>OY744475.1:85994425-86594425 GCA_963556175.1 Tipula confusa
CTTCTTACAACTTACGTGATTATAATATGATGTAGTCACTGAAGCTTTTAGAAAGTATTATGTAATTTCTACTCCATTATTTTTTAACCGGTTACCGATATATTTACGGATCATTCATAACACAAACATGTTTTTTGCAAATGTGAAGGGTTGGCTATTAGAAACCCAGGATATCTGTTTTAAGTTTTTAGTCATTATTTTTTTTGTGTTGTTTTATGTAGCATTATATTTTTGTTTAGTTTTGTTTATTTTATATAATTTCGTTTACTGATAATCATTTTACTATTATATTGATTTATATATTTATTTTTATTTGTAAATGATGTTTTTGTTGTTTTTTATATAATTAAAATTATTTTAATTTTTTGTTTTTTTGGCCCAACATTTTTATTAAGAATATTTTTACTGTAAAGGTTTATGATTCTGTCTTTTTAAGACATAGGAAACCTATCTCCTCAACACTTTAAATTTTGTCAATAATTGTGTTATATTTCTATTTTTATATAGTTAGAGTGTTAAAAGTTTAAATAAATAATATATATATATATATATATATATATATATATATATATATATATATATATATATATATATATATATATATATATATATATATATATATTTCGATATAGTAAATTAATAATTTTTACATTATTTTCAAAATATCATTTCAGTTGCATATCCAAATTTTTATCCAAATTATATGCATGCGGCGGCGGTGGCACATGTAGCAGCAGCACAAATGCAAGCTCATGCGGGAGCACACGGTAGCCTCGGCCACCATCATATAGGACATTTATCACATCATGGCCCACCACCAAAACGAAAACGAAGGCATCGTACAATATTCACCGAAGAACAATTAGAACAATTAGAGGCGACATTCGAAAAAACACATTATCCGGATGTTGTACTGCGAGAACAATTAGCATTAAAAGTTGATTTAAAAGAAGAAAGGGTAGAGGTATGTACATACATATTTTATTTAACTAAATAAATCCTAAACATATTAATTATATTTTAAATATCGTATGCTGTGTGACAAGCAAATACTTAATTATTTACATTACTAAAAAAAAAAACAAACGAGAACATAAAAAGGTTTCACTTAATTTTCATCCCTAATGTAGTACACATATATCTATATCAAAAAAAAAAAAATTTTCATCACCCTACCAAATAAATTTCGAAATACTTAAAACGATATAGTATTTAAGGAAGATGTCATGATGTCAATTTTTATCAATTTAATTAATTAGAATATGATTAGAAAAAAAAAATAAAAAAAAAATAAAAATTTTCTCTCGCCGTTGTATTCTGTTGTGTCGATTAGGGGTCGATTTTAATTCACCCTCAATCTCATCTCATTTCATGCCGTTGTATGATTTCTGAAGTGTTTATTTTAATTTGAAATGATGTGATAATTTTATGGGATGTTAAATGTGTAATTGATGCGGATCGGAAAAGAAAATACAAGAAACAAATGGTTTTGTTTTTTTTTTCTGTTGGAAACTTTTTTTTTTTTTTTTATTTAGTATAGGGGATATTTCATTATATGTAATTTTGTGGTGTGCGGGGGATGTAATTTTTGTTTTGATGGAAAATTATACGGAAAAATAAAATCGTCGGTATTCAAATCGATTCATATAAAAAAAATTATCACTACCATTTTCCGCCGGGTTCTTTATTTTTATTTTTTTTTACATTATCACTTTTGGAAATTTGGAAATTGCATGTTTATAAAATTAATTTTAGCTTGTATAATATCACACATCTACTGATTTAATGGACTTAACTATCAAACGAGTCAATGAACTATAATTCGATTTTCGTATTTGCGGTTTAATCCATAATCTAACCAAGGATGACAGCAAAGGCCGGATTTCCGGCACTATCAATATTTTAGACCACATGGAAATGGCTAGTTGCCAAGAAATTTCTGTAAAATTACTTATAAAGAGAGTGATACACGATGTAGCCTCACTTTATATGAGTGGAGCTCATCGTCCGAATCACATATAGATACCTCAATTTAATTGCGCTTAAAAATGCATTGATTTAATATACGAATGGCATAAAATTTCGTTGGAAAATACCTTCTTGAAGACAATGCTGATATCGAGTTGATGATATGAAGAAGTTTATGCAAAGCCGCTCCTAGACTTTTGGCCATCTGTACATCAATAAGTCGCTTTATTATGAACGATAGACAATTGATTGAATCCAAGTAGATGATGCTTTTATTAGATCTTCTATTGATTTGATATCAAATCACATATATTGGACACATTATTAAGTTTTGGTATTCAACAAAATTGGCACCGTTCGGCCGTCCATAACATCATTAGGCCCATTCTCGATTTTGTTTTCACACCACTACCATCGGCTCAAGTCATGGCTTATTTTTATATATGGGCGGCAGTTGTAACTATTTTGATAAAATTAATGGTCAACATTTTTAACCACCAAAATTGTTCTACAATTTTATAACGCTGTAAATATAGGGTTTGACCAATTTGTTACTAAAGGAAGTTGTGAGTAAGTAATCGTGGTTTGATCGTGCAATTTCAACCGCTTGGCATCCAATAGTCTTGCCTTGAAATAGCTAGCATCGATGTTGGACCTGCATTCTTATTGTTGATATGACTGTTTTGAATTTGAGCTATCAAAGTATTGAATTGCAATTTGGGATGCGTAAAAATTATGGGCTGTTTATTCTCCATAGAATTTATTTTGCTCATGCTGGCAAACTTTAAATAATGCAATGAACACTTTTTATCGAGTCAAATGGTTGCTTGTCAATCCAATGAGTGACAATATTGGCGGAAAATGTGAACACATTAGGTTTTCTTTTTTAATGAATCCAAGGTCACGTTGTTGTGATGGCCAATATTTACTCGATTTAAGTAACCGGTCAGGTTCATTTGCACCATGTTTCCGCGGTTTGATTGTCCACGAATGTGCTCCAGTGCTTAGGCTAAAGGACCAATCTAAAACCATTGGTGAATCCGTCCATTCCCAGATTTTAAATGTTCGCGAATCTTTTTCCATTGATTTAAAGCGTCGATAAGAAGTTGTTCATTCCATTCTAAACTAATAGCCCATTGTATAAATATTTTGATGACTATAATAACGAAGGCCAACCATCCGAGAGGCTTGAATACTGACTTTAGATGACTTGTTGTACGTCACTGTGATGACTGTCATTTATGGGTTTTACGCTGCTAATAGTACCGTCGATGTTTTTACAAAAACTAAATTTTGAGTTGGACGTTCATTTCCGGAGGATAAACGTATATTGTGATAACAGGCCACTGATACTCTGGTCAAATCAATGATACAGTATTTTGGTTGTCACGGATGCAAACAATTTATTAGAGAGGAACCACTTCACTTTGGCTATAAAATGTGGTGTCTGTACCAAGCTCACATGATTTGATATGATCGAATAATTCGATGATTCTATCAAAAAGCTGGAATTCTGTTTTTTTTTCAATAAATTGTTTACATCACCAGCTGCACTTTGGTCGGACTTAGAAAACGCGGTTACCATGGAACTGGGATTATTTGAGAGAATTGTATTCCGAAAACGTGCCCATTTCCCATTTTTTGATCAAGCGGGTACTAGTAATATTCCCCAGCTGGAATTTAGACGTCAGATTACATCATGATACTGTCGTACATTTGGTGATATCAAAGCACCAACTAATTATCGGCGGCCAAAACAGTCAATGCAATTTATAGCTAGATATGACAACGTTGGATATTATCTCGTGAAGAAAGTAAAAAACGTCTCCAGTACTAATTGCAAAACAATTGCCCGAACTATGTGTTGAGCCCCACCCTGGCGAAAATTTTTAAATTTTTTTGTTTTAGGTGGATTTTGTGAGGCATCAATAGTTAAAAATACAAAATTTCAGGACTTTCATATTTTTAGTTCCCGCCGGTCATTAATTATTGTATGTTACTTATGTATGAGATCAATTCTGGAATATGCATCGATAATCTGGTAACCTTTTTATAAGGTTCATTCAAATAGAATTGAGTGTTCAAAAGAATTGTTTAATTTTTGCACTTTTAGGCGCACTGCCATAGATCTCATTCGAAAGACAGATTTAAATGAGAGCTGAATCAAATTAGGCTGAAGCTAATTAACCTAAATGCAGTTTGGAAGTTAGACGAAAGAATGCCAATCTCGTGGTTGGTTCCGAGTTAATTGTTTATCGCTATTTATTTTTAACTTTCTTATTAGGTTTCTACGTTGAAGAAATGGCTTGCTTCGATTGCCGTTGAGTAGAACTAATTCTGGTTTTAATCCCGCAGGTATTTAATGTGTTTCGATCCTTTAATGGAAATTTTTTTTGGTGGTTTGGCTACACCATTTGTCAAATACCTTTACTTTATTATATATACATATATATATATATATATATATATATATATATATATATATATATATATATATATATATATATATATATATATATATATATATATATATATATATATATATATATATATATATATACACTGAGAGAAATATATAATTGCGACAACCTACCGAATTGCCTTCCCAAATTGTTCTGTTCTTACAAAGATTTCAAAAAGAGGTTATGGCAACAAATTGCTCTGGTTCACATAAAGAAAATACTTTTGATAGAACCGTATTAGATGTCTTTTATGGCCACTTTACGATAAAGGTAATCGATCTTTTGTCAGCAAAGATTATTAATATTGACAATAATATTGACACGAACAGTTAAACCATATTTCAGTTACAGCATATTCAGTCTTTGTTGGCACAACCGAAATAATTGGATTAGTAAAACCATAGTTCGGTTACGATACACTTTTATGTAGTTGTTACCACAAACGAATTAATTGGAATCTATCAACCGAATATACGGTTCTCCGGGAAACTTTATGCTAATGTAAACAATTTCAAATAATTAACTTAAATTTGTGTATTTGTGTATTTGTAGATACTATCACAGAAAAGAAGCTGTCTTCTATGGTACTATAACAAGTCTTGGTCTTTCTAAATAAACCTTTAAATTCTAACCATTAAACCTCTAAAGTTTTGTGTATAATACTTAGATCATAATGACAAATTCATTCTATTAACTCATGCATACCAATATCAACAATAAAATTTTAAACTCAACGTGAATCAACGGGAAAGTTGATCTCTAGTTCATCTCTAAATAATTACTAATATTTCTTAATTTCTTATTTTATTCGTATAATGTGCCTTGCATAGTAACATTTTTGCATCTGCAAAGCCGACAATAGTGAAGCAAGTTAAAGGATTCTGTGAAACTTAATATAGAGTTCATTCCAATGTTGTCACCTGTGAGTGAGTACGCTTTCTGCTTTCTTAATATCTAAAATGCAAATTAAAAGTTTAAAATTTCGAAAATTTATCAATAAAATTTGATCTTAAATTTACCTTCAGTGAACCGATGCTTTTACGGATTAACTTTATCTCAGGACCATTAAAATGTTTTTCGTTTTGTAGTACTTTTGCGAGTATGTTATCACACGCGCTTATATTTGCAAGTTCTGGAAGTTATTTGAGACCTTGTAAAAATATCCCAAAATAATCATCCCAAAATAATTTCACAAATTTATTGATCCTCAATAATTTATAAGTGTTATCCTTCTATCTTCCAAGCTAAAACTAATGCGACTTATTTCAATTTTTTTGACAGTTTGAGTTATAACTTAAATCCAAAATAATTGAATCAATTTCGTTATTCGGTCGATCGTAAAAGCCGATTATAGTAAAAATAAATATTGATCACGCAACCGCACGATTTTTAAAAGTTTACGGAATAAATTCGTTTTATTGTTTTAACAAAAATACGTTTCTGATGATAGAACCGAGGTTAAAATTTTGGAAAATGTTTAAGTTTTATCGGTTCCAGCAACGCTTGTTTACTGTCTATACACTGTGCAAATCTACTAATATGTTCTATCAGCAATTTTATGTTTGTATATGTTTTTTTCTAATGTATTGATAAATATTTGTCGGAAAAATTGAATGACTTACTTGATTTTTGACACTTGTCGCTCGAAGTTTAAAGTTATAAAATAATTGGTTTAAAAAAATCATACAATATGGAGAGAAATCTTCAAATAATAAAAAAAATAAGACAAAACAGTTCGTTTAAAAATTTGCCACGTTTCAGATGTGTATATAGTACAAATAAGGACAAGATGAATTACACACTGTATTTTCGGTATTAAATGACATTTTTTAATATTGCTAATGTTATTAATATGAATAATTCCAAAACATAATTCTGCTCAGGTTAATATTTTTTGTTCTTTAAAAATATGAGCGATGCTTCAACTTAAGAGATAAAATGCAAATGGTAAATCATAACCTCAAACGTTAATTTCTTATAACGTTTCATAATAATTTACTAATAAAATTACGTGAAACAGCCTCCTGATAATTTGGTAATAGTGTCAAAATATGTATAATATATACACACACACATACATTGTTTAAATTTATATTATGATAGAAATTATCAATGGATTTGCATAGTTTAGACAATGGGTTAGAAATAAGACACGAAGTTGCTACAATCATCTAATCATTATTTTGTCTCTACTAGAATTTGTTTCTAATAACTAACATTCGGTTACCACAATGTAAGATATTTTATAACAACCTCGTGCCAAACGAAAATGTATCTCAGTATATATATATTTATATATATATATATATATATATATATATATATATATATATATATATATATATAAATATATATATATATATATATATATATATATATATATATATATATATAAATATATATATATATATATATATATATATATATATATAATATATATATATATATATATATATATATATATATATATATATTAATAAACAAATAAATAAGAAGGTTTTTGAAAAATAGCTTGAATTCGCTGGAGCAATTTTTGAGTGATGATGGAGTGGTCAAAAAAATAAAATCCAGAATTCAAAAATCATTAATTAGCATGAAACGATTTTTGTATTGACGCCAGTTGAAAATTCAGTTGAAGCAATTTGTAATCAAAATGAAGCATTAGCATTCTTATTTAAGAATTCACAATAGTATTAAGAATAATCAAAGAAAATGCAACAATTTCTCGCAGGGTTATTGTTACTCGTATATTTGCACTGTAGGAAATTAGAAACTTTTTATTGCAGTAACGTGTTTGCTCCCTTGAAAAACGACGGTACTAAGCAACTTTTGCTCGCAGCAGGAAAACATTTATTTATTAGTAAATGATGGAAATTAGCAAACTACTATTAATGACGAGGATGTGAAAGTCAAGGAGGAGAAGACTAAAAACGGTTTGGAAAATAATTACAAATTTTTCAAGCACAGAATGGCGACCGTATATACTTCAACTAACCTTGGACCCAAAATAGTCGACATAAGTTGAAAAATTCAAGTTCTTCATAGAAAAATTATATATATTAAACATAAATATACGACAAACACATAGATTTTCCAAAATCACGTTCTTTATTAATCTTAAATACGTGCTCGCTAGGGTTAATTAAATTAATATACATAACGAGATTTAATAGTCAATTAAAATAAACTTTGCACAATAAAAGTTGTTTATTTTAATTTTTATTTGAACTTTGCTACTTTCTTACAATATAATTTTTTTGTTTAATGTTATTGTATATTTTTTATCGAAGGAAAATTGATTTTCTCGATTTTTTTTTTATGTTTTTAATTGAAGCCTTTGAAATATACGAAATGTTTAATGAATCATTTTAACAATTTTCTTTTTTATTCACGATGGGGAAAAAGAAAATAAGTGAAACATGTACAACAATTAAAAAAGAAACTCTCTTAGCTTTTATATATCCTTGTTCTAATATTATATATATATATATATATATATATATATATATATATATATATATATATATATTTATATATATATATATATATATATATATATATATATATATATATATATATATATATATATATATATATATATATATATATATATTTAAAGACGGAAAATTTAGAAAAAGAGAAAGTGAAGACTTTATCTTACAAGCTATTATGTAAAACTAGCTGGAAAGTATAAAATTTCGTTCAGTTAATTTAACGGAAATCTGTTAAAAAGGCAGATAAGAATTACTAAAATACCAATAATTTTTAAATGATGGTTTTAATCGATCTTGACAATTTTCGTTAATTTAGTTTCGTTAAGTTTGATTTAAGATCATTATTGTCTGAATAGCAAAAGTAAAAACCTTATTACAATCTAAACTTAAACTGTGAAAACTTATGCTCGCTGGGCAAATTTTTTTAACCAAAATGCTAGCAATAAAATTGAGTAAAAAAGTCAATTAAATAAACTATTTGTTTCGTTAAGTTTTTCAATGTTTAGTTAAAGTGTTAAGTCACAATGATATTTTTAATTGCTATTAAAAACCATCACTAGCTTCATAACCACTTTTAAATTAGTTATTCAAACTTATTCAAAACGCGTGTTAAAACTTATCAACTTTAGTTTGTATTTTGAATTGTTTATACCAACCGATATTTTATATAAGGTAGGGGATACTTTACCAGCTTCGATAATATTTGGCTTCTAAACGGTGATTTTTCACACCTTTAACTAAATATTCATGAAATGTAAAAAATGATTTCGACTCATAACTCGTTAATTTACTTTCCAAAACTTGTATGATGCATTTTTAAGAGGCTTCGTTAAATACTCGTTAAGTTATTTGAGCACAATTAAATTAATTTTTATTGGTTCGTTTTTAAATAACGTTATAGTTAAAATAAAAAAATATTTGTTTGGTTCGCTAAACTAGAAAAATTTCGTCAAGTTAACTTAACGAAAAAATGTTTTGTGGAAGTAAACATATTGAGAGATTCAAATAATTAACTAATGATATAAATAAAATTTGATTTAAATATTCTTTACATTGCTAACTTTTTATTTTCGTTAAGTTAGTTTTTGAATCGTTTTGGCTTTTTGGTTTAAACAGGAAAAAAATTAAAAATATTAATATCACACTGATATCGGTCGTCACTCTACAATTGTTAATTCATCTAAAATTATTTTATTTTATTTATTTATTCATTCTTATACTGAGATAAGTAAGGCCAAAGGCCTTTTCAAAGTATATCTCAGCATTAATATAATTTTTTACATATACATAGTTTATTACAATACGATAAAAAAAAAAAAAAAAAAATTAATATTAAAATTAAAATAAAATTAAAATTAACACCATTATAGGTGTGTTCCACTACAGTTAAATAAATAAAAATAAAAGTTCAAAATAATAAAATTCAAAACACACATTATGCATATATATACATACATACACACATATCTATATATATATACATATATATATATATATATATATATATATATATACACATATATACATATATATATACACACATACAAATACATACATACAACATATATCTACATATACATACACACATACATACACATATATACACATATACATACATATATACATATATATACATATACACACATACATACATATATACATATATCTACATATACATACATACACATATATTTACATACACACACACATATATATATATATATATACATATATACATATACATATACATATATACATATATTTACATACACACACATACATATATATATATATATATATATATATATATATATATATACATATATATATATACATATATACACATACATACATACATACATATACACATACACATGCACATACACATACATATACACACACATACATACATATACATATACATACACACATACATACATACATACTCAAATGCATATAAATTCAAATTATCGAAACAAGTATGAACAAGTTCTATAAACAAGTTAAGTTGAAATGACATCATCTTGAATTATGCTTAAAAAAGTCTGTGCATGCTTTTTTGAACCGATCAACGGATTTACTTCTTTTAATACATTCGGGCAATTCGTTAAATTTAATGATTCCATCAACAAATATTGAAGACGTAAACTGACTAGTAGCAAATCTAGATGAGAATGATGTGATTCGAAGAACTCTGGGTGAAGAACTAAAAGTTACTAAAGAATACAAATAAGATGGATGTTTAAGATGTAATATTTTGAAAATAAAACAAAGAACTCTTATTTTGAGATATGTAACAAAAGATATGCCAAGTATTTTGTCTTGAAAATCAGATACATGATCAAACTTACGCAGCCCATATATATATCTCAAGCACTTATTAAAAGTTAATTTCAACCGGTTCTTAGACTTGGAGTCAGCATTATAAATAAATATGTCTCCATATGTGAGAATAGGCAAAATTAAAGTCTTGACAAATAGTAGCCTAATTGGTACTGGAGTAATGTTACCTAATTTGTTGAGTGAAAATAGTGCAAAGTTGACTTTATTGCAAACCTGATTAACATGTGCACTCCAAGTTAATGTACTATTAAATAATACTCCAAGATTTCGAGCAACATCAGATACAAATAATTTCACACCTTCAATTTCAATATTAACTAGATCTTTATCAATCTTATGTTTATAGATTGGTAAAACTTGTGATTTATTTGCATTCAAAAGCAAGCCATTTGATTTGGCCCAAGAAGAAATCATAAGCAAGTCATGGTTCAAACTTCGGCATGTAACATCGATATTGCGCAATGGTCCAGAATTGTAGAGTTGAAAATCATCCGCATACATATGATACTTCGAGTACTTAAGTCTCTCTGGTAAGTCATTAATATAAAGCGAAAATAAAAGAGGACCAAGGACAGAACCTTGTGGTACTCCAGACAAAACTGATACCGGCGACGAAAATACATTACAAGATTTCACTACTTGCTTGCGATTGGTTAAGTATGAAACGATAAGTCGAGTTGAGTAATCAGAAAACTTAAAATAAAATTTCAGTTTTTGTGCAAGTAGAACATGGTTAATACAATCAAACGCCTTGGAAAAATCAAGTAATACAAGCACAGAAATATTTGACTGGTTCAAACTTTTCAATAAATCAAAATACACTTTAGACAAAGCTGTAGATGTGGAATGATGCCTCCTAAACCCAGATTGAAACCGATCCAGCAAATTAAATTGATTCAAATATTCCTTAATGTTGTTACATAATAACAGTTCAAATACTTTGGACAAATATGGTAAAATGCTTATCGGTCGAAAATCAGATAGCAAGGAAGGTGATGTAATTTTTGGTACCGGTGTAATAATCGCAGTTTTCCACACGTCAGGAAAAGTGCAGCTTGCTACTATATAATTAAAAATGTGAGTACAATAAGGAATAATGACAGGAAGCAACATTTTTACCAACTTAGGTATCATATTGTCATGGCCAACAGCATTTGACTTAATATGCAATATAGCCAAAGCCACTTCAGTTTCAGTAAACGATGTAAAGTTTAATTCATAATTGAAATCTTTAACTTTATGAGCGAACGGCAAAACAACTGGATTTTGTGGAATATCCGAAAACTGTTTATTGAAATCATCAGCTGTGAAATTGTTGACAGTGTTTTTATTCGTTGTTTGCATTCCTAGACTTTTTATTACACTCCAGACGTTTCTCCCCTTGCGACCAGCATCCAACCTATCAAAAAAGTATTTTCTTTTACAATCACGGATCAGACATGATGTTCTATTCCGTATTCTACAGTAGGACAACCTATCGGCGGTACATTTACTTTTTCGCCACCTAAATAAAGCTTGATCACGTTTATTAATAGATTCTTCAACCATCTGATTGAACCATGGCATTGACCCATTATTGCACAATTTACGTTTTGTCGGGACATGATTATTAAGAATATTTGTAAATAAATCATTAAAATATTTCACTTTGCTGTTAACATCTGGACATTGATAAATCCCACACCAATTCAGTAGCAAACTATCATTAAGAAGCTTGTGCACATTTACTTTACGAAAATCACGCACATACTGGTAGTTGACTGCTGTATGGGAGTTTCGGTATTTATAGCTGACAAAAATTAAGTCATGATCAGAGATACCTGGGATAGCAGTTTGCCCAAAGCTGATTATTTGGTCAGCATTTAAGTCTGGAACAACAATAAGGTCCAAAGTAGCTGTCAGCCTGGTATTATAAAATGGTAGAATCGTAAGAGAAAGTGAGGTCATGAGATCTAGAAAATGTTTAGTGACTGTTGATGGATTTTCCACGTTTAAATTGAAATCACCCATAATTATGACATGATGGTAATCTGAAACCAAAGCGGATATAGCTTCTACTATTTGGTTCACTTGCGACACCGTGCAGCTTGGAGGATTGTAGACAACACCAACTAAAAGTTTACCACCACATAGCATAACCTCAACAAAAAGCGCATCAAAGAATGTCAAATGAGATTTATGTATTACATTAACTTTCAGGTTGTCTCTAACATATAATCCAACTCCACCTCCTCTACTTGCTCTATCATTTCTAATTAAAACATATCCAGGAATTTGGAACAGACATTCTGGGATACCATCTCGAAGCCAGGTCTCAGAAACACCAACAATATGGAATGAAGTCGACACAACTAGATTTGAGATTTCATCAATATGAGCAGAAATACTACGTGCATTCAAATGACATACATTCAAACAACCAAAGCTATACTTTATATTGTCTTTTATGAAATTCACAACTGGCACTTTGCCATCATTCTGTTTGGTTTTAATCCCTAGTACCATCATTAAGTAAGAATAAAAGCAATATATGCAAATCAGTAAAATCACTGAGACTAAATTGGAATTGGAAAATTGGTGTCATTTCAACATACCAAGTTGTAAGCCAACTGTACAAATTTTGTAAAAATGTAATGATCAATAATGTAAAATTAAGATACAATAAAGTGCAAATATATAATAAAGTCAAAAAGTTAAAAAAGTTACTCAAAAATTTGATATATAAAAGTAATAAAAAATAAAAAATATAATAAAATAAAAAATTAAAATAATTGATCGTGTTAGACCGAAAATTTCTATATACAAGAAAAATACTGTAGTGTAATGTGTACTTTAATTGCTTAATTGGTATTAAGCGTATACTGCCAACATGCAAAAATAACAAAAAATAAAATACAAACAACGCAGTGGCAAAAGTTTTGACAACAAGTGTCAAAATAAAAAACAAAACAAAAATTAACTTAGCAAATGTAAACAAAAACAATGGTAAATATAAGTTTATAACCTTAGCTAAGCCTACAAAAAATTTAAATAAAAATATACTTAATGGTTCATTTTCACTTCTTCCTTCAGGAATCATCAACATTTGGAGATTCAATTGGCTGCAGGCGAAATAAATCATTCAATGACTGGACACGTACAACATTCGAGTCAGCTGATTTTCGTAAGTAAATTTGTCCCATCTTACACCATAGATATTTATAATTATTTTTCATTTTGATATTTTTAGCTTCATTATACAGGAATGATTGAAATTTTGTGAAGTGCTGCATGATGTAGATGCGCTGCTCAGGATGATCACCCGGACAGATACTACCCAAGTCGGTGGTAAGAAGTATTTTCTTCTTACGCATTAGAGCGAGAATATTATTTTGTAGTTCATTTGATTTTAATGTGACAATAAAAACGTCATCTGACATATTTTTGTTAGTTTTATTAGATGGAAGTTTGTTGCCACCTCGCTTAGTTTGCCGAATTGAAATAATGTCACCGGCTAAAATTAGGCCTCCCGAGCAATAGAAGTTTTAACATCTATCAAATAATTGACAACGCCTTGATTTAAATTACTTAAAATTTAAAATTGTTTCGATTCATAATTTTAATTTACTTTTTAAAAATATTTAATATTTCGTTAAATACTCGTTAATTTCTTTGAACACAGTTAAAAAAAAATTTTTGATACTTTTTGAAAAACGTTGTAGTCAAAATAAACAAAATATTTCGTTGGGTCGTAAAATTGAAAATTTAAGTTAAGTTAACTTACTTTTTAACGTGTTAAAAAAACAAAAACAGAATAAAATTTCTAAGACGCTTATAATATTGTTAAATTAAGTATGAATTAAATTGACAATTTTCGTTAAGTTATGTCGAATTCAATGTTGTTTCATTTCGTTCGTTCGTTCTATTCTGATTTTTATTAACCAATAGAATCGACGAAAATAACGATTTTTTTCTTTGGGATTTTTTCTATCATGTTAAACTATTCGTATCTGTCAACTATTTTACTGAAATATTATGAAAGAAACGAGCCAATGTAAAAGAAAATATTGCATTAAAAATCCTACCTCCTAGGTAATATGGTAGCGAATTTTTGTTTGGGGCGCCATTTTTGGAAATTACACCAGGTAAAAACCAGTCTAGCGCCGGCCCCTGTAAATATCACAATTGACAAAAATCTTTTAAGGCCACAAATGATGGTAAAATAAAATATATTTCTAATAAAGGCGCAGTTTAAACTATATTACAGGATGTTGGTTTAATCTGACACGTGTCTTAAGTTATAGACTGAAGTAAAATTCGACATTTTTGTGTTTTAATATAATTGTTGAAAATCAATAAATATATTTTAGATACCTATGGGAATTGTCCTATATATCCACTTTTGCAATTTCTACTCCATAGTTCGATCGTTATAAAAAAGGACATTCATTACATAACTTCAGTTACATTGTAATTTACATCAAATTTGCAAAGTTTCTAACTTGAATGGTAGAATTTTGGATCTAGTTTTACTAAATGATCGTAATTGTGGCATTGGAACCTTTTGTTCCTGATATATTGCACCACATAGTGGATTGTAAATCAACTTTAACTGCCAGGAGCTGTTTTGTAAATTCATCGACAATACAAAATCAAGTAAATTACAATTTTAAGAAGGCTGATATTGCCGGACTGCAGATGTTTCTTGATAAGGTGAACTGGGATGAAAGTTTTAATTCTAAATCGAGTGATGTTATGCTTTTTTTATGTGGTTTTATTTGAGGCTTTTGACAAACATATACCTAAATGCTATAAGCGCAGGAATAACCATCCTCCATGGTTTGACAACAATTTAATGCTACTTATTGCCAAACTGGACAAATTTGGAGTGAGTAAATTATTTTTGGATTAGATTGGATCGTATCTGCGTGATCGGGAGCAGGTAGTTAAAATCTACGGGCTTATATCTAAGTTGATTGAAGTTCATTCTGGAGTCTCTTAGGGCTCTTACCTAGGTCCTGTGTTGTTGTTGTATAAATGGTCCGTTGTGAATATATTGAACTTAAATTTGGAAAAGTGCAAGATTTGGAGCTTCTCTAAATAAAAAATCAGTTATTAATCATCAATATCTTATTTGATATCACCAGCTTGAACGAGTTTTGACATTCAAAGATTTGGGTGTTGTCTTGGCCATTAATTGAATTTTTAAGACCATATTGATTTAATCGTGGCTAATTCTAGTTCTCTACTTGGCTTCATTCGTCGTATCACATAAGATTTTCGTAATCCACAATCAATTAAAACTTTGTATTGTTCTATTGTTTGGTCCAAATTGGAATATGCCCCGATTATTTGAGATCCTGGTTATAATATTTATAAATTGATAGAATTTAACGGATACAGAAAAAATGTATTATTTACTACATTCATAAGTTGAATTGGCCGTTCGATCCGAACCTTCCAATGTGGTTGAATAAAAGGAATTTTCCATTCTACGGCCCCGCTGTAGAATTGCCGATTTTGATTCATTGCTTGTAAGACGTCAATGGGTTGCTTCAACATACATAGCTGATTTGCTATATTGCTGAATTACTTGCAAAGATTGATATTCATGTGCTCTGAAAACCTGCTCGTGTCAGAAATTTTAAATATTTGTATATTTAAAACCATTTTTCATCTTTCAAGTCTTATTTTTATTTGGCATTCAAAGAAAATGATGACAAACGTGCGGAATTTCTACCTCAAATACTGTACAAATACTGTGGTCCAAATTGCTTTTGTCAAGTTACAAGAGATAACATTGCGTGAAATCGTGGGTTGAAGTAAACCAATCCACTGTGAATTGTGGAAAATTGTTGCTGGTATAGAACTACCTAAATAATTCCTCAGATATTTCTGAACTCTTGGAATGTTATTATGCAGATAATTAACAACGAAGAAGTGTAAATTTAGGAAACAACGATATATGAAGATCAGAAGCTTTACTCAACATGATTTACGCATTTTGACAACAAGTTGATTGTCAAGAGCTTTTCCCTTATTTTGGAAAGAAGATTGAATGTATCGATACAAATTGATAGTGTCATTCTGTGCTATAAGGAATTTAATCGTGAAAGCAAAACAAACTACGCTTGACCATTTTTTATTTATAAGCAAATGATATTAAATGTGTACACCAGTGACACAAAGCGATACTTGGTATAGCACAGCAAAATATACTTATGCCTATGAGTGCTCAAATATATACCTAACTATACGGAACGGATATATAAAATAAAAATATTATTTTAATATTTTATAAATCCATTATCTCTCTTATATATATATATATATATATATATATATATATATATATATATATATATATATATATACATTATTTAAATAAAATCAAAGTAATATAGAAGACGAAAAGGGAAAATAAAGCGATGAGGATATTCAGATGATGATAAAGTTAATTCATGAATCGGATATTGCTTTAAGGAAAATATGAACAATTACCATTATTGTTATTATTAAAAAATATGAGAGGGATAATAAAATGTAATGTAAACATTTCGACAAATAAAAATATTAAAATCGGAATTCAACATTTAACAATTATGTTTTGATAGCAACATATACAGACAGAGAGAGCACACAGTAAAAAAGCATAAAATCCACATAGCACAAAACAACCATACAAAAAGGATAAATAGAAAATGAAAGTGGGTGGTTGGAAAATATATATATATATATATGTATGTATATATAATATATAAATATTAAAACACAGGGAGTGAAAATATGAAACTGCTCATTTTATGTTTATTTATTTAAAACCTTTTATATATATTGGGTCTAAAATTGAAATCTAAATCATACTGTCATAATACAACTTTTTTTTTTCAAAATCAATATAACCAAAAAGTTATAATTCGCGTCAGTTAATATATAAAAAAAAATGATATCCGTATAACTTGTTCGTTTCGGTTGATTAAATTTTTGGCCAGTATTCTTAAAAACAATAAAAAAAACAACCAAACTTTCTTAAAATTAATATTCTTCCTTCCAATTTAATTTATCCATTCATTTGGAAACAAGAAAAGATATCAAAAAACTTTAACAATTTTTTACATAAATTTCAATAAACAATAGCAACAACATAAGAAAAATAAAAAAAAAATGGTTTTCAGTTGTTTTCTTATATAAAGAATATTAATAACACGGAAAATTGAAAATTTGAGATGGACGTTAAAAAATAAAACAAAAATTATACTAATTTATGACAATTGGTCCACAGATAATTTTTCAATAAATTTGGGTAAAATACGGTTGGAACGTACAGATGTTCAATATTATTGGCAATATGAAATTACCAAACATTTTTTTTAGACTGAAAAAAATTTTATATGTGCCTTCTTTGACATATATTGACGAAACTAAATTTCATTTTTGTGCCACACATTTATTAATCATCACACAATCGATGATGTTTTAGGAGTGAATCCAGCCTAAGATTCAAATGGTCAATCGGCAATTGCCAGAATTTTAAATATCGATTTGTTACCGTCTCCTATTTTTCTTTCTAAGAGTGATGTTTTTTTAAGCATAGGTAACGGCGTATTTTGTGCAGCGATAAGTGGACTTAAGGGCCATTCACACGATCCAACTTGTCGTCCGACCGCCATATAAAATAATAATAGTAATAAGTTGGATCCAACTTGGAGGTGTGGCTTGTTGTTGGACGATATTTCGTCATTCATATCATTTATAAGCATCCCGTACATTGCGTAGTTAAAGACTGTGTGTTTGTATTTAAAATTGCGCAGTTAGTTTTTTAAGTACATATTTCTTGTTATTTAGATATTTATGGAATATCTGCATAAAGTATGTACAATTAGGTACAGGTCGAAACTGGATATTTTACAACTGGATTTGACGAAACAGAAAATTTCAAAACTGGATATTTTAAAACGAGATAAGGTACAAAACGAGATATGGTACAAAACTGGATATTTCAAAACTGGATATTTCAAATCGAGATAAGGTACAAAACGAGATATGGTACAAAACTGGATATTCCAAACCTGGATATTTCAAAACGAGATAAGGTACAAAACGAGATATGGTACAAAACTGGATATTTCAAAACAGGATATTTCGACATGTGATTTAAACTTAAAATGATTTTTTAGGAAAGTTCTGGAATATGGCCAATTAGGAAGGAACTCGGCAAGTTCTTAACCGATTATGATGAAATTCGATACGTAGGATGAAAATGAAATTTTAAAATGATTTTTTGGGAAAGTTCTGGAATTAGGCCAATTAGGGAGGAACTCGGTGAGATCTTAACCGTTTATGATGTAATTCTATATGTAGGATGGGAATGGGATTTTAAAATGATTTTCTAGAAAAGTTCTGGAATATGGCCAGTACGAAAGGAACTCGGCGAGTTCTTAACCGATTATGATGAAATTCGATATGTAGGATAAAAATGTAATTTTAAACGATTTTTTGGGAAAGTTCTGGAATAAGGCCAGTAAGGTTTCATACTTGAATAATTTTAAGTAGAAAGATAGAATTTTCCTTCACTTAACGGTTTTTTAATTGCTGCTTTTCTCATCTTATTAAAATAATCATTGACTTGATCGAGTTTACTGTCAGTAAAATTTATTTTCGATATCGACATATCCTGTTTTGAAATATCCAGTTTTGTAACATATCTCGTTTTGTACCTTATCTCGTTTTAAAATATCCAGTTTTGAAATATCCAGTTTTGTACCTTATCTCGTTTTGTCAAATCCTATTTTGAAATATTCAGTTTTAAAATGTGTAGTTATGAGCGGTTCCCATATTTTTTAGGCGTTTTTACCAATTTTGGTGTATTTATAATTTACGACACATTATGTAAAACTTTCTAATTACATCACAATTTAACTAATGTTACTTTAAATACCTGATGATGTACTTCTAAGGGCCCTTCACTGTTAGCTTTTGGTATTGACTATTTATTCTTTTTTAAACGTAACAAATCAGATCCTTGTGTTGTTTTACACAGAAATCACGAGACGCACAATCTGCGGAATTGTCTGTCGATCGAATGTATTGATCCGATGCGGATGTGATAAAAGCCAATCTTGCAAAATTCTCGAATCTGTCCATCCGAAAGTTTGGTCAATTTGTAGCGTTGAGTTTTTATTAATGAAAATAATCAGCTTGATAAGTAAAACTGCGCTGCATAACTCGAGGCGTGGTATCGAAACTTGTCTTAAAGTTTCCAATAAAATTTAAAATTTTCATTTAAAGTTTCAATATGAGAAATTTGGATACTTCCTATAAATCTTAGTACACTTAAGAGGTGAACTGCTTTTGGACTTTCATTTATCTCCTTCGCACAAGAAAATTGTCTTTCAATGGCTCATCCCAATATTTCGACCTGTATAACAATGGCGGCCAACAAACCTAATCGATCAAAAATATTCTACTCGCATTGGATAGAATATAGGATAGAATATAGATTCGTTTGATAATGGTTTCTTCATCTCGAATATTTGCATCGAAACAAAAACTTGCTTTTGATGGGTTCCATTTTAATCCCAACACTTTCGTGGTGTCCGTTTTATCCGTGATTGGGATCCAATGCAAATGACCTTTATACCATCGTCAATAGTTTTGGTATACCAGACAATAGATCGTTAAATGGTCTTCACTAAACACTTCTTTCTTCCATACACTTTTTGGATCAATCTCCTCTACCTTCCAGAATTTTTTAGTGTATTATCAATATTGTTGGTATTCTCGATGATTTTGGAACTGCGTAAGCATAGATATCGTTAATTTAGTGTTGCTTTGGTATTTGCTCTATGCTACTACCCAACCAAACATTGTTTTTTGTAGAACAATTTTCTTTGTTTTTTTTATTTTTGCTCATTTTGCAAAATCTGGAAAAAAAGTTCGGCTACAATTAACAAATCAATCTTGTTGGACTTATCATACTCGGGATCTGCAAGTGGTGTTCCTTGTAGATTGAACTCTTCAATTCCATTATTTGTGGTAAAATTAGCACTCAGATGTTTATTTATGGTAGTTCATTGACTCTGGTTCGTAATTTTATAGTGGTTTTCCCTCTGGTTATTTCTAATCCGAATCAGCAATTCGTAGATTTCCCCCTAATGTTTACATTTACAGGCACTATTATGTTATGAACTAATCGTGTGTCTTTTTCTGTCGTAACGCAGCTATAGTTTTTGCAATGCTTCGACGTAATTCACTTCGATGATTGGTAAATATCTGAATAAACTAGCCACTT
Organism: Tipula confusa; assembly: GCA_963556175.1. Lineage (NCBI taxonomy): Eukaryota > Metazoa > Arthropoda > Insecta > Diptera > Tipulidae > Tipula > Tipula confusa. Next base: position 86,014,963 of record OY744475.1, read on the forward strand.
CACGTAGTAGAAAACTCTTCAGCTATTGAAACTTTTGCACAGAAGACAATGAGGATGAATCATGTACAGTAGCCACATACAAATCATAAAACAGATTGGCATTTGTTGTAGTCTCCAGCAAATTGTGGTATATTCAGTTTTGGCATCCGAACTTCTACATTTGCTGAATGCGTGAAATTCGTCTGATTGTCGAAACTTGCATAATTGGACTTTATGGAAATCAACAGTAATTACAGTAGTTTTCATTACAGTAATTTTCCTCATAATCCATATTAGGTTCCTGCTCTTGATCCAATGTAAAAAATTTGAGCTTCAAGGTAAATTCTTCCACAAGTTGCTCAGCACGTGCTAATTTTGTTCTACTTTTTTACAATTATGTTCTACTTTTTTCAATACAATCTTTTGTAATACTGTTACACTTTTATTTGGAGAATACATTTACGGTAGTGCAAAGAATTTTCTTAAAAGGCACTTTCTTAGGATTAGCTTTACAGTTAAATTGTAAAATCCTACCAGAGCGACATTATCCCCAATCAAAAAGTTGACAACTGGATTTTGATAATCGCCAAGTCTTTTATAAATTGAAGTTTTTGCGAGAAGAAATTATGTCGTTATTGCGATTGTCACTTAGCACTGCGAATGTAGCTATAAAAGGTTTTCGTTACCACACTACTTGATTTTATGACGTTTTGGTCAAGCGGCTGCAACTTTTTGTAATGATCCCTTTAAAATCGCTTGTATCTATAGGAACGCAGTATCAACATTACTGGAAAATTTGTTTACTAGAAATTCGAATTCCGTAAATTTTAGATATGTTTATAATGTTGGGGTCACCAGTCGAAATTTTATATAAAAAATCTACATATTAAAAATGTCTCTTTGGAGAAGTAAATTTCGGAAACAGTACAGTTCTACCTTTTTTATGGAACAATCACAAAATGGAAAGAAACACGCGATTGAATTTCTAATGGTCCTATAACTACTGTCGGTGCCAAAAAGAGGTTCACATGCTGTTTTGATGGTGACCAGAAACGATATGTACCTTATGCAATATTTTTTGCTATCTTTTGCATCACTTTTGAACCTAAAAATTGATTAAAATTGTTTATGATGGGAGGATCATCAGGGAAAAATTAAGAGGACATAAATGGAAAACGGAAAAGTTTCTGCTCCAATTACATGGATCATTCTTTTCTCTGACACTTGTGGAGACCAACGACAACTGTAAAGTTAACCGAGAGAGACTTGAAAGAGTTTCAAACAAGATTAACTAATTTCTCAAAAAAGTCACAAAATGATTTAATTTATATGTAGTAAGTATCCCATTTAGGCAGTTCAATTTAACCAATTCCGGAAAAAAAAATTCTTATACGAAAATATTTGCGTATTTTGATGACTGATTGATGAGACTGCGAGAGCAAGCGCTTGTCAAGTGTTCCGATTAACGCAGGTCCTATATTCACACAGCCCTTTAAACATTACAAATTAATTGATTTAACCGTTTTATGACCGTTTTTATAAAAATATTTGTTTATTTAGAAAAAAGAAGTTCTAATTTAATTAAATATCACGATTTTATTACGATTTTATTTGTTAAGATTACAGCACATTAGTCAAATCCAAGTTTTTCTCTTTGCCACCAATTTACTAGTCCATTATTTCACTTTCTGTAAAATAATTTTCGTTTATAATTAAATTTATTAATCCTGCCAGAAATTTTGTTTTTTATATACCAAGCAACCAAAGAGATAAACAGTTCAATGCATCTTTGAAGAAAGCACAAGTTTATTAACTAGTTTTAGATGACTTATAATATATCAGTATTTCGACACCATTAACATATAAAGGTTTTTTGGCACTTAAATCATTATATTGTGTTTATGCGCCACTGTTGCATTTACGCACGACATAATGGTGACTCTTCCCTTTAGGTCTCCCTTTCAGCAGCAGTCTTTTAAAAAACGGAAGCATTTGTGAATTTGATGAATTCAAGCCCTTCATTGCTGGCTTAAAATTCTGCTCAGTTTTAATTTAATTAAATTAGGAATTTGTAATAATTTTGTCAAAAATTAAATGTAATATCATCAGCCCTTAACAATCTATGTAAAGTGTCGACTCTAAGTTCCATAGAACTGTGTTGAAAAGCATTTAAAATTGATAATTTATCTTTTCAAGAAATTGTGTGAAAAAAAAATTGGTAATGCAAAATCAAAAAGTTTGACCATTTTTGTATATACCGACGCAGATTTTACACATTTCTGAGCTTTTTAAGTTTGAATCTTCTGCGGTATATAACACAAACCACTTTATGAAACAAAATAATGCTTTTTTCATCATTACATATTTTGTTTGACTTTCCGTCGGCTAAATATTACATTCGAATTAAAAAAAATCACTTTCTGGGTGTTCCACATCAAATTTTGCATAATAACTAAATTATCATATATCATGTATATCGTATAGAGAGGAACCCCATATATACTTATCTAACAACTTCATTCAGCCTAAGTAAACTTAACTCTGTAGCATATATGCATACACAGTAGGTATATATTAGTGCTACTGTTTTCAATGATTCAAAAACCAAAACCTACTTGAAATTAATAAAATCAGAATGTTATATAGGTTCTTAATCTTTATTTCCTCCTTCAACTGAACAAAAAAAAAATCAAGAATGAAAATGCATTGTCATTCATGTTAGTCTCTCGGATCTTTCAAGTGGTTTTTACTTTTATTTTTCTTCTTGTTGTAAATATTAATATTTATTTACTTTTTTTTTTGAGGGTCAATGAAAGCCTGGATGAATAATGTATGTGTATGTTTGTGTGTATCTATTCCAGCTTTTATTTTTTTACCAAAATAAATAGAACTAATATGCAAGAGTCGTTCAAAATTTTCAAAATTTAATAAAATAATAATACTATATATATATATAGTGATAAAGAGACGATTTTTCTAAGTGATTGGTCGAGAATTATATGTATATGTACATATCTAAAATAATGGATTACAAAATTTTAAATACATAAACTTTATGTGTGGCCTACCTACAAATGAGTGGGATACCTATATATACACAGAATTTATCACGGTAGTTTTATAATATTTGTTTACCGGTTTAGTGAATAATTATATTTGTTGAAAACCACTTGAGAAATATATTCATTCTCTGGAATATGACTATATACACATAAGACGAAAAAATAAAAATTAAAAAAATTAACAGCCTGATTAATTCAATTAGCTTGATCGCGACGTATATGTAGTGTATAATATAATGAGTAGGTATATATATGCGCGTCTTCAACATTTTAGTATATGATTAATACAATTCACATATATGGGGCTTTTATTATAATTATTATAATTCAATTGGTTTTCGGTTGAAGAATCTCTCGTGATTATATATCATATACATACACGATTTAATACATCTTCACAATTTTGGAGTTATTTAATAGTATTAAAAATGGGAGTATTATTTTTGAGTTAAATTTAACAAAAAAAAATAAAAAATAAAAAATGCAAATTACCAATCATACTAAAGTACGATATTGATACAGAAATTCCGGGCCATACTTTAAACAAAGTTCATAATTATTTACAATCGTTTATGGTAAATGAAAATTTTTTGTTCGAAGCCTCTTCAGTTTGATACAAAGTTTAATAAAATCTATGGTATAAATTGGTATTTAAAAACTATCTTAAAACTATATATACAGGGTGTCCGCCGGGAAGGTATACTACTTTGTTTTGCCGCCATTTTGATAAACGTTAGTTAAACCAACGTGTTTTAATCGTTAAAACATTTTATCAAAATCAATCATCGATTACTGTGACGATGAGAAAGTTACGTGAAATTTTTGGGAGAAACAACGTGCCAACAAAACACACTATTTATCATGTAGTGAATGATTTCGAAGAAAGAGGGTCTGTAAGTGATAGGCCTAAGCATGGGCCACAACGTACTTCAAGATCGGCTGAAAACATTACTGCTGCTCAAGAAAGTGTTCAAAACAATCCATCAACCTCAATTCGACGCCATGCTCAGGAGCTTGGTCTTCAAAGAACAAGTTTGGCCACAATTTTGCATAAGGATATGCATTAAGATTTAAGATTCAGTTGACACAAGAGCTTCTTCCACAAGACTATTTACGCCGCCGTACATATGCCAATAGGAAGTTACAGCTAGCCCATGACAACCCCGATTTTCATGAAAAAATCATAATGAGTGACGAGGCACATTTTCATTTAAATGGATATGTGAAAAACAGAATAGCCGATTCTGGGCAATGGAAAACCCTCAAATTATTCATCAGTCACCTGTACATCCATTAAAAGTGACAGTCTGGTGTGCAATTTGGTCAGGAGAAATCATTGGACTTTACTTCTTTGAAAATCAAAACGGCGTAACGGTAACTGTGAATGGGGAGCGATATCGTGATATGATTGAAAACTTTTTAATGCCACAACTGCATGCTTTGGGGTATCAACAAGACGGTGCCACACCGCATACAGCCAGGATTACAATGGAATTACTGCGAGACCTCTTTCCACAACAAGTTATTTAAAAAAATGGTGATGTTGATTGGCCTCCACGGTCACCTGATTTGACTGCTCCGGACCTCTTTTTGTGGGGATATCTAAAAAGCAAGGCTTATGCAAACAAACCAGAAACGCTTGAGTAACTCAAACAAAATATTCGTGATGAAATTAATGAAATACTGCGTGAAATGTGTGAGAATGTAATGAAAAATGTGCTCAAAAGGGCTCGCATTTGTGAGGCTAACAGAGGCGGACATTTAAATGATATTGTATTCCATACATAATTGCCGAACTTAAATAAAACATTTATCAATATAAGATCCATTCTCTTTCATTTAATCAAAAATTATAAACAAACAAAGTAGTATACCTTCTCGGCGGATACCCTGTAGATTATCAAACTAATCTGCTCTTGCGCAAACTAACAAGAAATGCATAAAAAAACACTACAAAACCAAATAATCTGAACAAATAAGGAAAGCAAAATAAATCAAGTTTCCTAACATATGCAAAAGGAAAGAAGAACATTTTGCACAAGCCATTCTAAAATGTATCGACGTGCAAAATAAATTAAACAAGTAAATATTTAATCGGTTCAAACTATATTATAGGACAACCTATACCCAAAGCTACAGGAAATAAATAAAGTCTAATACACCTTTAACACTAAGAAAAAATCGCATAATAAAATAAAATTTTTCTCAACAACTGGATTACCACAAAACTTGTATTATACCCTCGAAAAGACGACTACACTCATTTATTTAAGAAAATAGGAGGTAACTCCATTATATAGGAGGCAACTTATATGCAAAAAATACGTTTTTGGACTCGAAACTTACTTTTCCAAATATGCTAAAGAATTATTTGCAGCGGCTCAAGATATAAAATGCGTCTTTCACTCAAGTACTAAGTCTACGTATTGGCCAACTGATACAAATAAAATACCGGATCTAATATATTTTTTTGTTACCCAAACGGTTATCTATTTATTTTGTTGTTATCAAGTGCCAATCAAAAGCAAAAATGAAATAGAATTGGAACTTCTAGATATCATACAAATGTCGGCTTCGGAAATCACCCCAAGAATAGTAATCAGGACAGAAAAATCACTATTATTCCCAATGGATGTTAGGGATCTAGTGATAAGGAATACTCACTCTGGAAGGAAGCAACGTAAATAAAACGGCCAAAAATTAAAATTTCTCCAATCAAAACAAACGGTGGAAGATATTTTCTGTACACCCGGAAGAAACTTTCCAGCTCTTAAATAGACAAACCGCTTATAAAACACTGAAAACATGGATTTTTAGAAAGAACTAAAAACTGAAATCAACCATCTGAAATCCAAAATAGCTCCAGGATATGTCCTAATAAGAAGACAAGTAATTAAAGGACTGCATGCAATTCCTTCGCGTAAGTTGCTACATATTAGCGATGCGACTTTTAGGAAAAAATATGTACCCAGACAGTGCAAAGTAGCAGAAGTAATATTGGTAAAAATACCGTTTTAATTTTTTAGATCTATCAAGAAGTAACCATCAACACATTTTCGATTTCACTTAACTAGGCCAAGAAACGATCGCAATAAAATATTGCATTTTTTATCGCAACATCAGGAATGCAATCGACGGCGCTTTGGTTTTGTCACTTAAAGCAGACCAAACATACTGTAAAATAATTTATACAGACCAAGCGCTTGTCAAGTGTTCCGATTACCGCCGGTCATATTCCCACAGTCTTTTTTCATTTAACAAACGGTAGGATAGGAGGGATTTTCATATATTTATATTTCTATAAATATATTTCCATGCATGATCATTATCTTGATATATTCAGACAATTCATGATCATTACGGTACAATTCTATTCTATTTTTGAGGTGTAGGGGAAGAAAAGGTGTGTCAGTATTGATAGAATTCCCTAAAAACAAAATTTTTTAATGAGCTAGTTTCTCCAAGGCGTATGCTGTAATAAATTGAATTAGTTTTTGTCTGAAATTTACAACTAATTAATTTATTACAAATTATAAAAATTGTAATATAAATTAGATTTTAAAAAAATTGATTAAATATTACAAATTAATAGAATTAACCGTTTTATGACCAATACATTCAGGTAAAAATGTTTTATGACCAATAATTCAGGTAATTACCGAAAATCTAATTTATATACACTTTATTTGACACACAACTTTAAAATTAATATAAATTAGATTTTACAAAAATTGATTTAACATTACAAATCAATTGAATTAAATTGAATTAAAAATATTATTAGGGGTAATAATACCGGTAAACCGGTTTACCGCCTGCAAGCTGAAGCACAAGTGGCTTGCATAATCACCTTATCAAAAAAACTCAGCATTAATCTTCTAGTGAAACAGTTGATATAGAAGCTGAAGAATCATGTAACTTTAAAATTATTTCCGTTTCGGATGATACTAATTCTCGGTCTAAAATTTCCAACTATTTCATGAAAATTAAAACCATTGACAACTCATTTCCAGCTGTTTAAGTCATGAGGTTTTTGTCATTTAAAAAAATTTCCACATCATACGATCTGCAGTAATTGTTTAAATCAAAAAGATGTGATATCCATAAATCTCCAATGACGATAAAATGGATAGTTATGGATTATGGTAACAAAATACGCCAACAATCCGTCATCGAATTATCAGAAAGGACAAGCCGTGGTGAATTAACCAGCTTGACTTTAGACGAATGAATGTCTTTGAAAAATCGAAGGTTTATGAATGTGAATATTCACTCGTATGATGGCCTATATGAATCTGGGTTTGGTAAGGATTGAAGGGTCAATGCTTGCTGAAAAATGTATCACGTATCTTCAAAATAAACTCCAAGAAGTTAATATTGCAAAAGATTGGTTGATGTTAGTCATCATCAGCTATGTTTCGCCCAAGGCATCCACTTAGCCATAATTAAGGTGCTCTCTTAAAAATCTTTTTCGGATAATATTTCTAATAAAATTCAGGCAGATGGTTATACTGAATAGGAACAGGAAACTAAGCGAAGAAGAAGATGGGGATGAAGAGGAAATTGAACATTTTGAAGTGCATACTGATACATTACATACGGATATGCTAATTTCTATTAAACACGAATGCATTGGTCCCATAATATCAAAAATTCGGAAAGTTGTTGTAATTTTCCGTAGATTACCAGTAAAAAATGGCGCCCGTTAAAAATATGTCAACGACGAATTTGATAAGGAGCTTCCGCTAATACTTGACATAAAGTTACGGTGGAGTAGTTTGCTTGATATGTTGGAAAGATTTTATCGCAGATTAAAAATTGCGTTCGAAAGACTATAAAAAATAGTTAAAAAATAGTGACGAAAATAGTTATGGAGTATTCAATATAATTAACAAAATAGTTATTTTAAAACAAAATTGTTGAAATAATTCAAACTTTTTAAAAAAGCGATTCTACAACTATTGATACCGAATCTGAAATAGTGTGTGAAGAACCAGAAATAACGATTGGACCTGCGATGTTATCGACTTATGCAGGAACATCTTCAGGGCTCTCAATGAAAGAAAAACTAAATTTAGTTATTCAAAATAAAATTAATATAAATGCAGATGAAGAAATCAGTCATCCGAAGACACCATCTGGGCTTTTAAATATTTTTAAGAAAAGAAATGTTATATTTTAAGAAACAAAATATTAAAGGCAAATATTTACACAAAGTTCTGAAATATATTTCAACAGTTCGCCCGACTAGCGTAGAGTCAGAAAGGGCTTTCTCCGCCGCTGGTTTAATTGGCGCAAGATACAGATCGAGCGTGAATGATCAAACCTTTAGCATAATGTGTTTCTTGAGAGTCTACTTTAAGGAGCAATTTATGCTAGATGAGCAGGGAAGATTGCAGTTGAGACTAAGCTAAGCTAAGTAAAAGCCTTTTGCGAATTGTAATTAACATTATAATATTTTTAATATTATTTTAATAAATCGATTCCTCAAAAGTTTTTTTAATATAAGACATTCATTTTTTGTATTATTTCATTTATTAGTTGTCTGTTTGATTTGTTCTTTAACTAACAGGGTCTCCAGTCCCCCTCTACCAAAATTTTACTTCAAAATATTCTGCAGCCGATAATATGTATTCATTTGATAGCGTTAATTTTTGGTAAATATTTTGATTATTAATGCATACTAAACTTCTAAGAATTATCGGTAAATCACCGGTAAACCGGTAAAAATATAAAAATACTGAAATACCGGTTTTTCAAAATCCCGGTAAAATTATTACCCCTAATATATATGTTATATTAATATATATAGTTATATTTTTTTAGTTCCGAATTTCTGACTCTGATATATATATATATATATATATATATATATATATATATATATATATATATATATATATATATATATAATAATATATATATATATATATATATATATATATATATATATATATATATATATATATATATATACATATATATATATATATATATATATATATATATATATATATTGAAAATATTTTGACAAAATTTGTCAAAATATGGGATTTCTTTGGAGACACGATCATTCAACACGTTATGCCCACATTACGCAAATTACAGCATGCAGCTATTATCTTGGAATTTCTCGCAATTCCGACTTCTTAAAAAAATAATGTAATAATATAATAATGTAAAAAAACTAAAATGTCAGTAATTAAAATGTAAGGTTATGTTCAAATAAGTCTCGGTGTGAATTAGACCAGCAAATGACTTATGTCATACTGCCATCTTGAATAAGTCAAATAAATCGACTTATTTGCAAATAAGTTGAGAATTGAACCACAATCTTAATATTAAATTTAAAAAAACGCTCTGGCTGCTATGAAAGAACTCCAGATTATCAGCAGAAAATAAATTGTTACTGTAGATGCCAAAGTTGATATGAACTTAAGACGACTTAGTGTTGTCTTCGTTTCTTCTGCATTTTTTTTTAAATGATTCATGGTTGATGAAGAAACTTCATCATAAGGAGATTAACAACATAAATTAGGCCAAGGCCAGATCTAGATGTATCGATTCTGCTTTGCTTAAAACTGTTACGACGCACATGATTAATGGGTCATTGTAAGCGCAACCAACATATAGATAACGGCGAATGCACAAAATGCTTTCCATATTAGATTTAATATCAGTTACACAATCACTAACGCTCTATAACTTTGTACCGTATTCACCTTTAGTGGTCTACACATCAAGCGCATTGTAAAATTGTGAAATCCGTCAAAAACAAACGCAAATATGTCAAGGGCAGCGATTAGGCGGTTTTTTCAGCTCACGGTGTGAATGAATATATAAGCAGATATAAGGGCAGATAAATATAAAGCAGTTGTCTATAAATCTAGAAAAGACGCAACGTGTATACTTCAGCTATACAGCACTAAAAACAAAGTAACAATTAAGGAGTGTTTTTTAAAAGGTCGTATTGCCTTACTGAGCGAATTCTCAGAAACTGAAAAAACTTCCTAACTGTGGAAACATTTCTTTTTTTTTATTATTGCTGTTATTTTTTTACAAAACTTTTTTTTTCCGAACCGTTATAATTTTATTTAACTTTTTAGTTTGATATTAAGTCATTTTGGTCAGTATTTCAGCCTTGCTTTTAACTGTTTGGAAAAAAGCTACTGTCTATTGGAAATAAGCCCTCTTATACTAAATTTTGTATACAATTTTTAGCATTTTACCTCATATGTTCGACAGTTTCGAAATCCATAAATAAAAGGATTAATATTAGTACAAAATTAGTACTTTTTGGACCAAAATTTGAAAATATAAGACGATTTTGAAAGGGGATTAAAGCGTTTTTGTTGTGTTTGGTATTTATAGAATATGCATTTTAACAACTTGAACCCGATTCCGCTATAATGTACAAATTAACAAAAATGGAAATATGACCTTTTGAAAAACACTTCTCAGTTGACACAGTTCTTCTCAATATAAGAATATGATTGATTAGCGAAATCTTTACTAAACTCAGACTATCCAACGTAATTGAGATGGAGCGACGCAAACGGCGTAACGGAGTTTTCTAGTAACTCTTTAGACATACTCTAAATAATTTGCCTATTTTAGAACAGTTAATAGTGAATTATATGAAACATACCATAACCGCATTACGAATAACTTCGCAAATACAGTTCATAATATAAATACACATAGTACTTCCATGGTATGATAGCCCATTGACGTGCTAGATGTCGCTACTGGTATCATTTTAAAATAATCAAAATATTTTTTTATGTATAATCGCCTAAATGTCATATATTTATTCTAAATGTTGATGATATTCTATCGAGCTGACATCTGGAACATCAATGGGTAAAATGTTTTTTTTTATGATGGTAGTACTATGTGTATTTATATTATGCTTTCTGTTAATAAGTCATCTGTTAATTATGGAAATGCAATAAACTTACTAATTTTTTCAAATTATTATTTGTACTAATTTACGTTAAGTTTAAGAAGACCTTTTTAAAGAAAAACTCTAAATTACTTGTTACTTTGAGCGGTTAGCACAAAAACCGCTTATTTAAGTGCAGGGCAATCACCACAATCTGAAAATAATAATAATTCGTTTCAATACTGCGCTTCATTGTTAAAGCACTACATGAAAGAGGACTAAATATTTCTGAGCACAAGAAATAAACGTTTCCAACACAAGTCTCGGCAGTTTTTCTAGTCTCGAGACTTCAAATTCGATCAACATCTACGTTCAGATATTCATCTTTTACCGGATTTAAAAATCGGACAAATGAAAAAAATTTTAAAAACTAAGAGGTTGCAGGTATCAACACACCTCCTCTATGGACTACATAGTCGAACGAAAAAAAATCTTCAGAGCTGAAATTTTTGGATGACTCACAGATAATGCAAGCAAAAGTAATTTAGCTTTACCACGAATACTATGGTGCCATTGTGGTAGTAAATGAAAGTGATAGCATGCATTTGATACGGAAATTTTGGGCTTTCCCAACTTTGTAAAATCCCGATAAATTTAAATTTCGTGTGAATTCAATATCACAGCCGATATCCGAAGTTTTACATTTGAGGTGGCAGGATGGAAATTTTGGTAATGGAATGGTTTAATACTATTTATACCATATGTAAAGAAAATATATTCAAGATCTTGAAGAGTTTTTGTTTTAAGGATGAGTATACCAACTATGCACAAATATCCAAGCATTTATTCGCGAGAGCCAAAATATCGTCTTCAGTAGTTGAAGGACTATGAAGCCAAAATTTACGAGCATTAGTTTTAATTTCAAAATTCGGCAAATAACTGGCACCGAAATTTTTAATTACGATATATTGTAACGCGGCGAGATTATATAATGCGGACTATTGTACCGCTCCCGTTTCAGTTTAAGTTTTATTAAATTTCAATTTTCTTTTAAACTGTAAAACTTATTTTAAAAGTTTATAAGAAAGTATAAAATCTTGATTTATAAAAAATGTTTGCACTTTCTTTAAATAGAACTTCAAAACTTATTTAATTGTTAAAAATAATGGACAAACATTTAAGTTTTATATATTTTCTTGGCAGAATTGTACAGAAATAGTCATCCTCTTGATTTAGCTAAAATATGTCTAAAATTATAGCAATGCTATAAAGAATACACAATTTAAAAAAAAAAAAGTTTTAGTTTGTTACTACTGCACCTACACATTCAATTAGAGACGAACAGAGTAGGCCGCAATTTTTTATGATGATAGAGAACAGTGTCTTGTACTTGCTTTATTGTTGAGTATTGGCGAAGAAATCCGAATTGATGATTTGGGATTATTCATTTCGATTATCGGATTTAACCTTTTAATCAGTAGCTTCTCAAAGAGTTTAGATATGCCTGATAACAGCAAAATTGGTCTATCAGACGAAGTTTTATGTGGCGGTTTTCCAAACTTTAGGTTTTCCATGATTACTTGGTAGTTCTTTTAAAATTTCTGCAGTGATAAGAACATAACCAGAAGCTTTTTTCGAATTCACATTGAACTTTATCTCACTTCTTTTGGTGAGATTTTACCGTTATTATTTGAGATTCTAAGGCTTGATCATCATGTGATTGGAATATTTTTTCGAGGTATTTCGCGAATCTATGAACTTTATCTTCGTTATTTCGAGCCCCTTTTCACCTTATATCCTTATTGTAGGATTTTGCATTGTTGGTCTTTTAATTTTTTTGGTTGCTTTCCAAAGTGAATAATCAGTACCGCAGTCTTTAGTCAGTTTTCTTAGACAATTATCCATTGACTCATATTTTACTCTTTAGAATTTTTTTCTTTACTGTTGAGTAAGATTTACTTAGTTTTATATTGAGGAGCTCTTGTTTGCTGTCTTATTCTCGCGTTTCTTTTTCTGCCAAGAGTTCTCTAATTTTTTTCGGTTAGTTGTTTCCTTTTATTTGATATTTAATTTTTGGGGTACTTTCCAAGGCTGATTGCTGTATATCTTTTACAAATGGTTGGACTTTAAAGTCTTTATTACTTTTTTATGGGCAGCTTTAAGGAGTTCTTTACCTTTGGTTGTTGTTAGTTTAAAATTGTATGACCCCAAAGGACATTTTTTGTCATTAAAATCTCCTCTAATTATGTATCTTTTTTCTAGTTTACTGAAAAATTCGAGCTAATTTTTTTTTTGTTTAATACGCATTTCGGAGGGCAGTAAATATTAACAGCAATCTATTAATAGCTATCATAGCGACACTTGTCTCTTATTTTTGAGCAATTCTTACGAATCTGCATATTGAAAATCTGAAAAGAGTATGATCGTAATATAGTTCATATAAGGTTTAAATTTACTACAGATTCTATTACTTTGGTTAAACTCTACAAAAAAGCAGTTGGGCAATTGAAAGGGAAAAATTCTATCTGTTTTTCAAATCGACGGAAAAATACCAGATTTTCTTGACATTTGAAACAACTTGGTGCGAGATTTTCTATTTGATGCCCTGGTAGATCCCTACAACTGATTTGCATAGGTCCATGTGGACTAATTTTGATTTGCAAATTTTGAAATTTATTTTTATTGGGTTGTGCTTCGCTTCGATATGATTTTTGAAGGTTAGCTTTCGGTCAAGGTGTAAACCTAAGTATTTAACCTTTGTGCGTTGAGGAGTTTTTCCACTGTTTAATTTTACTAGGGGCCAGTGGCAACTGCATTTGTTCAGAGAGTTCTTTGAACATTCCTCAATTTTCCCGTCAAGATGATGGGTCAAGATTATTTTTTAGTAATAGGTAGCTCAGCTGCGTATAACAATTACAAGATTAGTACAAGCACCTGCTTTGTGTTAAACTTGGGTTAATAACATTTAAGCCAGTGGTTGGTTCATTTTGTTAAACGATATATTGTCTTTAAAGGAGATATAGTTTCAAAAAGCTGAGTGAAAATGGTTTGGCAATCGCTTTTTAATTTTATAAATTTATCCCTCATGCCACACTTTGTCAAATGCAACATCCAGAAAGATAGCATTGAAATATCGAAAAACTAGACTTAAGAATCCAAATTGATATCCTCTTCCAATGCTGGTTTAAGGTTAGTTCGTTTATTTTTCCAAAAAGGTTCAAAAGTATTAGAAGCATGCTTATTGGCCGTTATGATCGTATTTGTGTTTCAATTTTCCCATAGGCTTCTGACCGGTGTCGTCAGCAAACGTTGCTATACTTACATGATCGGACTGTGGTATATCACTTGTATAAAGTAGATATAGGAGTGGACCCAGAACACTGCCTTGTGGGACTCCTGCCCTTACCTCTCTCAGTTCAGAATACTCATCTTCTTGTCTTACTCTGAAAAGTCTTTCAGATAAGTACGACTCCAGAAGGTCAACATATGGTCCCGGAAGCATAACTTTTAGTTTATGTATTAATCCCTCATGCCATACCTTATCGAAAGCTGCTGGCACGTCCAGAAATAAGGTAGAACAAATTTGTTTATCTTCTAACGCCTTTTCTATAATGTCTGTAATTCTGTAAACCTGGTCAATTGTTGAATGTTTACATCTGAATCTAAATTGGTGATCCGGTATTAGGTTTCCACTTTCTATTATTGGTGTCATTCTTCTCAGAAGAAGTCTCTCCATTAGCTTTGAGATGATAGGAAGCAGGGATATCGGACAATATGATTGAGCTTCATTTGGCGGTTTACCTGGTTTCGGTAGCATAATAACTTCTGCAACTTTCCAGGCGGAAGGAACATGCCGTAATCGAATAACAGCATTAAACAAATGGGTTAGTTGGACAATAGCTTTCTTTGGTAGTTGCTTTAGAACTTCTCCTATTAAAATATCATATCCAGGAGCCTCTCCGGTCATCAGATTGAATTTTATTTCCCTATTAACTTCTTTCTGGGTTATTAGAGGGATTCTGCCCCCATAGTCGTTGCTTCCATTTTCGATTATAATATCCGATTCGGTCTCATTCGGTTGAAAAATACCAGACAGGTGATCAGCAAACACTTCAGCTTTTGATTTGTTATCCCTGGCCCACGAGCCATCACTTCGCTTGATAGGAGAGATCTGCATGATTGGGGTTTTCATTATTTAGGTTGCCTTCCATAATGAGTAGTCTGTATTTTCATCAGCCGTCAACTTTCCAAGAAACGAAGAAAACGATTTTTCATTTAACTTCTGAATTTCTCGCTTAAGCTGCTGTGATTTGTTATTTAGGATCGTCTTGTCAGATGAACTCCTCGTTTGTTGCCATTTTTTCCTAACTTTCCTTTTTTCTAAAACCAGGTTCCTAATTTCTCTTGGGTAGCTTTTACCAGTAGTTTTGGATGCTGTTTCTTTAGTGTTATTCCACGCGACTAATTGAATGATATTTGTGAAGTTTTCAACCTCTTCCTCTAGCTCCGTTACTGTTTTTAATCGTGTTTGTAGGTTAATATTGCTTTCTAATTCAGATCTGAAGCTAACCCAGTCAGTTGTTTTATTGACAAGAGTTGGTCTTGTTTCCTTCCTAATTATCTTGTCGCTTATGGTAAGTATCACTGCAGAATGATCAGAGACCATATCTGAATTATCCTCTACTTCAATAAAATTTTATTAAACTTGTTTTGATATAAAGAAATCCAGTAGATCAGGAGTTTTAACTGCGTTCGTAGGCCAATATGTCGGCTTGCCAGTGGAATGTATGTTATATCCCATTTCATTTATTGCATTTTTTAGTTCGTTACCTTTGGTTGTTGTAAGCCTAGATCCAAAGTCAATATGTTTTGCATTAAAATCACCTCCTAATATAAATCTACCATTGAAATGTTGTAGGATATTCAAGTAGTTTGATTTCTTCAGGTTGTATCTAGGTGGAAAATATACCGCTCCTATCTGAAGGCGTTGCTTGGTTGATGTAATTTCTACTACGGTAACCTGGGTTTCAGGTGATTGATAATGCTGGCATTCATGGTATTTAATATAATTTTTTATTATAACAGCGATTCCACCTCTTGCTTGGTTATCCAGATGAATTGTTTCGTAAAGTTGGTAACCCTGAATTTTTAAGTAAGATTATCTTGTTGAGTGGGTCTCAGATATCAGACACACATCGATATTTTACATTTTTAAAAAGACTTCAAGTTCATGTTTTTTATTTTTAATACCGTTAGAATTCCATGTAGCAATTCTCAATTTTTCTTGGTACATCATTTTAGGAGAAATAATTAGAATAATAAGGCAGAATTGCCCTGCTCTATCTTTGTAGCCTTTCAGAAAGGTTGCTTGTGGCATTCGAAACATTATGCATCATTTCCATCAGATTATTCGAATGTGTAGGGTTCAACATTGGTCCTGAGCTGACCTTTCCTGTCGCAGCCACCTGTGCATAAGATATACCACCTCTGACTTGATGACTAAAGGGTTCTGTTGGTTGACTCTTTTGTAAACTCATTGGTTTATTATGATTATTTCTTCTTTTTTGGAGTTCTTTCGCTACCAGACATCCTCGGTAGCTTGCAGGGTGGGCCTGTGCATAGTTTGAATACTTTGCCGCGGTGGTCCTGGGTTTCTCACAAGCAATAGTTAAATGATTCTCAGCACATTTAACACATCTAGGTTTGTGTTGGCAGAACTTTTGAGTGTGGCCATATCGCTGACAACGTTTACATTGCGGAACTATACGATTACTTCTAACCGCCGCGATCTTTACTTCCATATGGCACATGTTTTATTTCGTAAATGTTTGTTATATCTTCTTTGTTATCGAAGGTTAGCATGAATAATGAAGAGGAATTCTTATTTCTTCATCCCCTTTCTTAGACTTTTTAATTTTACTGACGACATCAAGGATTTTAAAACCTCTTTCGCACAGTTCACTTTTAATGTCTTCTGGGTTGCATGATTGGTATAAATTTTTTACCATAACCCTTATCGGTCGCGTATGCTTATTTTCATATGAATGCCACTGTTGCTGCGAACCGTTTAAATATTCTGTTAGATTTCTATAATCTGTCTCGGTGTCTACATTTATTTTCAGTTGATTGTTGTTCATCATTCTAGCTTGAAAATTGATGCTGTTATCCTGTAATGACTTGTTAATGACTGAATAGTTTGTCAAATTGCTAAGTATTACGGGGGGAGGATTTTGTTTGCTTTTTTTAGGTTCTTTAGTTTTTTGAAAAGTTGTATGCTTTCCTGGTGTGTTATTTTTTTCAGGCTGAGATTTTGTTTTTGGATTTAGATGGTTATCCGTTTTACCTGCTTGATTACCTTTTTCTGACGAACGCTTCCTTTTTTGGATTTTGGTAGTAGCCATGCTGTTTCTTGTGCTACTATGTCTTCTTCTTCGCTCGAATCAAGTATAGTATAATTATTTTTTTGTGGCTGACTCTGTTCTATCATCAGTTTTAATTTTTGGATCTCATTTCGTGCTTCCTTTAATTCAGCTTGTAATGTTTTGATTATTTTATCATTTGAATCGCTCCCAGATATTTGTTGAGAACTACTGTAACTCATCTGCCGAGGATCATTACTTTTTGCTAAATTTTCCACAGAGATACTTCGTGGCCTTATAGGAGATCTCATCATTAGCTTGCCCATTCTGGATAGGTTGTCACTAGTACTTCCGCTCATTAAATTGTCTGAGACAACGGCGTCATGCTTGTTTTGCATTGATTGACCCTCCCCAGAATCCATGGGGTCAACCTCCGTAGAGGGTGGATTTTCCTGCAGTGCAGGTCTGCCACCTGGGGTATTATTTCCTGATGTTTTATTCATTGCTGGTTTCGTTTAAGGGTAACCTTTCCATAGCCTTTTTAGTCTACGGCCAGACTTTAAATACTGCCGACCGATTCGATGTAGACGCAGACCGAGAAGCCGCTCATTGTAAGACAGACGCTTCCTGGATTTTATTATCCTGCTGTCGTTCGTCAACTAGGTGCCTACTACGCCAGAAGGTGACAGTCAGACTCTACGCCCCTGTAATATTGACATAATTTTGCCAATTGTTAATGTAATAATTATTGTAAATTATATTCTTAGAACTCAATATTTAAAAAATAGATTCATCGACCATATTCTTTCGTAACTTTAGATAATCAAGCAAGGATCTCTTTCATAATACGAAGATTAAAACAAATAAAAGAGGTCAGGAAGAAAAAAGTGAGAAGGTACAGTCGGACTTATTTGAAGCCATCTAAAGAGAATTGGTTCTCATGACAGAAAAGCAGCATTACAGTACAAACTCGTACCAATAATATATATATATATATATATATATATATATATATATATATATATATATATATATATATATATATATATATATATATATATATATATTCGTATACACTACACCTAAATGAAAAAAACTTATTCGTCGTGATTTATATCAAATATGCTGTAGATGATGTGACGTGGATATGTGCACACATTAATCCACCAGAAAATAGAAAATTAAATATTCAATCAAAATATAATATATACACACACACACACACACACACACACACATACACACACACACACACACACTAAAATAAAATTCAAACTCGCTAAAGAGTATTACTGTATAAATTAAAAATTTTCCATCACCAGATTATTTTATTATGCATAAATATTGAAAAATTGTTGCTGTTTTTCTTCATAATATGTACATAATATTCGTCCCCATATATACATATTGTACATATATATTGAACGTGTACCTACCGTATGTGCCGATATATAGTTAACAATTCAATAAATTTTAACAAAAAAAAAATTTAAAAAAAACCCCGTATTGAAGAACCTTTCCAAAATATATATATATGTACATACAACAGCAAACCAACAAACATCCTTATGTATATATAGAAACCATAATATAGTTATATCATGGGATGAATAATGTTGCTGATGATGATGTGCATTGTGGCGGAAAATCCCTTCATTATTAATATAATTATTATTATTTTATTATTAAATATTATTTATTTAATTTTTTAACCGCATATTTTTGGTTTAAACGAGGTAGGGGGTTGGCTTAAATTGTTTACATTATATATGTATAACTATGGCGGGAAAAATGGATGCGAATGGTATATATATACGGCGAGTATGTACACATAAATAAACGAAATATACACAAAAAGGTTAATTACATTAACATAATGCTTAACCAATCCTTAAATATTATGGGTTGCCCGATTTTATATTTATACATAAGTCTATAATTTTCTCCATTTACCCATCATACATTATACTCACACACACACATTATACTCTGCTGCAATCATTAAACTTTAATCACGATATTTGATGAGGTCTCCCTTAACGGTGCGCGAAATGTTGTTTGTTTCAGCCAAATATTATTTTAAGTTTTCCGAAATAATTTGAATAAAATAACAAATGTAAATTAAAAAGGATTTGTAGAACATTTTGGGGGAGTGTTGTTATCCTGCTATAATATAATAATAAGCCTCGAAGGTATTTTTAAAGTTTTTAAATTATTTCGATTAGTTTTAATCTAATTTTGAAGACTTGGATGCGCACACATATATGATGGGAGAATAATATCTCCGAGCTATATACACGATTTATTTTGGGCTAACACCCAAAACTTGTATGTCTGGTGATTTCGCGCGTTTTTTTTATTTTTTATTTTTATAAAAGAGACACGGGAATTTTTTAATTGGTTATTAAAATTTTAATATTTAATTATTTATATATATGATGATAAAGCATAAAACAGTAAATTCCACATCAAAAAATCGATTTAATTAAATCAACAACAAAACAATTTTTCCAAGATCAAACGATTATATGAAAAACGCATTGAAGCCTTATTTTATACCGTAGAGCTGTAACAAAAATTAAAATATTTTCAAATCATAAAAAATAAAAGCAGAAATTTTCTATATATCTGTCATTTTGAATTACAAAATGGTTGAAAAAGCAAAAGGATATAAATTTAATTATGTCAGAATATATACATAAATGTATATAATATTTATAAAATTTTGTATATATAGACAGATATGAAAGAAAGCAGAATATTGCCAATCCCTCATCGAGTAGAATCGCGAAACAAGAAGAGAATTTAATTTCCTTGGAAACCTGGGTGCGGAATATTTAGAGAAAATATCATTATTATCAGAATAAAGAGAATTATGTGTATATTTGACATGAACATTATTCCTATGACAACCTTTTTATGTATAGTACATAGTACAGTATATAAAGTCACA
The DNA here is from genome assembly GCA_963556175.1 of Tipula confusa. NCBI lineage: Eukaryota > Metazoa > Arthropoda > Insecta > Diptera > Tipulidae > Tipula > Tipula confusa. The sequence continues at coordinate 86,035,201 of OY744475.1, forward strand.
GAGCGCACATAAAAGGAAAAATATTTTCCTTATTTTATTATCTGCTCGCATTTTCTTGATGGAAATGAGAAAATAAACTAATTGATCACATAAAGCTTTACGTAATGTTCTAACAAAAGGATCTAAATTAGATTAGTATTCTATTTTGTAACAAGTTTCAAATATTGTTAAGGGTTGTTAAAAAATACCTTGACTCCTAGATTAGTAATTATTCATTTTTTTATCTCTAATTTAGGAGCATAGGGCGTCTACTAGGCTAGGCCCTTTTACTCTATTTGGAGCTGCTGCTTTCATTTCCATACCCATGATTTACCAAGTTATTTCGCTTCTGCTAGCACAGTTCTTCTCCAAGTCATTTGCCTCCCGACCTTCCTTTCCATTACGGGTTCCAGTCCAATGATATTCTTGTTATATTACATGATGGTATCCTTATTACATAATGGTATCCTTATGGTATAGATATAACGATTTTTTAAGGAATAAACTAAGGTTTTTGATAACATTTAATTTTCAGATCTTTAAATTTTGACTTGACTTTTTATATAGTGCTGGATCAATAATATGTCACATTAAGATCCTGCACTCTATAAGTACCAGAAAAAAACATTTTATTTTTTATTATAACAAAGAGAAAACTCTTGTCGCCAAGCGGCCAAACTCCAAAACTGCTTTGAAGCTTTTTATGTGCTGTTTTGCACTTTCCCACAGTAAGGCAAATACTGATCTAATAAATTCTTTTAATCTATTACGAATATCGAAGTATTTCTCGGTATATGATTACCCGATAATACGATAGATTACCCGATTATAAGTAACTTTTTTTTATAGTTTTATTTCCCCACAAAAATATATTAAAATTACATATTCTTGGAAGGATAAGGCAGGATATAAATTAAATTATTGAGATCGACCCGGTTACAAACACCATGGCGGCCAATAGTTAGTAAATGTTTGCGGGGTAGGGAAAGGAAAAATATGTTAGTCATGACAGAATTGGTACAAATCAATTAAAATAACCGTCTTATGACAACTACCTCATGTAATCGTAGAGAATCTAATTTATATACACTTTATTTGACACAAAACTTTAAAATTAATACAAATTAGATTTTAAAAAAATTGATTTAACATTACAAATCAATTGAATTAATCGTTTTTGTGACAAAAACGTCACATAATTGCCGAAAATCTAATTTATATACACTTTATTCTACACAAAACTTTAAAATTAATATAAATTAGATTTTTTAAAAATGGATTTAACATTACAAATCATTGAATAACCGTTTTTGTGACAAAAATGTCACATAATTGCCGAAAATCTAATTTATATACACTTTATTCTACACAAAACTTTAAAATTAATATAAATTAGATTTTTTTAAAATTGATTTAACAGTACAAATCAATTGAATTAACCGTTTTATGACCAATACGTCATATAATCGCCAAGAATCTAATTATATACACTTTATTCTACACAAAACTTTAAAATTAATATAAATTAGATTTTTTAAAAATGGATTTAACATTACAAATCATTGAATAACCGTTTTTGTGACAAAAATGTCACATAATTGCCGAAAATCTAATTTATATACACTTTATTCTACACAAAACTTTAAAATTAATATAAATTAGATTTTTTTAAAATTGATTTAACAGTACAAATCAATTGAATTAACCGTTTTATGACCAATACGTCATATAATCGCCAAGAATCTAATTATATACACTTTATTCTACACAAAACTTTAAAATTAATATAAATTAAATTTTTTAAAAATTGATTTAACATTACAAATCATTGAATTAACCGTTTTTGTGACAAATACGTCACATATTCGCCGAAAATCTAATTTATATACACTTTATTCTACACAAAACTTTAAAATTAATATAAATTAGATTTTTTTAAAATTGATTTAACATTACAAATCATTGAACTAACCGTTTTTATGACAAATACGTCACATAATCGCCGAAAATCTAATTTATATACACTTAATTATACACAAAACTTTAAAATTAATATAAATTAGATTTTTTAAAAAATGATTTAACATTCCAAATCATTGAATTAACCGTTTTTATGACAAATACATCACATAATCGCCGAAAATCTAATTTATTTACACTTTATTCTACACAAACTTTAAAATTAATACAAATTAGATTTTAGAAAAATTGATTAAACAATACAAATCAATTGAATTAACTGGTTTTATGACAAATACTTCACATAATACACTTTTTTCCACACAAAATTTTAAAGTTAATGTAAATTAGATTTTTTAAAAATTGATTTAACATTACAAATCATTGAATTAACCGTTTTTATGACAAATACGTCACATAATCGCCGAAAATCTAATTTATATACACTTTATTATACACAAAACTTTAAAATTAATATAAATTAGATTTTTAAAAAAATGATTAACCAGTACAATTCAGTTGAATTAACCGTTGTATGACAAACACGTCATATAATCAAACGAAAATTTAATTTATATGCACTTTATTCCACACCGACAGAATATTATATTAACTGAAATAAAAAATTAGACTGATAAAACAAAATATCTTCAAAATTTTTTACAAATTAACAAAAATTGGAATTTATAAAAATTTTAAATGTAATTAGGTAAATTAATAGAGAATAATAAATTGAAATATTTAATCAAAATAATTTATTTCTAACAGTTCTTTCTTGGGTAGCAATTTTCAAATTATTTCTTATTCCAGGGACATTCCATCATATAGACGACTTTAGAAAAAGGCTATTTAACGGGCATAAATAAATTGTTGAATTTCGTCAATATTTTTTACCTCAGCTTACAACGTCGAAAAAATACGCGAGTCGAAAATGTCATAAAATATCCCCTGGTTGATCAATTGGACATTGGCCAAGTAACAGTTCATTTTTAATTCCATCTTAGTTTCGATTTCCTGTAAATGTTATGAAGAAAGATGGTGTGCCAAATTCCCTAACATCTTGAAACAGACGGTGCATATGGCTGGGTCCACCAGTGAAAGAGGCTAAACATTTTTTTTTACAATAATCGCAGCATCAATGCTTCATTGCCTTCATTGCTTTTTCAGAGCTTTTTGAACTCTTTGGCTTTTGTAGACGAATTCTGGTTGAAGCTACCAAATAAATTGCGACTAGGAGCAAATTTACGAATCCCGACGTTGGTTAACCGAATACTTCAATTTTGAATTTCAAACCAGTTGAATAACAAGCTCTGTTTCACTGAAAACCCACAAATCTCTCAGGTACACGTTGTTGTTGTTTTTTATAAAGAAACTCGTTCATTCTTTTATTCCCGTGAGAACTTGGAAGATAATTGAATTTTGGAAGATATCTTATAAGGTAACATTGTTCATAAAGAAAAGTTCTCCCCAATAAAACATCGTCTTTTTCATCGCACTCAATTATGTCGGAATCTCCATCTTGATTCCTTTTATGAGTTATGTTGATGCATAACTTCCAAATTTTAGATTTAACTGTTTTTGGTTACAGCTCATTAACATGATTTTAGTCATCACTAGCCTTCAAATTGATCTAAGCAACACGAAGAGAAAAAGTAATTCTCTGCACCTGCCAAACAACGGTTCTTCTCGCAAAGATCGCTGGACTATCCGATTGAGGAGCGGTTAGCAGAACATGACCGAGCCAGCTTACTTGATGTCCGATTACTTCATAAATGACATTCAAATTCCTCCAATTTTCATCGAATTCCTGATCTCGTGGTTGAAAAGAACTCGGTAAGTGTCCTAATCATCGATTTTGGGCCCTTGCCATGCACATGACTTTTCTCTCGAATGTCATTAGCCAGGGTTCAACTCTCCATTACACATGCAGGAAAACGGGTCTGATCCAATACCTGGTGCAAATTCAGTTTGTCAGATAATGTCGGTGTTCATATTTAGACTTTTACAGTGAACGTAAGACATAGATAGCACGGTTGCGCGCGATAATACGCTTTTTTATCTTCTCTTTCAAAATTATCATGAGTGACAAAGGATCCAAGGTATCGGAAAATGTGTGGTCATCCCTAATAAAATCCATTCCGTCTTAATCTTTTCTTGAAATAACTCGACTATTAAATTTTTCTTTCAATAAATCAATTGTTTTGTTTACAAAATGAGGTGGAGCGCCTTCCTGCAGAAACCAGGTTTGCATTTCTTGGTTTATAATTGGATACGCTTCTACCCATTTACAGAAGTAGTCGATCCACATCTATTTGTACATATTATCATTTTTTGTTACTAGAAATAAACCTGAAATAATGCTCCAACTTGCATTGCTGCATTGTGCCCTTTATTCTCGACTTTGGCCATTTTCTAGCCGCACATGTGTTACACGCTCTACACCAATCTTCCACATCGCTCCGACTCAGAGAATACTCAGGAATGCTGGTATTCGGTTCACTAGGAGGTCAATTTGCTGCCTCTTGTTATTGCAGCCTATTCTTAAGATCTTACAAGCCACCCTTCGTTTATGCTTAATGACAGCCATTGCGCACAGAAACTTTTAACGATTGCACTTTCAAGTGCGATGATTTGCCACTGTGGTTTTCTACCTTCCATTTGATAATTGGTGTAATATAGAGTCATCTTTGTCCACCGCTCCTTTACGTTCAATGACTGATTCATGCTACTGTTTTGCAGAGAAATTCTTTTCTTCTTGTTTGACACAGTGCTTGAATTAGTCTGCGCAAGGTTGAACATTTCATCTGCGTTGTTGTGGAACTTGCCTCGTCTATACTCCGTCTTAAAGATGTGAATATTTCATGGAGTTGGCATTTCTTTTACCACTGCTGATTTCTTTTAGTCCGTACGCACCCCGTTACTGAAAACTATGTGACCTAGATAGCTTACTTCGTCATTAAACAAGCTAATTTTCAAACAACTTACTCACGCGCTCAATGTGTTAAATTTAGTTTTAAAAAATCGCATGCGCTTGTCAAGAAATCTAGGATTTATTTATTAAAAATGCAGAAAAATTATCTCACGAACAAAATTTAAACGAAACCTGGAAGAAATTTGAGAATAAATGGAAGGACTGGAAACGCAAATTCAAAAATGTTAATTATAAAAACTTACATTGTCTATGTTGAGAAACGCAATTGAAACATTTGAACGTCAAGTGTTAAGTGTTAGTTTATATGGCAGCTTTTGTAAATATTGCAAGCTACACAAAATTTCATTCATTATTATGAACCAAAAAAAAAAAAAAAGAAAAAGGGAAACATAAAGTCCTCCTACACAGGTCAAAACTTATTTAAGCGATATTCTGTAAAAAGAGCACATAGCCCTATTGTACAAGCGTAGTAACATAATGAAAAAGAAACATTGACAAATAATAACATAGGGATTATCCCACAACCAATTTGTCTTTGTGCTTTTTATAGCATGTATGTTCAGCGAATATGGATCTACTACACCAAAATATTAAACCTCTTTTTCTTAAATATCCTTCTTTGTATTTTAGCGTCGTTTTGTCAACAGCTTGTGAAATATATATACAGGATAACAATTATCCCTTTCTATTGTACTAAACATGCCCTCTACTCTTAGAGGTAAATAAAATTCATAATTGAGCATTCGTATACCATAAAAACATGTATAGGAAAAAAAATGGTTGTTATACCGTTGTAATCCTTTAAATTTAATTTAGTATTTGTCACACACACACATACATACAAACAATAAAAAAAGGATTGAAAATTAACTTAACGAATTTAACGCGCTGACACGTGAAGTTAGCAGATGTAGTTTCGTTAAAATTTTGATCATAATTTTATTTTTATATAACTTGTTTTTATTTATAGGTTTGGTTTAAAAATCGTCGTGCAAAATGGCGAAAACAAAAACGTGAGGAACAAGAAAGATTACGCAAAATACAAGAAGAACATCACGATGTTACCTCGAATTTACATAATACAACGAGTAATTCGCCGGATCTAAATGGTTCGATGCCAATAAATTCATCGCTACATAATTTTAGTGATGCTGACGATTCGTCTGATCTAGAGGTTGCATAAATATTATCTAAATTTATATGTTCGTATATATGAATATGTAAAATTCTTCTTTCTATTATAAATAACTAACTATATTATATTATATTATATTATATATATATATATATATATATATATATATATATATATATATATATATATATATATATATATATATATATATATATATATATATATATATATATATATATATATATATAAAGATAAGATATAAATTCTAATTTAGTAAATATTTTTTAATTTAAATGTGATGTGTTAATATTAAAAACTATAAATATACTATATATACATAAATAATCATTTTACTATTTAAGTATAAAACCTATCATAAAACATTATAATTATAAAACAAGTGGTAATTTATAATCATAATTTATTATATAAATATATATTAATTGTCATTTCAAAGATTATAATATATAGATTATATAATAAACAAAAAAAAAATTGATTTATGTTTCATTGCAAATAAATTAAATTGATATTAAAAATTAAGCAAATTGTTTTCGTTTTGGGTATTGAAGAGCTTATATTTATTTTGCGGTAAGTGCCAATTATACTAAATCCTTGTTATCATCACACATAGACCGTGGGGAATTATTATCTCTTCCAAGCATATTATTATAAGGAAAAAAACACCGAAATAAAATTTTCTTTTATTTATTTTCTTCGCATGATATTTTCATGGAGTATTATCCTTGGGATGTTGCAAAAAAATAATAACAAAAGTAAACAATTTAAGTAGAGCAGGACTTTAAAAAATGAATATATGTATATATATATATATAAATATATATATATATATATATATATATATATATATATATATATATATATATATATATATATATATATATATATATAACGATATTTTATTTATTTTGAATAAGAAAACAAACTTATTTTTTCTATTATTTATTATTTAAATTGGAATATCAAATGTAGAAAAGAATAAGATAAATCCCTTCAAGTTTTCACGTTATTTGATTGTATTTAAATTTATTATTTTCCTTTTATTTTCTCTAAATTCAATCATCTTGAAGCTATACAAATAAAAAATACATTATCTTTTATATTATATATATTTTTTTTTATTGTTACGTTTAGAATTATTTTTTTTATACTTAATAACTAAAGTAACGAAAAATTAAGCAAACCAATTGATTGAATTGTTTGCGTGATTTAACTAAATAATTTATATATTTTGTTCGTAATCAATACTTGTGTATGTTTGGCTTTAGGGGAAGGACTATGTTTTGTAGTTGTTTGTATATTTTTTAAAAAATATATCGACAGAAAACGTGTCTTGTGCGGTTTATCAATTGTTTACGGCGACCGCATGCGTATTATTTCGAAATTTCTTCGAATTTAAAAATGCTATTTAATTATGGTGTGTATCTATATGATTATTTTGTAAAGAAGTTGCTCGGGGTCCGGGCAATAATGAAACGAATTTACAGAAAAAAAGCTTTATAATAATTTATCAATGGCTGAAAAAAAATGTTGCAAAAATAAAAATAAAAATCAAAATAAAATAGAGCCAATTTTCAAAAAGCTATATGCAATAGAGGAAACGGACATATGAAAGAAGTTAATTGATTGATTGATTGATTTTGAATGTACTGCCAAGCATTAAGCAGGATATCCCGGAAAGCGCCGGGCCCACAGTACACCCGTTTTTACATATACTTGGAAAGATATGGAAGGATACTAGTTAAATTATTGAGATCGACCCGGTTACAGACACCTTGGCGGTCAATAGTTAGTAAATTTTTGTGGGTTAGAGAAAGGAAAAGTATGTTAGTTATGACATCATTGGTCCGATTTCCCTGTAGCCAATATTCAAACTACTGTTAGTGTAAGACAATCATATTTTTGTTGTATTGCTCTGCATTCTGCCATCTCTTATCAGCAACTCCAGTGTGCATTCATCTGTAATCTGCAATGGTACCCTAAAAACAATATCTATCAATGAACTAGTTACCCTCGGTTTTAATAAATTAAATTAGTTTTTCATCTGAATTTATAAAATAATTAGTTTTTAATATTATAACATCATTATACAATGTGTCTAGTATACCTCCACGTGGTAACACCCGGGCAACGTTGTTAAACATCGGCTAAATACTAGAGGCGAGTGGATTACACTATAAATATTAAATATGTAATGAATAAAACAGAAGTAAATAATACCCCAGGTGGTACACCAATGGAAACATTGGGTAATCCACTCTCCAATGAGACTGGCCCTAAGGATTCTGGGGAGGGCCGATCCTTGCATACACAATACAACAAGAATATTGAAATATTAAAAAGCCCGTTCCAAAGGCGAGGAAGGGTTACTAGATCTCCTGAGAAAACTATTAATTTCTCACTTGGAAATTTGAATATGGAGCAATTCCAAAATAATATGGGCGCAACAACAGCACCCCAACAAGCAGGTTTAACAACCTCATATAATTATAGTAAAACATCTGTTCTTGTAAGTAGTGCTTCCGAAAAGAGCGAATGTTATATAAACAATGGCAACAAGTAACTGATGAGAAAAATCAGCAAAGCATTATTATTTTCAATTTACAACAAAAAATTGACGAACTAAAAAAGGAGATGATGCAATTAAAGCAGCAAAAAACCGAAGCTAGGCCATCAATTGAGCAGAACCAGAACCAGAATAACAAATTTAATGTCAACAATGGTAAATGTCAAACCGAAACACCAATGCTACAGAACCAAAACATCAATTCTAAGCTTAATAAGAACTTTGAGTATCAAACCGATGAGGAAGACTTAGCTAAAGAAACAGAATGGATTCGGTATAAGTCTAAGAAACAAAATAAAAAGAGAAGATTAAATAATACACCGTCACCACTACAAAAACCACAAATATTGGATCAAAATACTCAGCCTCAAAAGGTTGATACAAACGTCAAAACAAATAAAAAAAAATACCTCCCCACCACCTATCATAGTAGATGATGTTAAAAATTATCACGTATTCTATGATATAATTAAGGCAAGTGTTTCAGAAGAATCATTCATCACTAAATTGATGAATCAAAATAAAATAAGCATCAACGTAAATAGCGGAGATGCATTTAGAAACCTAGTAAAACTATAAGTGAAAGGTCATTTATCTTTCACTCGTATGAAAATAAACAAGAAAGGCCAATCAAAGTCATGGCAAAGAACTTGCATCATACATGTAGCACAGAACGAATTAAAGATGCATTGTCAGCAAAACAATTTAAAATAATCAGCGTAAAGAAACAAAATTAGCTGGATAAATAAAAAGAAGCTAGACATGTTTGTATTAACATTCAGCTGTGACGAAAATATAACTAACATTTATAAGATCTCTAGTTTATTGTGTTGCAAAGTGGAAATTCAACCACTTAGAAAATCTAAACTAATTCCGCAATGCAAAAGATGTCAAGCATATGGACACACGCAAAAATATTGTGGTAAACTTCCAAGGTGTGTTTAATGCGCCGGACACCATCTAACTGGAGAATGCAATAATCCGCAAGTTCATCTAAAGTGTGTACACTGTGGACAACGTCATCCTGCTAATCACTGTGGACAAGGTCATCCTGTTAATTAAAACCCATCCTTTGCAAAGGATGAATAAAGCTCAAATGCATGGTCAGGCAAATCGACACGAGAGGCAGACAAAAAAAGAAAATGGGCAATAATATGGCTACCAACTAAGAACTGAAGGTGTTACATATGCCGACGCAACGAAAGGCGTAGTCAATAAACCCCAGCAAAAATCGCTAAATGTGGGCATCAGTCAAACATTACAAGATATTCTCATAAAACTAACAAAATTTGATGAGAGGCTACAAAAATTGGAAGATAGATCATTGGGAGCTAAATCCAAATCCACACAGAAATGAACAGCACAATGAAAATCATGTCATGGAATGCTAATGGTTTGCTTCGGCATCAGCAAGAACTACAAGCAGTCCTCGACATTGAGAATATAGATGTGTGTCTTATTTCGGAAACACATTTTACTAAGCAATGCCACATAACATTTAAAGGCTACTGCGTATATCACACTATTCATCCAGATAATTCAGCCAGAGGAGGAAGTGCAATTATCATAAAAAAAAATTTCAACATTTTGAAGAAGTAAAGTAGGAAAAAGATGAAATTCAGGCCGCAGTGGTTTATATAAAAACCAACAACTTTCCTATTGTTGTTGCAGGATTGTACTGTCCACCAAGACATACTATTAAAAACAAACAATACTCAGAGTTCTTCAAGCGTCTAGGAAAAATATTCATAATAGGTGGTGATTTAAATGCAAAGAATACTTACTGGGGTTCAAGATTAACTACAACTAAAGAAAAAGAATTACTGATTCCTATTAAAGAAAATGGATGTGAATCCTTTTCAACAGGAAAACCAACATATTGGCCAACTGACCCAGGAAAAATACCTGACCTGATTGATTTTTTCATAACCAAAAATATTTCTAATAATTTTATGAAAATCGAAGAAAGCCAAGAAATGAGCTCAGATCATTCTCCAATAGTCCTAACTCTAAGCGAGTATATCATCCAAAAAGGGAATAATCCAGTATTAACCAACAAATATCGGACTGGGAAAGTTTCAAAGTACATCTTGAACAAAGAATACTTTTGAAAGTTCCGTTAAAAACTATGGATCAACTGGACATAGAAGTAGAAAAGTTCATTACGTATATTAAACAAAAAAAAATGGCAAAGTACTCCAGAAATCAAATCAAAGCTAAAAGGAAAGTTATAGAATAAAGTACTCCAGAAATCAAATCAAAGCTAAAAGGAAATAGCTATAAATAGATTAGAAATCTCCTTAGGTATAAACGCAAGTCCAGAAAAAAGTAGCACCAAACTAGAGCTCCACAAGACAAAAAACACTAAACAATCTTACTCAGCAATTAACAAGAGAAATTCAGAAGTTAAAAAATGAGTCAGTTAATTTCTACTTAAGTAAGTTGACGAATGACAATAATACGGATTATTCGCTCTGGAAAGCAACTAAAACTCTGAAAAGGCCTATAATGCCAATCCATCCTATCAGGAAAATGGATGGAACATGGGCAAGGAAAAACAAATAAAAGGATTTGCTAATCATCTTGAAAAAATATTTCAACCTCAAGAATGCCAATTACGAGAAACATTGGATAAAAACATAATACAAATTCTCGAAGAGGTCACACCTACATCATTTACTGAAGTAGCAAACGAAATTAAAAACAATTTAAACTTAAAGAAAGCACCAGGGTTTGACCTGATTACCGGAGAAATAATAAAGCAATTACCGAGAAAAGCTACGGTAAAGTTAACTAATATCATAAATGCTGCATTTAGGCTTAAATATGTGCCAAAAATTTGGAAAGTGGCTGGGGTTATCATGATTCCCAAACCAGGAAAACCGCCACATCTAATAACATCATATAGGCCTATAACGTTGCTGCCGATCATGTCTAAACTCTTTGAAAAGTTACTATTAAAACGACTTAAACTAATAATTGAAAAAAATAACCTAATTCCGAATCACCAATTTGGTTTTCACAGTGAGCACTCAACTATTGATCAAGTGCATAGAATAACCAGTATATCATTGAAAAGACTTAAGAAGTATATCACCAGTATATCATTGAAAAGACTTCTTAGAAGAGAAAAAAATCTGTTCCGCAGTATTCCTTGTTGTAGCGCAGGCCTTTGACAAGGTTTGGCACGAAGGTTAAATCTACAAACTCAAATTAATCCTACCTAAACAGTACACCATAATACTGGAATCATATATAACAGAAAGATATTTCAGGCTTATGCAAGAAGATGAATATTCTGAGCTTTAGGAAAAAGAGCAGGAGTTCCACAAGGAAGTGTACTTGGGCTAATTCTGTATTTACTATACACCCGAGATGTTCCAATCCCACAAAACAACATGATAGCCACTTTTGCCGACGACACAGCTATCATGGCAGTAGGTGATAACAACTCAGATACAACAGAGAAATTACAAACCGCCATAGAGCAAGTACATAACTGGACAAAAAAATGTCGCATAAAATCAAATGAAATTAAATCTGTACATGTCGACTTTATGAACAAGAGATTAGTACACAAACCAGTATAGTTGAGTATTCAAAAAATACCACATGCAAACACTGCCAAATATCTTGGTATGACAATAGACGCTAAGCTTCGATGGAAAGCTCATGTAAAAAAGAAAAGAGACGAATTGGGATTAAAATACAATAAAATGTATTGGGAAGAAACTCTCATCTATCAATTCCCAATAAGCTTTTGCTTTATAAGCAAATACTGAAGCCTGCTTGGACTTATGATGTACAGCTGTGGGGATGTACCAAGCAGAGCAACAAGGATATTATCCAACGATTCCAAAACAAAGTGCTAAGAAACATCGTCAACGTACCATGGTTTGTCAGAAATAGCGACATCCACAAATATCTGGGCATAGAACCCATCAAAACGGAAATTATGAAATTTGCTAGAAGTCATGAACAACGGTTACTTCACCATGTTAATATAGAAGCCATCCAGTTACTGGATAATATGGATTTAGTTAGAAGGCTCGAAAGAGTAAAGCTTTTTGAGTTAGTGTAAAATCAGTTAAAACAATTTTGGAAAATATTTTCTGATATAAATTGATAAAGACATATCATCTGATATACACCATTCAGACTATTTGAGTTCATTAGAATGACTTTTGGCCTCAGGAACGCTGCGCAGACCTTCCAAAGATGCATTTACGCAATTATGATAAATTTAAGTTTCTGTTTCTCAAATATCAATGATTTTACGCAGCTTCCTAAGAGACCCAGTGATGTTGCCACACCCTTCATTGGAAACGGAATGGTAAATCGCGTCAGACACAGCTATCGGTCCTCAGTTCTTATTCGTTAAAGTTAAACCATACCCAATGAAAATAAAGCGCTTATACGATCGTAAACTATTAGCAGCGAAAAGTTTAATCAAACACTTCAGTCATATCCTGGAAGGCCGCCCTTTGGGAGCTTTTTATTGTTTTAGAAGGCGGGTAGGAATAGTATTGCGACCGATGCATTCTCCAAAATCAAGGACATATATATATGGATAGAGCTTTCGATTCTAGAAACATAACAAAAGAAAAATCAACACATCCCAAATTAATGCTATGAATTTATGAAAGCAAATAAGACCCTCAGTTGCTAAAATACCCTGTTTTTGGATTAAGCATAAATATATAGCGCAATGTCTCTATACGGGTTCACCAAGATTATACATTATCCAGGATGTTCTCACCAGCTAATGTTTAACGACGTGGATAATTTGTTATATGAGGATAGCCGCAATTTCAAAATGGTAGCAAAAAAATACGTTTGACCTGAAATGGCCATTCGAACCGTTGTTATTGCACGAACTATCAAAGATGTTAAATATTTACCACCTTAAAACCACCAGCTATCATCTGCAAAAAATGAGTTAATCTAGAGATGGCACAAAACCTTTAAATTAGCCATAATATGTTATTAAAAATCCAATTGGTCCAAATATCTGCCAATAGTATTACTATACGGCTGCCCGGTCAATATTTTGAGGGTGCGTTTCAAAAATATGTTTCATAAAAATTTCAACAAAGGCCTCGAACCATAGCGTTGCTGAAATATTTCATGGGGATCCGAGTGTTACTTCAGTTGGTTCTTTCGCGGACACTATCACGTTGTCAGTCACGCAGTTGCGTGACGTTATTGATTAGCGGGTTCATGAACGGTTTAAGCCCGTTTGAGTTACTTCAGCAGCAAGCGAATGTCATCGTATAAAGGAAACAACAAAACATTCACAACGGAAATTTACCTTACAAAAAGACAACGGAACACCATTTTCAGACAGGAGATCACATACTTCTTTTAAATATTGGGCTCAGAAGATATTTTGTTTGAGCTTCATTATCGCCGAGGTATCCATGCCCATTTTAGGAGCGTATTTTTTAAAAAGAACTCGTCTGATAGTTGACTTAAAAGAATGTCGACCCTTGAACTAAAATGTTTCCCGTCGGTTCACTAAAGTTAATGCAGGACCCATCATTGTCTATATTGGACAGAAATACTATTGGACCAGAGATGTTTGAACTTCTGAGCAGGTACGTGAGATCTCACGAGATAGTTTTAACACTGCATTATAGTAAAGCATTCACTCATTGTCTGAAAACCCGCTGACCCTAAATTCCAAAACCGGAAACGATGGTATATTTGGTTCGAACATTCTACGAAATTCTCATCGAGCCAAATGACACCTCCAAGAAAATAATTTCGACGCCATTTTGACTCTTTGAATTTTGCAGGATGACATTCGGCTCGCGATATGCAATAAAGTCACTCTAAATGGAGATGCATTCAACACATCGATGAATTGGTGGTGAATCGCAATACGCACAATTTTTGAAATTTGTAGCTCGGTGAATTAACATGCTGGAATCAATGAATACATCATCAAAGCGTACAAATATTAAACCAGAAATTAAGGCGCACATTGCTAAAAATCAAACATTATTTCAATGTAACGTTTTCCATGCCTTAGATAATATTGGACGCAGAGAATTTGCCAAACGAACTAATTGATGTTATAACTGCCTTAGCAGCAAACATCCTATCTTCAGATGCCCATCTCGACGACGGTGCCAATAATGCGGTATGAAGCATCATTCATTACTACACCAAGATCCAGATGCCGAACACCACACAAAACCACAAGAAGCCATGGCTAGCCACCACGCAACATGTCTTTACTCACAAAAAGTGTCAATGGTCTCAAGACTTCTTACCGCTTTAGCGAAAGAATGGATGCTTCAGGAAAACTAATTGTTTGTCGTGTACTGTTGAATTTCAGATCGCAAGCCAGTTTCATTAGGGAGTTTTGTGCACAACGTTTCAGTATAAAGAACTGTGTGAGCGAATTAGGACAAGCCGTTTACCTTAACGTCTAGAGGAGTAGTCTATATAACCATTCAGTCAGATAGCAGTTCAGAATTCCAGATAGATGCACTCGTAATTCGAAAGATTACCAGCCAACTATCACAATACAATTTAGACTTTTCAAAATTACACAAAAAGGTTACTTTGGCAGATTCGGACTTTTACAAGACCAGTGTGTTGATATTTTGGTGGGAGCAGATCAATTTTGCAATATTCTTAGATAACAATAAAAACTTAAGCCGATTCTGGGAGATCGATTCAATAAACGAGCAGAAAATTATTCTGTCTCCGGAGGAAGCATTTTGCGAGGATCACTTTAAAAGCAATCTACAAAGGAATTTGGAGAGGCGATTTAGTGTAAGAATATGGTTCAAGAATCACCTGCTGGCTTGGGACAATCTCTACTTTCTGCCATTCAACGATTGAGAGGAATCAAACTATGATTGAGACTCAAACTATGCTAACTTATATAAAGATTTTCTTTTAGAGTATCAACAATTGCACCACATAACAGATATTCATCAGGAAGCTGTGATAAACACTGGTTATTATAAACCTCATCAATATATCATTTAAGGGTATTCATAGTTCCCCAGAAAAAATGAGAGTAGATTTTGCTCTGCAAAAATAGGTTTAGGAATTTCCTTATTAAATGACTGTTCGGTGGTCGGACCGAAAGTGCAATCGACCTTGTTTGCGATAATATTGCGATTCCACGAACATAAATTTGTTTTTTCTACAGATGTCCAAAAGATACCGTTAAATTGTCGAATCTTCAGACGATACACAATTTCAGAAAATTGTATGGACAGATGATCCATCAAAATCAAAACGACATTTTAGATTAAACACCGTCACTTATAGCTCAGCCTCATCATCTTTCCTGGTAACTCGCGTTATAGAACAGATAACAGAAGAAAAAAGATCAACTACTGTACGTGCAAGAGGAGATCATGTCTCTATTAGGCAATTACGGATTCCAGCTCAGCAAGTGGAAGTCAAACTGTAGTATAATAACGGAGATAGCTTCAAATAAAACTCAAAACACTCTCCTCAAAGAGGCCGTACATTTTAGGACTATTCAACCCGATGGCAGTATAGTAATCCATCTAGGCTCGACAAAGACTAAGATTGCATCTATCAATCAACAGACTTTGCTACAGACTTTTTAGTCCAATGGAAGCTGAAAATCGTATCCAGTAATTCTCTGACACCTTTGCCACTAAATCTAATTACACAGATATTATCTGCATATGTCAGAACCTGGTTGGACTGATGGTACAAGATGGTGTTCGGAGGTGTTCCACGTTTACCAAACTTAAATTCTAACATGAAAAGAATATCGGGTATTGAGCATTTCTTTGTCGTACTCCAGAACTAATGGTAAAAGTTCCTGATAGCTTTTTTCAACAGTTTTTTGTTTGACTTTAATTATAAGATGTCAATGTCGAGAATATTTAGTTTCAGCCAATCGTGATCAGTGAATTATGTGCCAGATTTGGAAACACCGCATGTTTCAGTTCTTCTTGATATTTTACAATTCTTCCAAAGATTTGCATCGCTATGCATCCATTTCGAGGATCCGAAGTAACAGCAACATTTAGTAGTTGAAGTAGACTATTAACGAATTGCTGAGCAGAGAGACCACCGGTGACATGAACTCGCATGTTTGATGATAGTCCAAGCCTTTGAATGCCATTCCAAATATAAGATGACTTAATGCAGGCTTTCATTTAAACTGCCTTTGTTCTACGGGGAATAACGAGCAGCGTCTGTCGAAAGTCACATCATAGTATACCTTCCATTCTGACATTGTTATGTCTGAAATTTGTCAACGTGACATCAAGTGCTTCGAATGTGGCTTTATGGGACCTAGTACATTTGTCCCAGACGATGCGCTTGCAATCCGGTAGTACCTTGGCTGTTGCTGAATTTCATGAAATGTTTCATGTTGGAGTGCTTGCCAGATTCAATGTTAATTTGAAGGTCGAATGAGCTGTCCTCCCTCCTATGAGAAGTGTAGCGGCAATGCCGGATGCAGCAACAGACAGAGCAATCTCGCTTCTTTGTCGAACTTTCACCAAAAGATTTATAAAGAAAGTCTTCCCGGTACCACCAGGAGCATCCAAGAAGAAAATGCTACCTTGCCTTTCACAAACTGCTCTTGTGATCTTGTCGAATGCTTCCTTTTGATTTTGAACCAATTTTGGCTAATTTTCCTCTACGTATCTTGCCAGCAGATCCGTGTCATAATTCCTTGCCTTATCATTTATTCACTCGATAAGGCAGATTCACGGTAGCGATTTAGCTTTGGAAGTTCATAGCTTTTCAAGTCCGATCCACCCATCAATACAATCTGATCCTCAATGTAGATGAGAGCTCGATTGAAGATATCATCACTGTAGTTCAAATCCATGTTCTGTTGTTGTATATGGGCTTGGTATAGTATGTCTGACAGGTTCTTCTTATGGTTCATCCATAACTGTAGCAAAGCAGACATCGAGCATGTTTACAGCATGTCAGCAAACAAGTTACGCAATACCTTTGGAGATCGAGAGGCTTCTTCCAATGTTCTGTTCCAATGGTCATCGTTCTCCAGACGTCCTCTAAGTTTGCAAGCCTTTTTGTAAGTTTCGCAGAGTCTTTCTTTAACTGTTCTCAAATCTGTAAATGGCTTTAGACTTCCTACTTCATGCAGAAGGTGTCGTAGATGCAAGCATTCAGAGTTGTTTGGATGGACAGTGTACACCCAACCGAGTGTATCGCTGGACTTTATTTTTGCTTGTTCTCGTACAAGATGTCCTTATTTCCGGCGGTTCCAAGTCTTGTTTCTGGTGTTCCAAGTGTAGTACTCATCATGGGTGCAAAGCTTGCAGAACGACGTCAATGTTGCTTGCTGAGGTGCATAATGTGCACGTTGAGCAGCATTTTCGGTTGTGAAGTAGAGTCTCTGTTCATTCTCAAGGTGAACGCTTAGATGAAAGACTGTGTGGTGACGCTCGTGAATTGGAAAAAATGCTTCGTTGCTGCTAATGTATCTTCCCAATTTATACTGATTCATTGTGATGAGTCATTGTGACCTTGAACACAGCCATGTCTGATCTTTTGTTGACATGCTTTATGGACTTTACCGAATTGTAAAATTCAACGTTGATATGCACATTAAAAAATTTCGTTAAAAGAGGGGAATACAGAACAATCTAAGAGTTGCTCATATAGAGATTTCTGATTGTCGGAAAGGAATTTGTGAGGTAAATCTACCGCCTTCTGGGCTATACAGTGGATATCCGTCTTGTCCTGTTTGCGCGTCTTTTAAAAATCGGTGTGGCAATCGCTTCGTGCAAATTCCGTCTTTCATGCATGGAGAGCTTGTATTTATGGATCCTCAGGGTCCGTGCACCATGTGATTCATTACATTTGTGAAAAGTTGTGGACCTTCTTCCTGATTCGAAATTTATGCACTTACGAAGCCCTTCACTCTATGAGCATGAAGCGTATCTTTCAGCCAAATACGAATGTGGAAATCTCGTGTACATGTGACATTGAACGTAACCAAAAATCATTCCATTTTTGATGAGACTCATCAGTGTTTTAAGCTTTTGGTGGAACACTCTTGCAGACACATCGTGACGATCCTGTGATTTTTGTCCATCAAACAGTTTCCGCTGTATTTCTGGCCAATTCGGATTGCATGTGAAGGTTATGAAGAAGTCCGGTCTAATGTAATTTTTGACGAAGGTTATGTCATCTTGAGTACGCTCGTGCATTTACCTCGGACCACCAGTGAAGCTCGAAGGCAAGATAATCAACTGGCCAATGTCGGCAATTCAATCGTTGATAACGGCATCTCCCAAATATGAATACTGTTTCACTCTCAGCGTCCTCTGATTCGGATGTACCTTAGCCTTTCGGACTCTATCTTGGTGTACATATCCACGATAAATTGATGAAACAGGTCCTTGCTTCTCAGTAAAATGTTGAAGCTGGAAGAGCGCATCATCATTCTATATGCGTAGAAGTCCATGGAAAAAATCGTCTTAGCCTGTGGCATTCCTGTAATCGGGTTCATTTGCCGCAGTTCAAAATGATATCTATCTTCCCGCTGCCAGAATAGGAGCGGATACTGTATCGTACGACCTGTGCGTGTCGGGAATTCTCTCGATGGTGTCTTTTTTTCTAAAACTATGTCTCTTGCTCCATGTTCTTTACCTAACATGATGCAAGTCACTTCTGAAATTGTCGGTGCATTGAAGCGCCTTTCATGCTCACCTTGTGGGCTTTCGTCCGCTAAGACGACGACTTTCAATTACTTTCCTATATTTTCAATCGCTGATTTGAAGCTGCGAATGTAGGGGTTATGATGATGCAGCGTATCTTGCAACTGGAGGACAATTTCTTGCCTTTTTTGTGATATATTTCTGCAACGCTGGTCTGCTTGTTGTACGCTATCTCCAACAAAACATACTTACAAAAATTTAGCCTCTTCGTTTGGCAATGACCGTAGATTCCCAATGTGGTGATATACTTGAACCTGCACCTTAAATGTTGGCATGTATCCTGGCTCTCTAATTTCTTTAACTGTCCTGAAAGATATCATCTGCAAACAGTAGTTGCACCTTCTGATGTTTTTCAGGAAATCTTTATCTTCTGTTGACTGTCTAAGCAGAAAAGTACGTATAGGGGCTTAGGAGACTCCAAAATCTGTGGAAGTTGAATCTTTCCTCCACTGCAGCATATTTCTGTAGCTTCACTTTTTGATTTTTTGCCTTATAGTGTTGGCATGTCATAGATATGTCAATGACACACAAAAAATCAAGTAAATTTCTCCAGATACGCATTTGAGCAGCACTTGTACCAGTTCTAACTCGCTGCAGTCTTGAATCCCTTTCGAGGGTTGCTTCAGCTTGTCTTCTTCTTTGATTGATTTCTCTTATTTGATGCGGTCTGTATTCTCTTTCGGAGTGGCCTCCGCGTCTCTGCGGTTACTTGATGCGTTTCTTTGTCTTGCATCTGTTTGGATTTTCTTTCAAGACTGGCCTCCGATTCTCTGGTTACTCGATGCCTTTCTCTGTCTTGCATCTGTTTGCATTCTTTTTCAAGGGTAGCCTCCGCTTCTCTGGTTACTCGATGCCTTTCTTTCTTGCATCAGTCTGGATTCTCGTTCGGGGGTGGTTTCGTCTTGTCACAAGACATTTTTTTTAGGAGGCTGTGATATAATTTTTAAAATTTACAACGGATTAAGTTTTAAATTAAAACTATTTAAATTTTGTTTTCTGCAACAGAGTTATATATCTACCACTACTATGATTGTTTTCAACAACACAAAAAATATGTTTCGTCAACAAATAAATTTGTAATTTACAGCCCATTTCGTTAGGGTTCAAGTTTTGGAAGTATGTTAAAATTAATTAAAATTTTAAAATTCGGGCTTCGCAGGCATTCAAAACTGAGAAATGTCCTTCTATTGTAGAAATTACATACCCCTGCATGCAATAGATTTTTCGGAGATTGTTTACAGACAGACAGACTTACAAACTTTCATTCTTATATAAGTGGAGAGGAATAGATTTAAAAATAGGAACACACTACACAAACCGTGCTAAATAAATTTTGAAGTGATATAGGTAATGTTTAATGCTAGATATCAGAAAAGATAACCCCTATGTGACAACAATGATGTTAGTTTGTGTCTATTTAATATATTTCTAATTTATGTGATGTTTATTCTATTTTTTTTTAAATCTAATTTGTATTAATTTTAAAGTTCTGTGTCAATTAAAGTGTACATAAATTAGATTTTATTGCGATTATATGACATATTTGTCATAAAACGGTTAATTCAATTGATTTGTAATGTTTATTCAATTATTTTAAAATCTAATTTGCATTAAATTTAAAGTTTTGTGTCAAATAAAGAAAATATAAATTAGATTTCATTTTTACTTATTGGTTTAAAGAAAAAGAAGAGAAATTCTTTTTTTAGTGAGTTATATATATCACTGTTGTGATTTTTAGATTGCCTTAAATTCTGGCGTAATTGCTTAATGGTTTTAACAAAGTATAATATTTTAAATGTATTAGCCATTACTTGTGAACACATATACTTGAGTATTAAGGTGCTGAATATACATTTAATTGAATTTTCTGTCTTTCCTCCATTAATATCTTTCTCTGTAAAGCGACATTTTTTTTTCAAATCGCAATTATAACTACAAAATTTCGTCATATAGTAAGCACTTTTAAATATTGGTATTTCTTGACTTAAAAGTAAAAAAGCAACAGACTTTGCTACAGGCAGCGCAAACTTTTTGTACATTATATTCAGATTGAGAACACAAGTGGGGAAAACTGGATATGATCTTTAACATATAAAATAATAGCTCCAGACCTGGAGTTATTGTTACAACAGCTTACGGTTTGAAAATCTGAAATATGAAAGCGATTGCTGGACTTTACCTCATCGGTAGTTATCCAAACTTCGGATAGACAAATTAAATCGAATGGAATATTACATTGGTTGCAAAATGAGAATAAACATTATCGAAATTTATTTTTATTTCTAAAAGCTGCTGATAATTTGATGGACGACAGCAAATTTATCAGAAGAGTTAAATTCAATTTGGTTATCATTTGAAAGTTTAACTGGCACTAAGTTCAACTCATATTAATAAAAAATTAAATTTGAGAGACCAAACAAAACCAGTTCGATCTCTTAAAAAAATAATAAAGTGTACCAAGTCTTAATACACAAAAAATTTTAAAAACTATATAAAATAGATTAAAAAACCTTGAATTAACACGAAAACCAAATGAAACAACCATTAAACTGACAAACTACGTCTAAAGGAAATTAAGAATCGTCGGCTCCATTAAATCTATTACCAGTGAGACTCTTGTGAAGTGCTCACCCTACTGTAACTAAGTATTTCGGTAAAGTATAACCTCTAAAATATTGAACTCGTATACAAAATTCAGTGCAGCGCTTCCGCATTAGGCTATTTATGTTATTAAAATCGGAGCATATAACAGTTGTGAAAATATTATGTGTATCAATTCGACAGATCGATACTTCATAAACCCTCGTCGACATTAATACTAAACCATTTTTGTGACAAAATATAATGCCATAATAATTTCCAGGAAATATGTGATTAATTTTAATATTTATCCTCACATAATAATCCATCATATTGTGTATATTTACCTATACACAATAAATCGTCACCAAATAACCGAAAGGTATAAGGTAAAAAGGACCTCATTACAAAATCATCAATTATTTAGAGATAGATTACGACTGGATTAACCATATTTTCTTCGATGTAATTCTTTAAAAATTTAATAACATCTTATTGATCGCCTTTTTATTGTCATACATCGATTTAGTATAATATGTCGATTGTCGTGAGAGAAGCCATTACGAAAATTTCGAAAAATTATTTAAAAATGCATATGTCTTTATTTTAACATGACGTACATTGTAAAACCTATAAAATACAAAAAAAAAAATGTTTGTAAATATTTACACAAATTTAACAAATAAATAATAAAAAAAAATTGTATATTCGTTACACATAATTAAATTTTTAGTTTTAAATCTCAAATTCCTAAATACACATCAAAGCCAACAGATAATTTTGGTTATGTATTTTCAAAAGTTTTTTTTTCTTGAATAGAATTTGACTGAATTGATATCATTTTTGTAATGGGGCACAAATATTTTTTGACATATGATTTAGAAAAAATTAAAGTTTACAGATCGCATGGCTGCATCTCACATAAGCAAATATATACATAATTTTGTATATAACAAAACGCAGTACCACACATCTTTGTTTGTTTCACTCTTGTATGGTAAAAAAACCGGAAAATATTTTTTGTTGTCTGTTTATTTTTCGAATTTCTTAGGCTACTGAATTTAACTGAAAAAATTTTTGAAGAGGATATTTCCTCTAATAATCTAACAACGCAAATAACCCGAAACGAATGAGAAAAGTGCAATTTAGAAATTTGTCTATCTGTATGTATTTAGATTAGTGGTAAATCATGTATTTATGTATACGTGCATATATGTGGCCAAAAATGTAATTTTTGAGACGCGTGTCTGCTCGTAAAATTCGGTTTAAAACACAACATAACTTAAAATTTAACGTTCATAAATCGGGGTCAGCGTGTTTATGTTATTTTACTTTTAGACGCAAATTTCTTATTTTGTAAGCTTTCGTGTTTGATTTATTTTAATTTTAAACAGGATGGCTGAGACCAAGTGTTACCAAATGAAAACGCTGTAATTTTTTTAATTTTGATTATTTTTTATTAAAATTTCGTGGAATATGTTAAAAACATATTACATTTTATGAAAAACATGTTACTGCTCGATATGACCTCCTTTGGCTCCGATTGTTTGATTCAGTCTTCCATAGAAAGCATTGCATGCTGACCGAACGTGGGCTTGCGGAATTTTATTTCATTCTCGAACAAGAGCTGACTTCAATGCATCAACACTTTCGTATTTTTTAGTGGACACCTTACTCTCCAAAATGGACCATATGGAGAAATCCATGGGATTCAAGTCTGGTGAATATGGTGGCCATTCTTTCGACGAAATCAGCCGCGGAACGCAATTTTGTAAAAATTGCTGTGTCGCTCGAGCTTTGTGTGACGTTGCCGAGTCCTGTTAGAATGTCCAACGGTTCGTACCAAAGTGTTTACGTGCCCAAGGTAACAAAGCATCGTTTAGGATCTTTTGGCAGCACAACTCTTGGTTTACCTTGACTCCATGTTCGATGAAAACCAGAGGAGTGCGTCCATTTGCAGTAACTGCAGCCCAAACCATAACATAAGCTGGTGATTGCTTACGCATGGCAACTCTTGTGTCCAAATTATTGTTGGACTTGTGTTCTAACCAAACTGTTGAATGGTGAAAATTTTCTCATCAGAAAAGACAATTTTTGGAATCTCATCACGTTCGGCTAAGGCCTTCAATGCTCGTGTTCTTTCAAGCCTAACTTTTTTTTGTGCCTCCGTAAGATCTTGAACTTTTTGTATCTTATGTAGGGCTTCAAGTGTAGTTCATTTTTCAATATGGTTTGAATGCTGTATCGTGAAACATGTAGACATGCGGCTAATTGATTGGCACTTTGACGAGGTGAAGAAACGAATCCAACATTTCTTTGGATTCGTTTCTTCACCTTTCGTATCATTTCTTTTGATGTTCCTGTATTTGTAGGACCGCCTCTGTTGCGTTTAGCGATGCTACCAGTTTCGTTGTATCGAGTTATGGCTCGATACACAAACATTTTATTCACATTCAAATGCTGGAACTGACGAACTATTGCTGTTTGTGAATTTCCACCCAAATACAATGCAATTACACTATTACGTTTGAATTCCATTACAATTTTTTTTATTAAGATATTAATTTAGAACAATTATTTGTTGACCACATGTAAACAACTAACCAAACTTCAATCTGTCAAAAAATTGACGCGTGAAAATGACAACTGCACAAATGACAGCAGAGTGAAGTCAGTAACATTTGGTCTCAGCCACCCTGTATATATATAAATATATATATATATATATATATATATATATATATATATATATATATATATATATATATATATATATATATATATATATATATATATGTATATATATATATATATATATATATATATATATATATATATATATATATATATATATATATATATATATATTAACCGCAGATTCCGGTATAAAACGCTTTTTTTGGAACACTGGGTGATCCAAAAAAAACCTACAACTCGGCCGTCCTGCATTGTTCGCCTTCACGGCGAACACTTATTATTCTTTATTATTATCGTCGTGGTTTATAATCTTCATGGGGTTAAATCGTCGTGGGTTTCGCTTATTTGGTACCTCGGTTTCTTCGGTTTCGGGTATTTATTTGCCATATGACCTTGCTCCCCTCTATTAAAGCATTTGGGACCATCTTCCCTTTTTGGACACCTGGCTGCTTCATGTCCCATTTTGCCACAATTATAACATCTCGTATTCTGTCGCCTTCTCTCGGAGCTACCTGCTCCAGTCTTTTCGGCGGAACTAAGAGTTACTTTTGCTTTGATTTCTTCATACTGAATTAATTTAGTTTTAAATCCCTCGACCGAAGTTGCACCATACAGTATACATTTATTTACCTCCTGATCATCTATCCCCTTAATCGTGTACTTAATAACGGCTAAATCCTAGACGTGGCCGGTTGCTCCTAATTCTCGCATTTCCAAAAAATAATCTTTCAGCGACTCTGATTCCTTTTTTCTACGTGAGGCAAGCTTGATGTGGACGTCGGCGCTGTTGAGTTGTACTGCAAATTCCGAAATTAAAAATTGTCTGAAACGATCGAACGAATTTAAATCAGTTCGAATTCGTAAACACTTTTTGGCATAACCAGTTAATGCATTTTTTGAGTATATTAATTTTTGTAACGGATTCCATTTTAACTCGGTTGCCATATTTTCTATTTCTTCCAGCCACGTAACCTTGTAATTCGATTCACCGTCGTATTCCGTAAGCGCGCCTCTCATATTTTTATATGACAATCCGACCGTTTCACTTGCTTTTAGAAATGCCGCTGAATCCAATGTCTCTACATTGTCGTCGGTCGACAACAATTTATTATTATCGGTTAGCTGTTTGTTCAATCTTTCGTTCTCGCACTGTAACCGCACTAGTTCACGTTTTAATTCGTCATCGGTACCGTTCGGAGAACCGTTCCTGGTCGTACTGTGAACCACGCGGTGCCAAAATCATGAGACTCGTTTGAAATTTTCGTAAAAAAATCCTCCGAAAAAGTACTCGCATTTTCAAAATCAACACTGTTCCCTTTTCTATTTCTATTCTTCTTTTTCGACATTATATACACAGGATTTGTATAATTCGCGTTTCAAAATTTACGAGAGAAAAAAAATCCCTTTCAACGGCACAAAATGCCGTTCTAGCTCCCGGTTGAGCCCCCAATTTTGTGGGATTAGACAAGTAAAATGAATCACAAGAATAAGCAACTAATATGTCACAAAATTTATTATAGATAAAATAGAATCAACAATTTATCACTGTTGTTACTTTCACGTTCCAAAATCAACTGCCGGTTCTTCTATCTCCTCTTCATACCCGTACTCATACCTCGATTCCGGTATACCGCTATCATTTGCAGTCGCAACACTGGGTGATCCAAAAAAAAACCTATATATATATATATATATATATATATATATATATATATATATATATATATATATATATTATATATATATATATACAAATATATATATATATATATATATATATATATATATATATATATATATATATATATATATATATATATATATATATATATATATATATATATATATAGAGCCGGATTAACCCACTAAGCAGATTATACCTGGCATAGGGGCGCCGACCAATTAGGGGTGCCTCACGTTTTTATTCATCTAAGAGGAAATAACATGCAAATTGAACAGAATACTGACATATATATATCTGATATAAGAGCGCAGAATGATTATTTTATAAACTCTGACATACCTATTTCTGATTTGACCCAGCATAGTCACTATTCAATGTCAACTACGAGTGATACAGCAAAATATAGTAAATTTTGCAAACTTATCGTTAAAGTAGGTCCACAGGAAATGGAGCATTACCATAATATGTGGTAATAATAGTGGTTGAAATTTTAGTATTCAAATGGTGATATCATTCTAAGAGAATGGTTTGTCTATTCAAAATCTAGACATAGAGTATTTTGTTTTTGCTGTAATCTATTCGGGAATGAACAAAGTTAAAAATTATCTATAGTCGGATATTTTAATTGGCAAAATTTGGCAAATACGCACACTAGTCCTGAAATAGCAGGTCTACATTTATACTGCTTTGTACAGTGGATGGAATTAAAACAAAGACTAATACTATATTACCGTTGATTGTGCTATGGAAAAAATGTACGACTTGGAGAAACAAATTAGACGAGTGGTTTTAGAAAATGGCACTCCTGACGTGAGCCACTCTGAGCAGATGACAATCATCATTAGGCTAGTTCATATAAGGATGAGAAAATTGAAATATTAGTAGAGGAACGTTTTCTCGGGTTTTTACCAGTAGCTGAGTCTACAGAAGTAGGTCTACCATCCACTATTGAAGTGAAACTGAAAAAACTATGCTTACGTATTAAAAATCAAAAATCAATGTACTTTATCCTCTTCGGTATGGACTTGGGAACATTTTATGATGAGATTGTTCAAATATAAAATATGATTGTTTAATTGGTGTATATGACATAACAACACACCAAAACATGAGCTAAAACCCCTAGCACAGAAAAGTAAGAATAATTTATTTATTCCTTTATAATTTGGTATGACATTTTAAATAGAATAAACATGGTCAGTAATAACAACATGATGTGCGGTAGTATCCTAGTCCTTCGACATAGGTCGCGGCCAGGCAAATTAAACTACAGGAATTTTGGGTCATTGATCTAGCTAAGGAGGTCATTGGCCGAATTTGTCATAAAGCAGTTAATTCAATTGATTTGCAATGTAGTATCAATTTTTTAAAACCTAATTTGTATTAATTTTAAAGTTATGTGTCAAATAAAGTGCATATAAATTAGATTTTCGTCGATTTTGTGACGTATTTGTCATAAAACGGTTAATTCAATTGATTTGTAATGTTTAATCAATTTTTTTTTAATCTAATTTATATTACCTATAATTTTTATAATTTTATATTTTTAATGATGTAATAAATTAATTAATTGTAAATTTCATGGGAAAACTAATCCAATTTATTACACATGCAAGCCGTTGGAATTATATTATTATGTTATTATATTATGAATTAATTAATTTATAATTTGAGATGAAAATTAATTTAATTTATTACAGTCTACGGCTTGGTAAAAATTAGCCCATTAATAGATTTTGTTTTTAGGGACTGTGTTCGAAATACATTTTACGTTGCACCGTGCGACGGATAAGACAAAATATATCTCCACGCGCGGCATGAAGAAAGTTTGATAATTTTCTACAACCCACCAAAGGAGAATCTATATACGGATTAAAAAATGCACTAATAGTCCGCTTGACTCCTTCTATTGACGAAAGGAAGCTAAACCAGTTAGTAACAGGTCAATAATTAGGTGATGGCCGACATTCAGACGTGTGTTACGGTTCATTCGGAGCACTAGCCTTAAATGAGTTTTCCAATCAAATGATTAGGTCATTGTGAGTAAGGCTTCCACTATAACTACGACTACGTTAGATTGAGTAGAATAAAGAATAAAAATGGTTAGTAAAATTTTTCCATTTGTGGACAAGAAAAGTTAAATTTTAGTTTATATTTTATTACATATTTATATTATTTACTGTTGCTCAAAATCAATATTTATATTATTTTATTTCAAATAAATTATTAAATTGTTGGACAATATAAAAAATTTGGTAAAAATAAATTTAAAAATTGTTCTCCCACCATTTATACTATAAAGCATCTGATGTAATTTAAATTGGTAATTTTTTATTTACTATTTTTAGTTCAAAAGCAAATAGTCACCTAAAAAAATACTTGCATTGGGCGCAAAAAGTTCTAGGCACTAAATAAAAGTCCGGCACTATATATATATATATATATATATATATATATATATATATATATATATATATAATATATTAATATATATATATATTATATATATATATATATATATATATATATATATATATATATATATATATATATATATATATATATATATAGATATATATTTATATATATATATATATATATATATATATATATATATATATATATATATATATATATATATATATTTATTTGTTTATTTATTTATTGAGATCAACATAATAAAAATTAAACTGATCAATTACAATAATTACAATTAAATATTTACATAATTACAATTACAGTATTTAAATATATATAGCATATAACAATAGACTCTTTATCAAAAACCAAAAAAAAAAAACAAAAACGGTAGCATACAAAAACTATATAAAATAAAATTAATTTAATTAAAACTTTAAATAAAAATAATCACAGAATATATGTAGGCTGTTAATAATTCGCTTTTTAAATTCGCGTTTACTAATATTGAATTCAAAAACGTTATAAAAATTATAAAAATTATTTATATCAATATCCAAAGGGTTATGCGTACCGTAATTAGTTCTATGAAATCGAGGCTGGAATAAAGAACGATTTCTAATACACAAGTTTTTTGCGAAAAAGTTGAGATTAGACAACAAATGAAGTGAGTCTATGCCACTCTTTAATAAATCATAGATAAAACAAGCCAAACTAATTGATCGTCTGTGGTGCAGTGGTAGTAACTGAAAAATTTTACAACGATTCATGTAAGCAAAATGATCCTTATTTTTTAAAATACAGCGATATAAGCGACTTGTGAATCTGCGCTGAATTTTTTCGGTTAATTCTAATATCATACTGAAGATCCCATATAATTGACAAGTGTTCAACATGTGATCTTACTAATGTGGCATAAGCTGTTTTAAAAGCAGCCACATCTTTAAAGTCCTTGCTTTAAGTTCTAAATGTAAATCCCATCATTGCATTAGTTTTATTTATTATATTTTCAGTGTGTTGGATAAACGTTAGGCTATCATCGAGAACGATCCCTAGGTCCTTAAACTCAGTAACTCGATCAATAATAATTTTGTTGAATGTATATGCAAACCTAATTGGATTTTTCTTTCTGTGGAAGCTCATAACTCAACATTTTCCAACAATTAGCTCCAATTTATTGAGTTCACACCATACAAAAAACTTATCCAAATCGTCCTGGAGACGTGCGCAGTCAGTTGTGTTATCAATTTTAATAAATATTTTCATATCATCCGCATACAACAAAAGTTTAGATGAAAGAATGCAGGTATCTACATCATTGATAAACAATAAAAATAGCAACGGACCTAAGTGACTGCCCTGAGGAACCCCAGATGTTGTTTCATATTCACCCGAGAGACATTCATTGAACTTAACACATTGTCTACAATCACAAAGGTAAGATTTCAACCACAGCAGCAGGTTTGAGTGAACACCGACCTTCCGCAATTTAGATAAAACAAACTCATGTGAGATTCTATCAAATGCTTTTTTAAAGTCAGTGAACACCACATCAAGTTGCGAACCATCTTCAATTGAATTTATCACAAAATGCATAAGTTCAACGAGATTAGTTGCAGTTGATCTACCTGGAAAAAACCCATGCTGTTGTGGGATAATAACTTTACCAAACTCAATAAACAATAAATCACGAACCATACATTCAAAAACCTTTGGAATAGCGGATAATATTGAAATAGGCCTGTAATAGAGGATAATATTGAAATAGGCAATATTTTGGTTTTTGAACGGAGACCTCTAACATTTTGATAGTACGTTTTTAACAAAAATGTTTGATCAGTTTTACTCTTCATATTATTATTTACAACATCATTTTTAGGTGTAGAATTTATTAACTCAGCACCGCTGCATTCACGTTTTTTGGTCTGTCCACAAATTCACGGATCAATACCCCCACAGGCCACACATCTGGATGCAACAGCCTATCAAAGGACTCAGGGTTTATTCCGATTTTAAACGAGATGAAGTTGAATTTGCTGACATCTTGATTCGCAGCAACAAGTAAGCGACAGTCAATTACTTCTTCAGGTAATTGAAGTTTATCATGTAAATATTTTATATATATATATATATATATATATATATATATATATATATATATATATATATATATATACATTTCCGCAAAAATAAAGACAGTCAGGGGCCACTAACTTCGGCCTAAAATACTTAATGACCGCAAAGCAGAATTTACGGAGCAAGAGAAATGACATTTCAATAATTATCAATTCATAAATTTCCGCAAAAATTTTCAAAAATTTTTTCATAAATTTCCGCAAAAAGAAAATGGTTAAGTTGGAACCTTTTCAACCAGAATCCGAACATTCAAATAATCTTAAGCAAAACATCCGATTCATTGAGAGCTTATTAAAATTGTACCAATTGAGACCAACATAGCAGTACTTTTTGAATAAACTCCTTATTCGGTTTACGATTAAACAGTGAAATAGCTTTTATAATTTATAAAGCAAATATGGTAAATTTTACATTTTGGATAATGTTGATAACAAAAACCAAAAAAATATCAGTAGGAATACCACAAGGTATTCATAACATTGATGACAGCACAGCAACTCTTAAAAATTGATTCCAATGTACGAGTGGCAAATATAGCAAATTGCAAAGGGCCACTAACCTAGTGTACTATGTATTTGGACAAACATATGTTGAGTCTAGCTAAATGAAACCGAATCAATTTACGTTAACTTCACTAACGAAAAGGTATACGATAGAAGTGGAAACTACTCTCATGATCTTCCAATGGATATAAGTCCAACTTACTAGACATGCCACTATAGATGACAATGTTATAAGTGGAAAGATCACAGCTTTAATATTACATAATGAACAGCTAATACATAGATAAATTCTTAAACCATTATGGACTTATGATATTCAGCTTTGAGCATATACCACTAAGACCAATATGAAAATAAGTCAGAACAATTGCATAAAATAAAAATGTCTCTGAAAAACGAAATCTTGGAACAGCTAGATAAAAAAAAACTAAATCGAAACTTACCAGTAGGTTATATAGATATCCCACAAAATGGAACTTCCGTTAAAGACCAATTACTGGATGAATTGTCATTCAGTAGTAAAAAATCTAAAAATAAAAATAAAATTATAAAAAAATTAAAAAAATTGCAAAACGTTAAAAATTAGACAAAAATTAGAATTACTAAAAACTATTTGAATATTAAAAAAAACTATATTTGAAAATTATGTGGCAGTGCTTTTTATTTTTTAGGCTATCAAAAAAACTTAATCAAACATGTTAAATAGAGCATAGATGTGGCATAGAGCAGATGTAGAGCTTTACAAAACACAAAACAATATCATATAAATCTGGCACCGTAGAGTTTTGAGACGAGAGAATCTGAGCTTCATACATATACCACTATCTTTGCTTATTAAAATCATGTAGATACTCGGCTTTAAACCAATATTTTGATTAGCCTTCCTAGGACTATAATTTTTCTATAAATTATAACAATTTATATCGATTTAAAATAAAATTAGGGTGCAACTTTGGTGTGACAAAACTTTTTGCTACCACTTCGACTCGTCCCATTCATTTTATATAAGGCCATATAACAATAATCAACAAAAAACTAAATCAGTCCCAACATCATCATAGATCTAAATATAAATCAAAATATACAAAATAAACATCGCATATTTATGAAAACTCACTAAAAGTAAAATCTTACGAGGTAAAATTCAAACTTTTCTTCATTGCTACTGTTTGTGATGATGCTGATGCTTACCTTAAAATATTACATAATTAGTTTTCTTATTATGCATTTGGAATTCAAGCGATTTTTTTTGTGACATCTTTTACAGGAATTTAAAAATATTATATTTATAATTTTATCTTGATCAAAATACATATTTATATATAATTATGTATATATAAATATATAATAAATAAATATTTATATATATATATATATATATATATATATATATATATATATATATATATATATATATATATATATATATATATATATAATAAGTGGTTTTACAGGCCATTGCTAGCCCGTACCATATTATCGGGTTTGGTCCCGATTTTGCTCATCGTATTGTTCTAGCCAATCTGAACCCAAATGAAACCTGGGTTCATACCCGGGTTTCAACACCTTGTACAAATCCAGTTTGTCAGTATTTGTGCAACGTATTTTGAATTTAGCAATACACCTCAGGATTACAAAGCACGATTACCAGCGACAAGATGCGTTTTAATATCCCCTCCCACACATAAATCATAAGTGACAAGGGGCCGGAAACTTATTCTTCTGGACTCATTGATTTATTTATTTATTTATTTATTTTATTTATTTATTATAATGAAGTTTAAACCTAAGTTTTTGTACAACATGCATATACACATAATTACATAAAGAAAACCTAACATAAATAATCAAAAAAAAAAAAAAAACAAACAAAATTGGAAAACAAAATAAAATATGCACAATAAAATATATACAATAAATTACAAATATACACAAAAATTTACACTCTCCCAATCATATCATACAATTTCTTTTTAAAGATATTTACAGAACTTAAATTTTTAAGTTCAGTTGGCAAACTATTCCAAATAACAATTGCATTCACCAAACATGAGTCATTATAAATAGCAGTTCTGTTGCACGGCAAGTTGATATTTCTGGTACGCTGAGACTTTGAAAAATTAAATTTTTTATACAAATACAAAGGTAATTTCGAATTAATTACTCGAAAAATAAAAATAGCAATCCTACAATAAAAAAGCTCAAATAAACCACAACCAAGAATAGAATCCTTAAATACGGATATGTGATCAAACTTTCTAAGATTATGTACATACCGAGTACAATTGTTAAAAGTAACCTCAAGTAAGCGTTTCGAAGAACTGTCACAGTTATTAAAAATTACGTCACAATAAGTGAAAATAGGTAAAACCATAGTTTTTATTAAGTAAATGCGTAAACTTGTTGGACAAAATTTTTTTACCAACCTAAGCTTATACAAACTATAGTTTACTCGTTGGCATACCGACTCTACATGATCTACCCAAGACAGTTTTGAATTCAAAATAAGTCCCAAATTATTAACTTTTGGAACAAAAGTGATGAGATCATTGTCTAACAAAAGTGACGGTGTAAAGTTAACTGATTTGTTTCTGGAGAGTAATAAAGCTTTACTCTTACTTGGATTAAGTACAAGAGAATTATTTTTGGCCCATAAAGAAACGCATTTGAGGTCACAGTTAAGACACTGCACAACCTCGTTCAAATTAGAAATGTTACAACTAACATAAAGCTGCAAGTCATCAGCATAAAAATGAAACCGGCAATCATGAATGTGCCATGAAAGATCATTTATATAAATCGAAAAAAGCAAGGGACCAAGAATAGAACCCTGCGGAACTCCGGCAGCAACGTCACTAATAGTTGACCGTTTATCACTACACTGCACGAACTGCTTACGGTTGCTCAAATAAGAGTGCAATAAGCTTATCGACGAATTTGAAAATTTATAGTACAAAAAAAGTTTCTGAAGTAACTGGGTATGATTTACACTATCAAAAGCTTTCGAAAAATCCAAGAGAACTAATAAAGCAAACGAATTTTTTTTATCTAACATAGCAGATAAATCATCAATAATATGTAGCAATGCTGAGGTGGTACTATGACCAGATTTGAATCCTGATTGAAACTTACATAAAAAGTCAAACTTTTGAAGATGTTCATAAATTTGCTTTTGCATAATTCTCTCCATAACTTTAGAAAGGGCAGGTAAAATACTAATAGGACGAATATCACTAACGCTAGAAACTTTTTCTTTTTTTGGTAAAGGAATAATAGATGCAACTTTCCATAAATTTGGAAAAACTGATTTTGTCAAACACTGATTGATGATAAAAGTAACGTGTGGAAGAAATAGGTGGATAAAAAATTTTAAAACTTTGAAATCAACCTCATCATATGCTATCATATCCGATTTAACTGCTTGAATAGCCTTCAACACTGCAAACTCATCTAGACAATCAAAACTAAAATCATCAATTTTGTTCATATTATCAAAACCAATATTAGGTAATGGTAAAACTCCTAAAGAGTTGCAAAATTTGCTGATAGACGTTAATATATCGTCAGGGGAAAATTCAATGATCGCATCACTAGCTGTGCATGAAATTCCAAGCTTTTTTAAATTGTACCATATCTTTTTAGAATTAAATGCAGAATTTCCAAAATAAAAGTTTTGTTTAGCTTGATTAATCAATTTATTTGTTTTATTTCTAAAATATTTGAAAGATTTAAAGTCAAATTCTAAACCGGATTTTTTATATTTTTTGAAAGCTAGATCTCTGCGTTTCATTATAAACAAAATATATGTGTTTAGCCAAGGAGCAGTAGAGCATTTATTAATACTTATCTTGCGAGGAACACAAATAGAACCTAAATGTAAAAGATTTGAATTAAAATCTTCAACTATGTCATTTACATTTGGATAAAACCAAAAATTTTCCCAATCAAGCGAAAAATAACTATTTGTAAAAAATTCATTATCAATTTCTTTATAATTTGGAACAACTTTATAACATATTTTAGCCCTAGTACGACATAACTTATAGTTAGCAAAAATCAAGTTATGATCCGAAATACAAGGAACAGCGCATTGTTCATAAGATATAATATTATGTTTATCCAGATCAAACACAATAATTAAATCTAGAATACTGTTAATCCTTGTAGGTTTAAATGGTAAAAAGTATAAATTATTTATATTTAAACAAATAGTTAGAGGATTATTGACTACCATATTATAATTAAAATCACCAAAGCAAATCATTTTAACATACCGCGGCAAAAAATCTTCAAAAATAGCATTTATTTGCTATAGGGGGTGGGTTATAAATTACCAACAAAAGAATTTTACCAAAATAACCTATATACTCAGAAGCAAAAAATTCAATTTTACCAAAGGAACCAGAAGATACTAATTTAATTTTTAAATGAGACCGAAAATATAAACCAACACCACCACCTGATCTAGAAAGACGATCACCCCGTAACAACTTGTAATTATTTATGGAAAGAGACTTGTCTGTAATTTTATTACTTAGCCAAGTCTCAGACAAAGCAAAAACATAAAATTGTCGAACATGTAACATAATATTAATCTCGTCGAAATGTTTCACCAAACTACGAACATTTAAATGACTACATTTTAATGAAAAATTATCAAATACCTGCAAGTTGTCATTTGGAAGGGTTTTACTATTTAAACTATCACTCCTTAAACTATTGCAGGGTTGAAATTTTGAATAGGTTTCCGAATTTTGGCTCGTGAGGGTCCTGATGTCCGAAAATTTAAATCAAACGGTCGAATGAACATACCAGTTGGCCAGGTATTAGGATTAAGTGCTTTTTCCCGAAATTCAGCATTAACACCCAATTTAAAACAAATATATTCTAAATTTTGTAGTTCACAATTTTTAGGGATGAGTTTGCCAATTTTGCAGTTCTCGGAACCCAAACAAGTATTCGCCATTAATAAGACATCCTTCTCCGAGGTATCAGGCTCAAACCTGGATAGATGAATCCAAAACTTTGGTTCAATAGTTTTAATACCTAGACAAGTAGGTATACTGTTAGTTCCACAAAAAGATTTACGGTACTTGAGCATATTTTCGTCACGATTGTAAGGTATTTTTGATGAACTAGTTTCGCCAATTTTGGAGGACCTTACAGAATTAGTAGGCACAGCATTATTAGCATCAGTATCCTCATTGTCAGATGATAAAGCACTGATAATACGAGCAGTTGAAGGCAAAGTTTCCAAGAGGGCTGTTTTACTATTACAATTCACCTTTTTTGATGAAACTTCACTAGAAATACTGGATGCCCGTAAAGTATCCACAGGTAAAGGAGATGCAGCTACAGCAGCATATGACGAACGCTTTAATCCAGTGCATGAAGTTATTTCATCAGCTGGCAATAAAACAGCAGTGGGCATAATAGCTGAATCCACAGCTTTATTATCTGTAGCAGATAACTTAACCATTAGATTTTCCATTAGCTTTCTATTATAAACTAACTCATCGTTGATTTTATCAAGCACTGGTTGAAAACAAAAGTAATCACTAGACTTGCCATTAGAAAATAGTTTATGAAATGATTTATTTAATAAAAATTCACGGCACGCATTACAAAACCACAACATGTTTGGACATTTCACACTGGCTCTGTATGAAATGCGATCAATATTGGCACAACTGTAGTGAAAAGTGCCGTTACAAAAACCGGAACACGTAATGTTATCGATCGTAACAATCGAGGTACACTTAACACACTCCATTTTAGATTTTAGCAAAACATAAACACAACACAAAAAAGTATATAAATGACAAACTGTCCACAACAAAACAACACAATTAACACAAATATTTACATGATAACGACTATACTCATTAATAATTATGTATCTGAATTAGAAATTTTTTAATATATAATGTATATATAATATTATGTAAAATTGAAAATTAATTGAAAATTCAGGAAACAATTTATAAACGTTTGATCACAATGAAAGCTCTATTCGTTTTCAGGACTCATACTGTTCCAAAGGTAAAGTTAGATTGAATACAATAAGGACTGCAGCTATTATGGAGCAATTAAGGAAGAGACATCACCTAAACTCTCAATAATTCTTGTATTGAGGCATTTGAACTATGGGTGCTAATATTGTTCGACCACCTGCCATGGGTTTTCAAATATTGAACAAGTTTTAAGGAAACATTTTTTATTCTACGGATAGACTTAGCACCAAGTCATACAGATCTATACGGTTTGTGTTAATAAGGATAAACAATTGAAAAAATTTGTAAATATTTGCCGGCTTCTCGGCGATCTTAAAATGTTAACATTCAAATTATTGATGGCATGGATAAATTTCTTTAAATAACATTTTACCTCTGTCAATTCGAAAGGGTTTTTACTATAATTTTACATAATCGCAAATATTAACAAGTATTCCCAGCAAAGAAAAAACCATAAAATATCCTGTGGGATTGAGTCACAAGCTGGAAATTCAGGAACACCTGATTGACAGCAGAGATGTTTCGTAACATTTAGAAAGAATCATCCTCAATGACAAAATTTATAGGTGATTAATCGATTTGGACGAAATCCTTTTTGGTATAGTCACCTATAATTTCCTCGACCAGGGGAGTGATTTTCTTTAAAATAATATATTAAATATAATATATTATATACATATATATATATATATATATATATATATATATATATATATATATATATATATATATATATATATATATATATATATATATATATATATATATATATATATATATATATATATATATATATATATATATATATATATATATATATATATATATATATATATATATATATATATATATATATATATATATATATATATATATATATATATATATATATATATATATATATATATATATATATATATATATATATATATATATATATATATATATATATATATATATATATATATATATATATATATATATATATATATATATATATATATATATATATATATATATATATATATATATATATATATATATATATATATATATATATATATATATATATATATATATATATATATATATATATATATATATATATATATATATATACTTATACTTATACATGATTATATTATGCTTCAAGGTATACTTAACATAAAACGAAATATTTTCTCTTAACAAAATTCTTATTACGACATAATATGTAAGTATTTATATATATATAATATGTAAGTATTTATATATATATATATATATATATATATATATATATATATATATATATATATATATATATATATATATATATATATATACACTCATCCCTCGCTTAACGAAAAAATTATAAAATATGGAAAAATTTAAAAACATGCCATTTTATTTTCAGACATTTTCAATGGGAACCGCTCAGAACTAGAAATTTTCAAACTAGATATTTCAAAAAAGGATTTGACAAAACGAGATAAGGTACAAAACTGGATATTTCAAAATTGGATATTTTAAAACGAGATAAGGTACAAAACGAGATATGGTACAAAAGTGGATTTCAAAAGTGGATATGGTACAAAAGTGGATTTAAACTTAAAATGATATTTTAGGAAAGTTCTGGAATATGGCAAATTAGGAAGGAACTCTTAACCGATTTCTTAATCGATTTTGATGAAATTGGATATGTAAGATGAAAATAGGATTTTAAATTGATTTGTTGGGAAAGTTCTGGAATATGGCCAGTTAGGAAGGAACTCGGCGAGTTCTTAACCTATTTTGATGAAATTCGATATGTAGGATGAAAATAGGATTTAAAAATGATTTTTTGGGAAAATTCTGGAATATGGCCAGTTAGAAAGGAACTCGGCGAGTTCTTAACCGATTTTGATGAAATTCGTTTTGTTGGAATAAAATGGGATTTAAAAATTGTTTTTTGGGAAAGTTCTGGAATATGGCCAATTAGAAAGGAACTCGGCGAGTTCTTAACTGATTTTGATGAAATTTGATATGTAAGATGAAAATGGGATTTTAAAATGATTTGTTGGGAAAGTTCTGGAATAAGGCCAGTAAGGTTCCATACTTGAATATTTCTAAGGAGAGAAATAGAATTTTCCTTTTCTTAATGTGTTTTTTCTTTAATTGTATAATTAAATTTGATTTTAAAACCTTTTTTGGGAAAACCTCTGTAATATGGCCAGTAAGGTTTCATACTTATTATGAATAATTTTAAGCAGAGGGATAGAATTTTTCTTCACTTAATGTTTTTTTTTTAATTGCTGCTTTTCTCATCTTATTAAAATAATCATTGACTTGATCGAGTTTACTGTCAGTAAAATTTATTTTCATCTATTTTTTATTCTTCTACTTAATATAAATTTTCTTCTCTTTAGATGTGAGAAAAATTAATTAATTTTCATCAACATTTTCATCTTGCATATCGAATTTCATCATAATCGGCTAAGAACTCACCGAGTTCTTTCCTAACTGGTCATATTCCAGAACTTTCCCAAAAAATCATTTTAAGTTTAAATCACATTGATTTGATTGATTGATAGATTTTGAATGTACTGCCAAGCATTAAGCAGGATATCCCGGAAAGCGCCGGGCCCACAGTACACCCGTTTTTACATATACTTGGAAGGATATGGAAGGATACTAGTTAAATTATTGAGATCGACCCGGTTACAGACACCTTGGCGGCCAATAGTTAGTAAATTTTTGTGGGTTAGGGAAAGGAAAAGTATGTTAGTTATGACTTAATTGGTCCGATTTCTCGGTATCCAATATTCAAACTACTGTTAGTGTAAGACAATCACATTTTTGTTGTACTGTTCTGCATTCTGCCATCTCTTATCAGCAACTCCAATGTGCCACCACTCATCTGTAATCTGCAGAGGTTTCCTGAAAACAAAATCTATTAATGAACTAATTGCTCTTAGCCATAGACTGTAAGAAATAGAATTAATTTCAATCTGAAATTGTAATTTAATTAATTATAATATTATAAAATTATAATTCTGCAATCCATATGCTGTAATAAATTTGATTAGTTTCCCTTGAAATTCGTTCCGTTGTTCTTTAAAAGAGACCACCCAAATATTACGAACAGACAAAACCAATCTACACTCCAACAAAACTAAAAGATCCTAAGAATTACAAATACTTAAAAACAAATTTAGAGTTATTAGTTAATATAGAAATATTTTATCTATTTAATATATTTTATTTATTTGTATATAGATTATAAAATATTTGCAAACTACATTTTCATAATTTATTTGTTGAACTGCCCAAAAATTCAACAAATCGAATTTTATTAAAATAATTAAACAACTGAAATTGATCGAATCCACAGTTTTTTAGCAATTACACAATGTACTTGCATTAAAATCCTATTTATATTTACTTTAAGACCAAAAACACTAGAAATCGAATTTTATTAAAATAATTGAACAATTGAACTTGATCAAATCCACCGTTTTTTAGCAATTACACAATGTACTTGCATTAAAATCCTATTTATATTTACTTTAAAACCAAAAACACTAGAAATCGAATTTTATTAAAATAATTGAACAATTGAACTTGATCAAATCCACCGTTTTTTAGCAATTACACCATTTTAAGTTTAAATCACATGTCAAAATATCCGGTTTTGAAATATTCAGTGTTGTACCATACCTCGTTTTGTACCTTATCTCGTTTTGAATTATCCAATTTTGAAATATCCAGTTTTGCACCATATCTCGTTTTGTACCTTATCTCGTTTTAAAATATCCAGTTTTGAATTATCCTGTTTCGTCAAATCCAGTTGTAAAATATCCAGTTTCGATATTTTATAAAATAAAATTTATTTATAAATAATTCAACAATAAAAAGTAACAAACATAATTCACATGCAAAAAACATAAAAACCCAAAACATAAAAACTATTCAAATATTTAATAAATTGTACTCGCGTATGCACATTACGTAAAAATCTATTTATGTGACTGTGCTGCCGTCTTTCTTTGATAAAAATTCTGAAGAATCAGAATCTAACGTAATTATATCCAAATTTGCGACTTTAGCAACAGTATGACTTGTTGAAGTAGAAGCAACTGGTTGAAAAAATTAATGTAAATTTAGTTGTTTTGCTGAGTTTATTCTTTCTATATAGTTGCTTGTAACACTCTATAGTTTGATTTATACCTCGGGATACTCGTAAGCGGCGTTCTTCCATTGGTACTTGTCGCATGTTATTTTTATTCCTTCTTTGAAGTGTGAAAGGGCATCAGACAACTCCTTTGTAGTTAACTGTTGAGAAATAGTGGTGATGACATCTTCATCCGCCTGCTCTTCAACAGTCCGATCTTGTTCCATTTGCAGTAAATCTTCATCGGATAGACTATTTTCATGGACATTCAGCAACTCCATAATGTCAGATTCCTCAAAATCTTCAAAACCAAATCGAGTTCCAAGAGCCACTATGGTTTGTATGACTTGTGGGATACGTTCAACTTGGGCATTTTCGTTGTTAACTGCATCTGGCCAAATTTTGTTCCAAACATTTTTAATCGTTTCGCCATCTTGGCCCTCGGTGGCGTTAATTAATTGTATACAGGTTCTCCGAAAAATAATACGCTTTAAATGTACTTATCGTGCCTTAATACATAGGCTGAATCAGTACCGTTGTATTTTTGGGCAAGAATTCAATCCTAATATCATCAGTAAATTTGGATAAGTTGCTAGGATGCCCAGGAGCGTTATCCAATAATAACAATGGCTTATTGCCAAGATTTTTTCTTTCCAAATAGGATTTTACTGAAGGCCAAAAGAAATTTTGAAACCAATCCTCGAACAATGCCGAAGTCATCCAAGCTTTCTTATTAGACCGCCAAATTACCGGTAACTGGGATTTATTTCATCCTTTGAGTGCCCTTTGGTTTTGTGGTAAATATATTAGCAGGGGTTTCTACTTGAAATCACCGGCGGAATTAAGTGGAGCTAATCGCTCCTTCGCCACATTGTATCCAGGTGCAGACTTTTCATTTTTCGAAATAAATATTCTGGCAGGCATCCGTTTCCAAAAAAGGCCACTCTCATCTCCGTTGAGAACTTATTCACGGACGTATCCTCCCTCCTCAATTATCGTTTTTAAAATGTTGGGATATTCACGAGCTGCCTCTATATCTGCACTAGCCGCTTCACCTTTTAGTTTAAGATTATGCAGATTGTGGCGATTTTTAAACTGTATATATATATATATATATATATATATATATATATATATATATATATATATATATATA
Organism: Tipula confusa; assembly: GCA_963556175.1. Classification (NCBI taxonomy): domain Eukaryota; kingdom Metazoa; phylum Arthropoda; class Insecta; order Diptera; family Tipulidae; genus Tipula; species Tipula confusa. Next base: position 86,077,819 of record OY744475.1, read on the forward strand.
TATATATATATATATATATATATATATATATATACACTAAACCTCTTTTTACATAATAGATGCGTTCCAAACTTGGCCGTGCAAATTAAAATCGTGTAAAAAATGACTCATGATATTGTATATAGAGCGTTGTGAACCTGCCTTGGAAATGTTTTTGAATAATTCATTGTATAGCGCCATACAAGTGTTCAGATATACTTGACATTTCCTTGCTATTTTTTCAATGGGATCATTCCATTTGATGAACGTTTTAATTTCAACTCCATTAAGATATGTAATAGCTGAGTTAACCATGTTCATTGTTATTGGGTCATTAAGAACTATAATAGGAGTGCGATTGAGACGAGAGCTAACGAATTTACTTTTTCCTGATCAGTAATGAGTATTTTGTTATCTTGCTTTCAAGGAGGGAAAAGTCTATCTCTATTATTAATTATTTTCGAAACAGGTTTTGTTCCAATTTTAAATTCGCCTAGAAGGGGTTCCATCTTACATTACGTAGCTGATTAATTTGATTTTCAATCTCAACTTTCAATACCAATTTATAAATCCTTTTGACAAATGGATCTCTTGTTTGTTGCCATTGGCGCCTACGAATGTTTTTCATCCTAATTAGCATATTTGGTAATTCCAGTAGTACTATATCACTGTTTTTTGTGATACAATTTTAGGCACAGCTTTATCACGAGCAGTAAAGATATGTGATATCACATGTTGATTTGATACTATATATTATAATTCGTTACCAGCTTGGTTGGCTCTATTACAGCCCCTCAGTCTATGCTAAGCATTCAAATCCCCACAAACTTTCATGTGCATTACATATTTTGGTACGGTCAGCCTTAAAGTTATCTAGTTTCTGCTTAGTAAAAAAGCTACCCGGGAAATATGGTGCTATTAAATTTATGTTATCTGTGCTGCTAACTATATTAATACCGAAACACTTAATTATTTTAGTGTTGTATGCCGGAAGAAGACAATGTTGAACTCTACGATTAACTAAAATAGCTATACTCCTACATACCTTTACTCTTTTCTCTATCCAACCTATTTATCCGAAACCTGCAAGCAAGTTTCGGTCAAGATCATTACATCTATTTTATTACTATTTATGTATTCTATGGTTTCTAGTGATCGATCGATGATCGTTGAAGAGATCGGACTTGTTTTTCCGATCTCTTCATGTTTTTTAAAAATTAATTTTAATTAATATTTTTTGTTTCCATTGAGTTGTGTTTATTTGTGTGTGAATGCGTGTAAAACAGTTAAAAGGATCGAGGACTCTGTCGTTTTTCCCAAAGAACCAGGTTCCAATGCATAATTATTAATTATGCATCTTTTATTTTTGTTCTATACATTTATGTAAATTTTATTTTGAGTAATTTTCTTATTGTTGGTGTTCTTTGATGACACAACATTTTATTTTTATTTTTTAGATTTTGTTTTGTGTAAAACCAACACTATTGTATACAAGCCATGAAACTTGGCAAAAGAAAACATATTATGATTTATGACCAAAACCCTCTTTACTACAAGCCGTCTTGTAACTTTCGTTGACACACATCATCATGTATTTTTTAAATGTATTAATTAAAATATTTACTTTAGATGTATTAGTAACTATCAAAACTCCATATAAAATTAATAAAAAAAAATTGTAAACGCATGCGCATTATTTGATTTTATTGTTTATTTTTTTTACACAATATTCGCTATCATATCCCGACACGATTTTTCACTTACAATACAATCAAAGTATATATTTTTGTATAGCATGAGTATGCAAACAATACGGCTTGTAGTAAAGATGGTTTTGTTTATGACTACTAATTGGCTATGTGTTAGTGAATTTGACTACAGTAAAAATTTAAACAAAAAATTATATTTCGCACTGTCTATTCTGCTCTAAATTCATAGTATATAGTATAGTATATAATGAAGTATATAATAATGACAATACTTCTCTCTCTCGTTAAATTATAAATTTGTTTTTTGCTTTGTCATAAAGAGCGTAACATACTGTTGTTCCATCATTCGTATTCATGTTTTATTTACATCAAAGCATATAATAAAAGTATATACAAATTATACTACGTCACAAAAATTATACTTAGGTATAGTAGTCATTTTTTTTTGCATTATAGCTGATCTACATTCAAGAAATTTTGAAGAAGAAGTTGATCTTGAAATCAATTTACTAAAATTGAAATTAAAACCAAAATTTGCGAAAACATTTTGTTTTTATTTGTGTGAGTACCCAAAACATATTATATTAAACTAATTTTATACTTGTATTGTCATCTTTTTATATGTTTTGCTACAAAAAGATAAAACTTTTCATTTTGTAAAAATCAAGATCATCTTTTTATAACAGTTTTTGGGTTTGAATCTCGGGTTTCATCTTTTTATTTTTACAAGAAATTTTTTATCGGTTTGGCTTGCATTCTAGTGTCTCGGTTTTTTTCAAGATGAAAAATTTGTTGAATGTAAATCGGCTATAAGTATCGCAACTTCATGGCTTGTATATACATTTGTGTTGGTTTTGGTACTTAATATAAATGTGTAATATGTATATCTGTTTTAAGGATGTTATTGTTGGATTCACGTTAAAGCGTGTTTAAATTATTCTTGCAACTGTGGTATAGTTTTAGTGAAATAGTTATTGAGGATCAAGTTTATGATATTAATAAGTATCTGTCTAAAAATTTTAGACCAAAAATTCTCTTTGTTTTCTTTTTCTTAGCGATATAGTGGCACTAGTGGTTATATTTTCGAACAGTTTGATCTGATTGTATATTAGTGGGATTCTCGTAAGTAAAATAGAAACTTCGATTAACATGGTTTCATTTTCGAACTGGTCCAAATGTTGAATTGGGTATGTACAATATTTACATGGACTGTGATTGATTATTTAATTATTTGCGTTTCCTGGGTAATCATAAGGTGAGGGAATTTGTTAATTTTTAATTCATTAGCATGCAGAATAATGATTTGTACATGCTAGGGGGTTCGCCAAAAGGGTATATTTATGATCGGCTTTTCTTTTTGAGATTGGTTGTAAATGTTTGTAGATATTCGTAATCGGTTAAAGGGAGGATCGATTTTGAATGGTGTGTTTTGTTAGCGTTGTTTGTCTGGGTTTTCGGATTTGAGTCGTTTGGATATCGTGGATTTTGGAAACGTTTTGGAATTTCGGCATATTTTCATTATATCTACATTACGAAAATGCTGATTATTTCTTTTCTTGAGAGTGGTCCATTCGAGATTTTTTCTGGACGTGGAAGTAGGATTATTTAGCTATGACTCGACGCAGTAGGGATGATTTGTTGGGTTTGTGGATGGGAATGGCTTTGGTATGTTTACGTGGGAGGGGGGGATGTAATGTTAAAATGAATAATTATTTTTAAAATTTTTTATGTTTTTGTATTTTTATATTTTTTATATTATTATATATTTTATGTTTTTATATTTTTTAAATTTTTCATATTTTTTGTATTTTTATATTTTTTATATTTTAATATTTTTTATATTTTTTATATTTTCTTTTTTTTATATATTTTATATTTTTTATATTTTTATATTTTTTATATTTTCTATATTTTTTATATCTTTAAATTTATTATATTTTGTTAGTTTTATTTTAATATTTTTTATTTGTTATATTTTCATAATTTAACTGTAAATTTCAAGCGGAAACTAATTAATTTGTTACAGCCTACGGCTCGCAGACATTTTGTATATTTTTTATATTTTTATATTTATTATATTTTGTTATATTTTTATATTTAATTGTAAATTTCAATCGCAAACTAATCCAATTTATTACAGCCTACGGCTTGGAGAAATTAATTCATTAATAGATTTTTTTTTCAAAGAAACACTGCAAGATTACAGAAAAATGGTTGCAGATTGGAGTCCCTAATAAGATATGACAAAAATGCAGAGCAGTTCATTATAATTGTGGTTGTCTTATGCTAACTAACAGTAGTTTGAATATTGGCTACCGGAAAACTGGACCAATTCTGCTATTACTGATTTACCCTTCCTTCCCCTTCGCCACATAAAAATACTAACTATCGATCGCTTAGGTATCTGCAACCGGGTCGAGTCTGTTATAACTAACATTCCATCCACTCCTTCGGTTTTGTTATATGTAACACGGGTGTACGGTGGTGCCCAGCATTCCAGGAATTCCTGGTTCGTCCTTGGCCGTACACTCTAATCATCAATCAATTTATGTATTCTATTGTTTCTATTTCTTTATTTTTGATGCTACGAGCATTCCAAAAACTTATTTGTCATAATGTCATGATTAGAATACTTTTATCCATTGATAAAATCCCACTTACATATAATTAGTATAAATTGATGAAACACATACATTTTACTATTATTGATTCAATACATTAGAGGTTTTAAAAATTAGAGTTTATAGTTAAGTGTACCTAAGACCTAATTGGCAAATCAAAAATTGTGTGGCGTTTCAATCTTTCCTCGTCGTGGTAGTGAGAAGTTTGTTCACTAGTTCGATTGGATGAATAGTCAAACATGAGTGATACCTGGCACTGGAATTTTTAATTTCTTCCCGTATTGTTGGGACCTGGAGGTCTCTGTGAATTATATCGTTTGATACGAACCATGGTGCTATGGTTCTACCATGGTGCTATGGTATATCTACTATGATTCTTAGAAGTTTAGATTGGAACCGCTGAATAATGTCCAAGTTGCTGGCCGTTCCCCACAGCTGTATACCATATGTCAAGATAGGTTTTATTATCATTTTATAAAGCAGTAGTTTATTTTCAATCGTTAAACTTGATTTTCTGCATATGAGCCAATACATTTTTGACAGTTTTATTCCCAACTGCTTTCTTTTTGTCCATATATGTTTACGCCATTTTAGACGTTTGTCGAGGTAAAAACCTAAATATTTTACTTCATCACTTTGAGGTATATTCTGGTTATTCATTTGTATTGGTGGACATGTTCCTCTTCGCATCGTGAAGGTTACATGTTTAAATTTAGCTTCATTAACTTTAATTCACCATTTTTTCATCCATACTTGAATAATGTTTATATTCTCCTGCAAAACTTCTGTCGTTTTGATGGGGTCTTCGTGTGATGAGAGCACTGCTGTGTCGTCTGCAAATATTGCAACAGTTACTTGTTTACTTGTAGGTAAATCTGCAGTATATGCGGGCCAACCACGCTACTCTTTGGTATACCAGATTCAATTGGATGGACATTTGTATAAACATCTTGATGTTTTATTATAAAATATCTATCCTTTAAATACGATGCTAATATTCTATAGAAGTCATTAAGCATTGCTTTATTTTGTATTGTAATCCCACATGCCACACCTTATCAAAAGCTTGCGCTATATCCATGAATACAGAAGAACAATATCTTTTTCTTTTAGAGCTTCTTGAATTACTTGAACTATTCTATGTACTTGTTCTATTGTTCAGTGCTCTGGCCTAAATCCAAATTGATGGTCCGGAATCAGCTTCATTTCCAACAATATAGGCTTTAGGCACTTTAGTAGTAGTTTTTCAAATAGCTTAGACATTATTGGTAGCAAGCTTATAGATCTGTACGACGTTACTTCTTCTGGAGGCTTACCTGGTTTTGGTATCAGTATTATTTGTGACACCTTCCATTGTATTGGGAAGTATCCAGTTCTAAGTACTGCGTTGAATAATTAGGTAAGAAATCGAATACTTATCTGGTAGCTCTTGCAAAACCTTTTCTGTGATAATATCATATCCTGGCACCTTCTTAGGATTTAACTCTCTGTATTACAGTTTTTACTTCAAAGATAGAAACTTCGAGATTATATGATTCATTTGCAATAGCGATTCTAAATGCATTTGAATGTTGTTGTTCTCTTCCTTCGTAGTTTCCTATGGGTATGGTTGAAATACTCTTTCGAAATGGTTTGCAAATACATAAGCCTTTTCTTCATTCTTTCTCGCCCACTGGCCGTTACTTTTACGTATTGGCAGAATATAATGTTGTGGTTGTTTCAGCTTCTTAGTCGCTTTCCACAGTGAATAGTCCGTATTTTCTGTTGGTCACGACCAATATTCTTGAATTGCCTGGTGTTTTCATTGAGGAGCAATTTCTTTAACTTTTGACCGCCTTGTTTAACTTGCGTTTATCTTCTGTTAGTCTATATCGTTGCCATTGCTGTCTTAATTTCCTTTTGTCTTTAATCATTTTCTTGACAAGACTTGAACATTCTCCTTTCTTTTCTTTCCCATTTTTACTAGTGTGGACTTCTAAGCTGCCGACTGAATACATCCATTGAGATGTTTAGATTATCTGTTACCTTACATCTGAATTGGTTCCATTTTGTTATTTTGTTGCTTAACATCGGTTGTTTCTGCATGTTCCTTATCTTGGTAGCCAGAGTAATTAAAACAAGGGAGTGGTCCGATGATAAGTCTAAACATGGCGTCGCTTTAATGTAATTACTTGCGATTCCTTTGGTGACGCAGAAATCTATAATGTCTGGAATCTTTCTTCTACCACTAGGCTAGTAGGTAGGTTCACAGGTTGACACATGATTAAGCTTTGCTTTTTTGAATTGATTTAAGTAACGCTCGGCCTCTTATTGCATGTTTTGGTGGGCAATAGATAACCAAAATTGTTATAGGACCTAGCCAATCTTCTATTTCCACAGTAATTGCTTGTAGATGCTCCTTCTCATACTTTTTTTATTTCATGGTGTTTAATTGTCAGGATGGTTTGTGTCATAAATAGTGTATCTTGGTATTTTGAGACAACTTTTGCTGGTGTTATGCGTTTCGGATATTAGCATGACATAAATTTCTTTATCTATCAAAAAACGTTTTACTTCTTGTCCATGTTGTGACAAGCCATTGGCATTCCAGATTGCTAATTTAAGGGTTCTGGACATCGAATGATTTGGAGACAATGGTCGTTAGAAGGTTTAGGACGGTATCCATTTTGACCATTAATTTTTCCATCATATTTTCCAACCGTTGTGTGGAAGACTGTTTAGGCTGTTGGTTATGAGTTTATTGAATTTTCCGTTGGCTGATTTTCGTGTTTTAATTTACTATTAACAAAAAAAAATGTAATGTATTAAAATGATATTTCATATCAAAAAAGTGTTTTGGTACGGTTCACTCCGTAACTAAAAATATACCAATACTACTATAATAGCAAAAGAGTATGTCATAAAGTAATAAAATATTTTACTTTGCGGTCAAATAAGTACCTGATTGGGACAGACCCTTAGCTCTCTTTTGTAGTTTCACTGGTATTACCATTGGTATTACTCAATTATTTTATTATTTATTTTACATTAGTATAAATTTTTGTTATATATATATATATATATATATATATATATATATATATATATATATATATATATATATATATATAAACTAAGGGGTGCAATACTTCATGTAGAGAGATGACAATCCCTGTATCTTATTTATTAAAATAAACATTAAATAGGGTCATGTAACTTCTTTTTGATGTCATTATAAGAAGATGAAGGATTTATATTCCACCAAAGGTGCTCTTAATTGATTGAATGTTGATTATTAATTTATGTATGCGGTATGATATATGACTTCTAATTTAATTTATACTTTAAGTTTTATTGTACATCGCAGCACACAATTTTTCATGAGCTTCATCGCATGAGTGGTGTGTGCTATTTATAAATTTTCGTTTAACTCTAATGTAAATTGCTGTAGGTTGCTAATAAGCACGTTCTGCCTCAAGTTCAATTCGGGAAATATTTTATTATTTTTCCTATCACACGCGATCACGTTACACGTAGTGTAGTCACTTTTATAATTTAAATTCACAAAAGGAACGTCATCTATCAGTGTATATATATATATATATATATATATATATATATATATATATATATATATATATATATATATATATATATATACACTGTACGATTATATCGTTTAAAATCCATCAAAGTGTTAATTAATTAAAAATCAAAAGAAGTTTTTTATTGTATCTGTTATTTCCATTATAACAATAATAATAATTATACATAGATCAATAAATAAAATTACTAATTGATGAAATAAATTTATAATTATTGCCACCTTATTTATATGGGGTGGAGTAGAAATATTTTGTCCTTTTTCCATTGGGGCTTTCTCCCGTTTTTGTTTTCTATTTTTCTCTAGAACGCAAATATAAAATGTTGGGGTGGTTATATTATGTATATATGGATAAGAGGTGCGATACTAAAAGGATGGTTGATGTGATACAAATTCGTAAATGAATGTAGGAAGTTTTGTAATTTTCTGAAAAGGTTTCAAATTTTTATTTATTTATTAAATATTCTAATTTGTCTTAACTTCCTTTTTGTAATGTAGTGTTTATACACTGAACTAGTAGCTTTACATAAAATCTATTAGTGTCGGTAATTTGATAGGTTATTTGCATAACAAGGCGTTAACATTTATGTATTTATATTTTAGTTATTAGAAAATTTAGAATGGTTAGTTCGATTTTGTGATATAATGATATTTAAATTTTTTGAGTTTTCCAAAAAAAATAAATTGTTTGAAACTTTTAATTTTCAAAATTTTTATTATAATTTTGGTTTTTGAATATAGTTTGTGTTTGTACTGAAAATAGTTTAGAACTCATATTTTAAATTTTTTGATTTTTTAATAGTATCATATAACCTTTAACATTATTTAAATCCAGTTGGATTCATAAGTCCTTAGTATTATGGTATAATTTGTCTAAATTTTGAGTGCATTATAACTTTGTATGAAAACTTTGAAAGTTTTTTCTAAATTGAAATGCTTTTATATTTAACTGCTGACAAAATTTAGCGTGTGGGGAATGATCAAAACAGGTATGTTTGATGGCCTTATCTAAGCCATGAAAGAGTATTAATTAGAACTCTTTACACTCCAAAAAAGGAATAAGAATATATTATGTTGCTTTACATTAAAGATGACGTCGACAATATTGATATTGGATTTTTCTTGGGGACCACGAAAAGAACTAATATTTTTTAAGCAGTTTATAACGGTATGTGAATAGGCTATGTTTAGGCATGCGACTTGCCAACCTAACATGGTGATGTCAGAATGATGATTGGTGTAATTAATGCTAAAATGGGCAAAAATAAAAAAACTGATTTATGTCAAAATATAGGTTCGTACGCCTGACACAAACTAACAACTGACAATGGGGAGAGAAATATGACAAACATATTTTTGGTCCTTATAAAAATATCCACTTAGAAAGTTGGATCCATTCGCGTAAGATACCTATATAGCAGCACAATTGAATATGTGTTGAGATTATATCGGTAGGATACTAAATCCTTCAAATGTGGGAACTATTTACGAAAAATTAGAAATCCTTTTTTTCCAACATTTATAGAAAGATCCTTGGTTATTTAAATTCCACGAATTCGATGGAGTCTAGGTTTTGATTTGGTACAGGACAGTAAATTAAAGTGAAAAATGTTTGAAAATTTCTCATTATAAATACTAGTGACTTTTTCAAAAATGTCCAAAATTTCTTTATAAATGTAGTTTTGCCTTTAAACCTAGAGAACCAAATATTCTTTAAAAATGTCACTGGTCCAAATGTCACATTTGGACAATTCACTTTATTTTGTAATGTTTTCATATATTTAGCAAAATTTTCATTTATTCTTAAAAAAGCTGCACATAAATTACAAAACCACTATAACAAATAGAATTTTTTGTGGTATACATGATATTTTAGTACTCGACTGTCAGAATCTTATAGAATCTACCCATCTTTTTTAATACAACTTTTTGACATTAAACACATAAATATTATAATTGTATGTACGCATTATTTTATGTAATATGTATAGGATGCTTTTGTTAAAAATAAAAAGTAAAAAAATAGGGCGAAAATACGATGAGAAAATATAGAAAAACAAAGATTTAGACGAAATATATCTTTTTATGTACAATAAGTTTAAAGAAAAATTGGCTTCTACTTGTAACTATTTATAGAGTAGTAACTATGCTAAAAATATAGGTAAGGTACACATATAAGTGTAGGGACGGATATAGCATTGCATAACATAATTAACCAAAGTCCATATTCAATGTTTTATACATTTTACTAGTTATGTGCTATAAATATAGGTAATGTACACATATAAGTGTTGGATGACGGAGGTAGGATCGCATATTATTTTATTAATCAATGTCCATATTCAATGTTTTTGGATTCTGATTCTTCCTGTTGCCTACAGTTGAATGTATAAATGAATATCTTCTTATGATATCGTAGATAAGAACTTGGTAATAGTCGTCAACGTCACATTTGGGGCTATATATCAAGCACATGACTCTTCTCTCCAATGTTATCTGCCATTCATATAAATCCATCAGAGTTCAACTCTCTCACACACATACATGATAACGGGTCTTATCAACACCTTGTACAACTTCAGATTTCCGGCATTTATAAAGAATTTTGATTATAGCAGAGGACGTAGAGTATACAATACAAGCTCAAAGCATTACAAGCATTACGCGCATTACACAGTATTACAAGCCTAGAAAGCTCCTCGAAGCATGGAAATATTGATTTAATCAGATAAATGGTTCTACTTCCAAGTATCGAGATCTAAGTATCCTTTAAATAAGTTGCTATGTTGTTATTGGGTGTGTGTTTTTTTGATATCGGAGAAGTCGGAGAGATAAATTTACTGTCAAATTTTCTGATATGCGTTTTTTTTTAATATCCGAGAAAAAAATTATCTCTCTGTTTCGTTTTTTTTACGCTCCGATAATTTTCGGATACGATCTTTTTACTCTGAAAAAATGTACAGATTATTGTTTGACAGCAGTGTGTTGTATTTTATATTTTTTTAGTAAATTCTAAAATGGCAACTCCGATTAATGTTGAGCTATCAGGTGACAAATAAAACTTCAATTTAGAGAGTTTAATACTGAAAATTATTAAATAATTTATTATTTTCAATACTAAAAAACAAAACACAAAAAATAATTTTTTCGATCTGACAGATAAAAATCGGAGAAAAAAAATTATCGGATATATCCAATAAATAATCTATCTGATCTCTCCGATATCAAAACAAAACACAGCCACTGACAGCAAAATGTCTAACAAGATTTTTACCATCTGAATAATACAGGTAAGTATAGTGTCAACTGTAAAATACAATAGATTAGTTAAGAGTACAGAATTCACGGGCTGGGCTATCTTCTACAACTTTTTAGGATGACTGGAGCTAGGAATTATTAAAAATATAAATATAAGCCTGTCTGTGGGAGCCTGAAATGGATGACATTTTAATATAACTTTGTAAGAGTTGGATATTCTTTGGCCTCAAACAAACAGTAGATTTTTTTTGCTATATAATTTTCTATTTTAAGATTGATCAAAGGTATTCGCATATAATTTAAATGCGGAAAATGGAATTATGTATGGTAGAATGACCGGACGATTGAAGAAAGTTAAAAGGAAAAGTTAGAGGGAATATGTGTCAGAAATGACACATTGCACCACAACTAAGGATGTTTGGAGAAAATGTAACCGAGTGAGAGAAATGAACCTTCTGCTAAATGGATGTGTTGAGAGTGATAGGAAGATGGAAAATAAATAGGATGTTTGCATGGGATGAGTTCTTGATAGTGTTGGAAGGTTCTAAATCGATCACCCCAGGAATGAATCGAGTAAGTTATAGAACGCTTCAGGTGTTGAGAACCGAAGCAAAACGAAATTGTCTAAAAGTGCTCAACAATGTGTGGATGGGTTGAATGAAAAAAATGTAGAGGGGTCCCTGTACCTAAACGGGTTAAAATTCGAATGAGGTGACGAATTATAGAGGTATATATATGTTAAATTTATTTATTAAGTTGTTGAATGGAAAGTTGAAAGGGCGAATTGACAATTTTATGAATGAACATAATTCGTTGCCAAAAACAAACTACGGTTTCCGCAAGGGCCATTTGCAGCTATTGAATATATTGAAAAGTTTGTATGGGAAGTAAGAAAGGAAAACAAAAAGGTGGTTGCGGAATTTTTGATTGTTGAAAGGGCGCATGACTATGTGGTGCCGTGGAAATTACACCAAATGCTAAGTAATTTGAAATTTACACAAAAAGTTTGTGACTTGGTGAACGATTTTATGTATGAAAAGACGGTTATATTAAAAGAGCAAAATTACAGTTAGAAGCAATAGCGAACCTTGGACTACCACAAGGGAGCAAAATATCTCCTACCTTTTTTAACTTGTATACCGCGGGTGTTCACAGGATCAATGTAACAGGCAAAGTTGTCTTACAATTTGCGGATGATTTTGTTGTAATTGGCAAAGGTCGTCGCATTGATCAAGCCACACAAAACGCACAAATGGGGGTAAATGAAATAATTGAGTTTTTGACCAGTTTAAATCTTAAGATTAATCCGAATAAATGTGCCATAGTGAGTTTCAGAGTGAGTAATAGAGAGATTGCTATACGAATAAATGAACGTCGTATTGAACAAGTGAATGTGCATAGGTATTTGGGAGTATGGATTGATCGGCGGATGAATTTTAGCAGACATATGAATTAATTGGCTGATAAATGTATGGAATGCTTAAATGTGATCAAAAGGGTGAGCAAACCTAAATGAGACGCCCATCTTGGTGTGACTAATATGTTGCAAAATGCATTGGTATCCTCCTAAATAGCGTATGGAATTAGTGTGTATGGGGATGGAGCGAAAGGGGCTTTTGGCAAATTGATAAAAGTTGAAACCGCATGTGCGCATTGTGCTAGATAGAGTGCGATTAATTCAACCCCAATACACTTACACTGTCAATGGAATTAGAGAAATATACCAAGGGAATGAATTAAATTATGATTAAGAGTATTTTAGCGAGTTAAAAGTCCGTACGGAGAGCATAAGATCGTATATACAGATGCTAGCGTATGTGATATTAGAGTTGGTGTAGGAATATATGTAAAAAGAATGAATGTAGAACAATCATTTCGAATCGATGAAGGTATCTGTTTAATGATTGCTGAACTAATTGCAATATTATGTTAGTTACGAATGAGGGGAGGAACAAAATAATTATATTTTCCGACTCCAAAAGTCGTACAAAATTTTTGAATGGATTCGATATTTTTATGATGATGTAATAGTTTATAGATCCCATCACATAAAAATATCAAGGGTAATGAAAGGGCCGATACGCCTGCGAAAGAGGTACCTGAATGTAAGAGTACATTCAGGTACCTCTTTCGCAGGCATTCATTCTATCGTATTTCTTCAAAGTGATAACATCGTTCCAAGTTATTAAAAAAAAAGTAATTAAAATATATAAAAGTAAAAATAATTTTAAAATTAATTATAGTTTATTTGAGATATTTTTTTTTATTGTAATATCTCATTGATTTTAGTTTTGTGAGTTAAAAATAGTAGTTTGTTGGATAAACATTATTATTTTTGGTTTTTCTACAAAAGTGACACTAAAAAATTTTGGCGGGCTTAGACATTTTGTTTTGCAATACATTTTTGTTTTTTTTTGTGTTTATTTTTTTTTTGTGCTCTAATAAAATGCCATTCTTTGAGGTTGCTGTTGACTCTCCAAACTATCATCCTTATATGATATGCCAAGCAGGATCATGTAGAAAGAGGATAACTCAAAGGCAGGCAGTTTTGATACTTTTTGTCAAAAAATGTACCACCCGTCTTGCCAAGGGGTTATTGGAGCTGCGAAAATAAAAAAGTCGCTGAATCAAATTGGGTTTTCTCACCAGAGTGCACGACTGCTGCTGCCTCTGATCTTGAGCCACCAACAATAATTTTGCCAACATTAAATTCAATAGTATCTCCTTGTAGTGCAAAGTCGAATTGCGAAGCAGTCATTGGTTCTCTGGTAAAGAGGATTGATGGCCAATTTGGAACCATAAAAACTCTTATTTCTGAAATCAAAATATATCAGGATTTTATTTGTAAAGAGTTTGAGAGCATTAAAAGTGAAATCCAAGCAATAGTGGCTGATAATAAACGTTTATCTGACATATGTCAGGAGTTACAAGGGACAAACAAGATGAACGACTCAATTTAATGGAGTGTTTGCATGATAAGCCGAATCTTGATCGCTAATACATCAAAAATTAGCATCGCAGGGTTACCAAACAAACATGTTGACATAAAGGGAATGATTTTAGCCATGATTAAACAAGTAAAACACTCTATTGCCGCTGAGGACATCATTTCGATTCAACTAATAAACCGTGGTGGTACCAAAATCAATACAAATAATACTAATACGTCAATTTCAAATAACGTTTTTTTTTTTAACGCCAAAATCTGCTGTGAGATTCTTACTCAAATGCGAATTAAGAAGATACTTCTTGAAAGAGTCTTATATAAAGGACGAATTTTTATTGTTGTGCGCTTCGTTTGGGTTGGATTCTTTTATGAATATCGTTACTAGAACATGCTCAAATACGTGCATTGATCATGTCTTTGCTGAAACGAATATTTCAAAATTCTCTCTTGAGGTCAAAAGTGTAAATTTGCATATGACAGATCATAATACAATTTTGTTGTCTTTGAGTGTACTTGGTCCAAAAATACGTAGTCCACGGTTCGAACGGCGATTTCAAATAAAAATCAATTACAGCATGCTATCTGGAAGTTTAAGTTCTTGTAACTGGACTTCGGTTTTCTCGCCTGATGATCCAAATATAGCGTTTTAAAATTTTTTATTAAGGGTAACTGATGGATTAAATAAAAATAAGTTGATTTCGAGAATTCGTAGGCAAGATTTTAAAATTAAATCTTGGATGACCACTTCGCTGCTTAATTTACCTAATTATAAAATCAGTTTAGCCAAAAAATTGGCAAAGAATAAAAATAATGGCGTTATGCCGCAGAGAACATAAAATCGAAGTGAAAGGTCATTAACAATGTTTTGAACAATTCACAAAGCACAAATAAAATTTTCTCAATTAATGTTGGTGATAACATAGTTGAAACTGATCCGTTGAGGATAGCTAATGTTTTTAATGATTTTTTCATCAAAGTACCTTACCATATTTTAAAAGCAAATCAGGAATCTGTATCAATCGATCAGAGTGTAAGGCAAAATTTAGTTCTTTCGAAAAGCATTAATAAGAATTTTTTCTTGTTTCCCATCTGTGAAAGTGAAATTGTTGCGATTGTCAGGAATTTAAAGAATACTACGTCATACGGCAATGATGAAATTTCACACAAAATAATGAAAATGTTGATTTATATTTTCAACTTATCTTTGACCAAAGGGGTTTTTCCTGAAAAACTTAAAATTGAGTCAAATATAAATAATTATCGGCCTATTACTCTTCTGAGCACTTTTTCTAAAATATTAGAAAAATTAATTAAAAATAAACTTTTGGAATATTTTGATAATATAAATTTTTTAGATAAACGACAATACGGGTTTTTAAAAAAATCTTCCACTGAAAAAGCCTTAATCACATTCTTATCGCCACTTCACCACTTTTTAAATAATAATTTCAAATCTGCTGCTTTATTTATTGATATTTCAAAGGCTTTCGATTCGGTGAATCATAACGTTCTTTTATCGAGATCATGTAATATCGGTGTAAGGGGTGTTTAAGTCTTATCTTTTCAATCGTAAGCAAAGAGTTTGTATTGATGGCATTTTCAGCGAAGAAAAAATTTTTAATGTTGGTGTACCACAAGGATCAGTTCTGGGGCCTTTGTTATTTTTAATATATTGTAACTCGATTTTTAGTCTAGATTTGCGCGGAAACATTGTCGCGTTTGCTGATGATATGGCTTTATTGTATCATGGTCTTTTAAACTAAAGATTTTGCCGCTTCGATACCTATATGTTTTCAAAGTCCTTAAAGCTTTTTATATCATAAGCGGAAATCGTTCTGTTAATAGCGTTGGTAGCGTTACTTACAATTTGCGGAATTTTAAAATAATTATGATCCCTTTTCCTAATAAGGAACATTTTAAAATATTCTTCACATATACCGCTCCAAAGTTTTATAGTCAATTACCGCTGTCTATTTTCAATGCAAACAACTTAAATGGTTTTTGAAGATTAGTAAAAGATTGGTTATTTACAATTAGCAATATTGAAACGCTTTTTTAATATCTATGTTTTGCAAATTTTGAAATTATGGTAATATTATGTTAAGTTGTCGATTCTGTACTCAGGTTTGTTGGTATTTTACTTAACTTTAATTTGTTTTTATTATTGATATTTATTATTATTGTTGATATAGTAAATAATTGTATTTATTATTTTAATGTTTTTTGATTTTTGTATTTTAATCTTAATTTTTTTGCTACATTTGTTTTGTAATATTTTATTTTTTCTGATTTGAATCGTAGCTCTTATACATTTTTGTTAAATATGGAGCTTACTATACTAGTTTTTTTTTGTGCTTTGTTTACTTCTGTAACATTATTTTAATAAAATGTAAATATGTATATTGTTAAAAAAAATAAAACTAGGAAAAAAAAGTAACAAAACGTATGTCAATATGGATTTGACAGACGCACTTCGAACCTTACAGGTGAATGTGTGGAATAAATGGATAAATGAATATGAAAGTTTGAGCACAGTAAAAGGTAAAAAGTACCACGAATTGTGTAGTACTCAAAAAAACTCTTTATAAGGAACTTCGAGGTAGTACCAGAATGACAAAGAGAATTAGAAGTATGAGACTGAACCATGGAAACTGGAAAGAATGCTTGTTTAAACGTTGAAAGAAGTGACTGTGAAACGTGTGTTGCAACTGAAAAAAAAAATTTAAAACAGTTTTACTTATTTCTCATATTTTCCATAGTATTATTTTACTCATGCTATCTCGTTTTAAATTTCTGAATCTTGAAAGAATCATTGAATGTAAATCGTGCATAAGTATCGACGACAGTTGTTAAGTAACAACCGCCTTCGAACGCTATATTATGAATTTGACAAGATGAATGCCTAACGAAGGCGATCAATTTCAATAGTACGGGCCTTGTTTGATGATAGGTTTTTCGAAGAATCAAATAAACAGAACATTGCAGCGAAAAACTAACAAAAAAATTAATTTTAAAATGGCGACTTGGTAAAGATGTTAAAGTATTTATATACGAGCCTTAGAATACTACCACATTATTCTTTGATCGACTTAGAAGGCGATTAAAGTTAGATAGCTAGGCTGCCAACCTTCATCCATTAAAAAAACCTATTATAAGATATCAACATAGAAAAAATGAAAACTGCTAAAATTTAACCGGACGTCCGTCCAAGAATAACAAAATATCGCTTAAAGGCTCACCTCAAAAATGTTTCACAACCACAAGAAACAGTAAAGTAGTTCCGACTAGGAGAACTGTTGTCAGAAAAAGCGTGAATTGTAGAGGAATGGAAAATGGCCACTTTATGATAGGGTTAAGAAAAAATTTAAAATGCGAAAAATCGTATACATAAACTTGGAAACAATCAGTCCACTGGCGGAAAGGTCTATTAAGAAAGATTTTACCCGAATCCATCAGGAAGTATAATTGTGTATGCAGAACAAACATCGAACGGTTCAGAAAGACCTCGCAAAGGAAAAGAAAAGTCAAAAATTAACAATGACTTGGAGAAGAACATTGCTAAGTCGCCGAAGCGAAACAACTTGGTAAGTCTTGGGTGGAAATAAAAGCAGTAGATCCTACGGAGTAAAATGCTCCAGCTTATGGACGCCTTATACTCCTAAATTAGAGATAATGGAGACAAATACGAACAATTTCTTAGCATTATAAATTCGTAAAGTAATAGGCTTGACTCAATCCATCGAGATAGCTTATGTTTTGCTTTGCAATGTCTGAAAATAGCAGAAAAATATGTGCTTTTATGTAAATTAAAGCTATCAGGAATTTTTGCATTTAGCTCTGGTATACGGTTAGGAGATGGTTTGTTCCCGATACTCTTTAATCTTTAAAAAAAAAATTGTTGGATCCATTTGAACGATTATCGGCTTTCGTTGGTCTCAAAATCAATGAGTCTATAAAAAATATATGATCACTGATTTCCGAAACTATGACGCAAAATATTGCATTAGTAAAAGAACCGTGAAGCACGTTAAGCTCGGGATCGAACGGATTGGGATGGATTTTAAATACGGTACATGCCAGCAATGTTCTATAAAATCTGTTTTATCAATATTGGAATTTCAGTGATACTGGCAATTTCTTCAGATAGAATATGATATCATACTCATTTAAATGGGGCCTACTGCCTCAGTCAACTGTTTTTAATATCAAATTTCCATATCAAAGGAACGGACCTTCACTTTACTCTACAATATTAGACACTGTAAATATGAAAATTCCTTACCGTTTTGTTGGATTTAATTTTTGCGCTAAATTTCTATAATGCATTATATGTAATGGAAATAAAAACTAACTTAAATTTTATTTAGTTTTTATTGGTCAATTATTTTTAAGACAGCCATAGTGAACCTACATTAACATTTTTTTTCTAAACTAAATAATTCATTCTAAATTTTATTTTATCTCTCTATAGCTAGATAAATCCGAATGCACATCGCTTTTGTAATCGATTCAGTAGCAATTCTTTTTTTTTCATTTCACACAAAACAATAAAAATTCAATTAAATTTATACCTTTAAGCTGAAAAGCATCAATTTGTCGGCAATCTGCCTTGTACAACATGCATTGTAACTCGACAACAAAACACCCGTTTCAATGGCAAAACCATTTTTTTATTTTATTTTATGAACAAAGTGCCCTGCAATATATATACATATATCGGAAAGTAGCATAAAACATAATAAGAAGATCTAAACATGTAAACATACATATGAACAAACAAACAATCAATAAAACAAACAATTTAATGGTCAATTGAAGATCATTTTGTGGTCTATTGTATTATTGATCGGTTTTCTTAGTACCGTACTGCAAACCGTGAAAATACGAAATTGAGAAAATTAAATGGACTTTCGGATGATTTAGTTTTTGTACCGAACAATATTTATAATCCTGTTAAAATATTAAATTTTTATTTAATATCACCATTGCCACAATTTGAATCTTCTCTGCGTATATAGTCTATTATTATACTATATACATCAATGAATAGTAAAGGACGAATGATAATATAAATCGCCCAATGTATATAGAGAGATAAACATAGTTTTTTTTTATATATTTCATGTTTAAGGCGGTTTATTTTAGAGCTTTTAGAAACGAGAAGACAATGTTTTTTAATTTATGAAATATTGTATAATAAGTGATGAGATATCCGAGGCGGTATCGAGGAGGTAAACTTATACTATATAAAAAAGGAAGATATAAGGATTATTGAATTAAAAAAAAAATTTCATTGAATTTCAAATAATTCGATTTATCCATTTTTCTCACAAAAATAACAAAGAAAATAAAGAAAAACAATAAACAATTTATATATATATATATATATATATATATATATATATATATATATATATATATATATATATATATATATATATTTATAAATATATATATATACCTTAAGGGGGTGTTTAGTGTACATACATATATACAATATATAAAAGACATTAGGAAACTATTTAACATAATCACTCTATAGTAGAACAGTTTTCCCATTATTATTTTTCTTAATTTATAAAAACAATAAATTTTCTAGTTGATTATTTCTATTTGTTATTATTTATTATAAACGTATGACACACTTCGAATTATAGATTTACTTCGTTGGTGGTACGAGGTGTATGTATGCTGACACTTAATAAATATAACAAGGAAGAAGGGTGCGGGTAAAATTTATTTTTTGCCTAAAAATATTGTTTTTATCATCAACTCCATAATTTACACATCATATTTTATGTATTTACTCATACACATACCTTATATACATTTTTCATTATGTAAATTTGCTTCTAAGTTTTCCTATTATTTGCGTAATCAAATAAATAAGGTATAGCGTATATATATATATTAAACATATTCACATATTATGTATGATTTTATTTTCTAAGTATTAAATCTATTTATTCGATAATTCGAGACGATAATGCTATTACAAAATTTTGCGTTTAAACGAAATGTACGCAATTTTGATTTAATATTTTCAAAATTTAAATGAACTTGATTTTGTTAACCTCTAAAAAAATACCAAGAAATTAGCATAGTTGTTAAAGGTGCGACGTTAGGATCTAAAAGTTCTGGAAAACGAAGTTAGTGCTCTCAAATCAAATGAAGCCAATAATCCACAGACTAATATAATAACAACTGTGCAAGAGTACCATACAGATGAATTGATTTGTAATGTTAAATCAATTTTTTTAAATCTAATTTATATTAATTTTAAAGTTTTGCGTCAAATAAAGTGTATATAAATTAGATTTTCGCGAACACACTAGTTGGAAATACTTTGGGCAGTCCTTAGAAGAAAAAATTAAAAAGGTTTCATTAAAAAAGAGGTGCAAATAGAAATCGAAAGTTCAACAATTTGTAAATGATATACAGCATCAGCCTTGGAAAGTACCCCAAAAATTATATATAAAATAAAAGGAAACAACTACCCAAAAGATGTCAGATAACTGATATCAGAAGAGCGGCAGAAAAAAGAAGAGCGAGAAGAATATGGCAGCAAACACGAGCTTCTCAATATAAAACTAAACAATTTAACCCAACAGTTAAGAAGGGAAATCCAAAAAGTAAAAGATGACTCAGTCAGTAACTGCCTAAAAAAACTAACTAATGATAGCAGTTCTCATTATTCACTTTGGGAATCAACCAAAACAATTATAAGACCAACAGTGCAGAATCGTCCAATAAAAACAATTATAAGACCAACAGTGCAGAATCGTCCAATAAGGATAGAAGGAAAAATGGGCTCGAAACAACGAAGATAAATTTCATAGTTTCGCGGAACATCCCGAAAAAATATTCCAACAACATGGTTTAGAATCTCAAATAATAACGGTGGAATTTGAAAAAGAAAACGAAGAAATCCTATTGACTTCACCAAAAGAAATCATGCGTGAGATAAAATTCAATAAGATTTCGAAAAATGCTCTTTTTTCTCGGCAGAAATTTTAAAAGAACTACCAAGAAAGGCTTTAGTTAAGCTCACTAATCTTATAAATGCAGCATTTAGAATCAAATTTTTGTCCAGTTTGTTTAAAAATTGCAGAAGTAATCATGATACTAAAACCTGAAAAACCGCCATACTGGACTTCGTCTTAAAGTCCAATTTCGTTGTTGCCAGTTATGTCAAACCTCTTGAGAAACTACTGATTAAACTATAATCGAAAGGAATAACTTAGTCCCAAATTATTAGTTCGGATTTTGTCGCCAACACTCAAAAATAGAACATAAGTACATTATATTATTATATTATATTATTATATCATTATATCATTATATCATTATACTATTATACTATTATATTATTATATTATTATATTATTATATTATTATATTATTATATTATTATATTATTATATTATTATATTATTATATTATTATATTATTATATTATTATATTATTATATTATTATATTATTATATTATTATATTATTATATTATTATATTATTATATTATTATATTATTATATTATTATATTATTATATTATTATATTATTATATTATTATATTATTATATTATTATATTATTATATTATTATATTATTATATTATTATATTATTATATTATTATATTATTATATTATTATATTATTATATTATTATATTATTATATTATTATATTATTATATTATTATATTATTATATTATTATATTATTATATTATTATATTATTATATTATTATATTATTATATTATTATATTATTATATTATTATATTATTATATTATTATATTATTATATTATTATATTATTATATTATTATATTATTATATTATTATATTATTATATTATTATATTATTATATTATTATATTATTATATTATTATATTATTATATTATTATATTATTATATTATTATATTATTATATTATTATATTATTATATTATTATATTATTATATTATTATATTATTATATTATTATATTATTATATTATTATATTATTATATTATTATATTATTATATTATTATATTATTATATTATTATATTATTATATTATTATATTATTATATTATTATATTATTATATTATTATATTATTATATTATTATATTATTATATTATTATATTATTATATTATTATATTATTATATTATTATATTATTATATTATTATATTATTATATTATTATATTATTATATTATTATATTATTATATTATTATATTATTATATTATTATATTATTATATTATTATATTATTATATTATTATATTATTATATTATTATATTATTATATTATTATATTATTATATTATTATATTATTATATTATTATATTATTATATTATTATATTATTATATTATTATATTATTATATTATTATATTATTATATTATTATATTATTATATTATTATATTATTATATTATTATATTATTATATTATTATATTATTATATTATTATATTATTATATTATTATATTATTATATTATTATATTATTATATTATTATATTATTATATTATTATATTATTATATTATTATATTATTATATTATTATATTATTATATTATTATATTATTATATTATTATATTATTATATTATTATATTATTATATTATTATATTATTATATTATTATATTATTATATTATTATATTATTATATTATTATATTATTATATTATTATATTATTATATTATTATATTATTATATTATTATATTATTATATTATTATATTATTATATTATTATATTATTATATTATTATATTATTATATTATTATATTATTATATTATTATATTATTATATTATTATATTATTATATTATTATATTATTATATTATTATATTATTATATTATTATATTATTATATTATTATATTATTATATTATTATATTATTATATTATTATATTATTATATTATTATATTATTATATTATTATATTATTATATTATTATATTATTATATTATTATATTATTATATTATTATATTATTATATTATTATATTATTATATTATTATATTATTATATTATTATATTATTATATTATTATATTATTATATTATTATATTATTATATTATTATATTATTATATTATTATATTATTATATTATTATATTATTATATTATTATATTATTATATTATTATATTATTATATTATTATATTATTATATTATTATATTATTATATTATTATATTATTATATTATTATATTATTATATTATTATATTATTATATTATTATATTATTATATTATTATATTATTATATTATTATATTATTATATTATTATATTATTATATTATTATATTATTATATTATTATATTATTATATTATTATATTATTATATTATTATATTATTATATTATTATATTATTATATTATTATATTATTATATTATTATATTATTATATTATTATATTATTATATTATTATATTATTATATTATTATATTATTATATTATTATATTATTATATTATTATATTATTATATTATTATATTATTATATTATTATATTATTATATTATTATATTATTATATTATTATATTATTATATTATTATATTATTATATTATTATATTATTATATTATTATATTATTATATTATTATATTATTATATTATTATATTATTATATTATTATATTATTATATTATTATATTATTATATTATTATATTATTATATTATTATATTATTATATTATTATATTATTATATTATTATATTATTATATTATTATATTATTATATTATTATATTATTATATTATTATATTATTATATTATTATATTATTATATTATTATATTATTATATTATTATATTATTATATTATTATATTATTATATTATTATATTATTATATTATTATATTATTATATTATTATATTATTATATTATTATATTATTATATTATTATATTATTATATTATTATATTATTATATTATTATATTATTATATTATTATATTATTATATTATTATATTATTATATTATTATATTATTATATTATTATATTATTATATTATTATATTATTATATTATTATATTATTATATTATTATATTATTATATTATTATATTATTATATTATTATATTATTATATTATTATATTATTATATTATTATATTATTATATTATTATATTATTATATTATTATATTATTATATTATTATATTATTATATTATTATATTATTATATTATTATATTATTATATTATTATATTATTATATTATTATATTATTATATTATTATATTATTATATTATTATATTATTATATTATTATATTATTATATTATTATATTATTATATTATTATATTATTATATTATTATATTATTATATTATTATATTATTATATTATTATATTATTATATTATTATATTATTATATTATTATATTATTATATTATTATATTATTATATTATTATATTATTATATTATTATATTATTATATTATTATATTATTATATTATTATATTATTATATTATTATATTATTATATTATTATATTATTATATTATTATATTATTATATTATTATATTATTATATTATTATATTATTATATTATTATATTATTATATTATTATATTATTATATTATTATATTATTATATTATTATATTATTATATTATTATATTATTATATTATTATATTATTATATTATTATATTATTATATTATTATATTATTATATTATTATATTATTATATTATTATATTATTATATTATTATATTATTATATTATTATATTATTATATTATTATATTATTATATTATTATATTATTATATTATTATATTATTATATTATTATATTATTATATTATTATATTATTATATTATTATATTATTATATTATTATATTATTATATTATTATATTATTATATTATTATATTATTATATTATTATATTATTATATTATTATATTATTATATTATTATATTATTATATTATTATATTATTATATTATTATATTATTATATTATTATATTATTATATTATTATATTATTATATTATTATATTATTATATTATTATATTATTATATTATTATATTATTATATTATTATATTATTATATTATTATATTATTATATTATTATATTATTATATTATTATATTATTATATTATTATATTATTATATTATTATATTATTATATTATTATATTATTATATTATTATATTATTATATTATTATATTATTATATTATTATATTATTATATTATTATATTATTATATTATTATATTATTATATTATTATATTATTATATTATTATATTATTATATTATTATATTATTATATTATTATATTATTATATTATTATATTATTATATTATTATATTATTATATTATTATATTATTATATTATTATATTATTATATTATTATATTATTATATTATTATATTATTATATTATTATATTATTATATTATTATATTATTATATTATTATATTATTATATTATTATATTATTATATTATTATATTATTATATTATTATATTATTATATTATTATATTATTATATTATTATATTATTATATTATTATATTATTATATTATTATATTATTATATTATTATATTATTATATTATTATATTATTATATTATTATATTATTATATTATTATATTATTATATTATTATATTATTATATTATTATATTATTATATTATTATATTATTATATTATTATATTATTATATTATTATATTATTATATTATTATATTATTATATTATTATATTATTATATTATTATATTATTATATTATTATATTATTATATTATTATATTATTATATTATTATATTATTATATTATTATATTATTATATTATTATATTATTATATTATTATATTATTATATTATTATATTATTATATTATTATATTATTATATTATTATATTATTATATTATTATATTATTATATTATTATATTATTATATTATTATATTATTATATTATTATATTATTATATTATTATATTATTATATTATTATATTATTATATTATTATATTATTATATTATTATATTATTATATTATTATAT
This sequence comes from Tipula confusa, assembly GCA_963556175.1. Lineage (NCBI taxonomy): Eukaryota > Metazoa > Arthropoda > Insecta > Diptera > Tipulidae > Tipula > Tipula confusa. Next base: position 86,103,972 of record OY744475.1, read on the forward strand.
TATTATATTATTATATTATTATATTATTATATTATTATATTATTATATTATTATATTATTATATTATTATATTATTATATTATTATATTATTATATTATTATATTATTATATTATTATATTATTATATTATTATATTATTATATTATTATATTATTATATTATTATATTATTATATTATTATATTATTATATTATTATATTATTATATTATTATATTATTATATTATTATATTATTATATTATTATATTATTATATTATTATATTATTATATTATTATATTATTATATTATTATATTATTATATTATTATATTATTATATTATTATATTATTATATTATTATATTATTATATTATTATATTATTATATTATTATATTATTATATTATTATATTATTATATTATTATATTATTATATTATTATATTATTATATTATTATATTATTATATTATTATATTATTATATTATTATATTATTATATTATTATATTATTATATTATTATATTATTATATTATTATATTATTATATTATTATATTATTATATTATTATATTATTATATTATTATATTATTATATTATTATATTATTATATTATTATATTATTATATTATTATATTATTATATTATTATATTATTATATTATTATATTATTATATTATTATATTATTATATTATTATATTATTATATTATTATATTATTATATTATTATATTATTATATTATTATATTATTATATTATTATATTATTATATTATTATATTATTATATTATTATATTATTATATTATTATATTATTATATTATTATATTATTATATTATTATATTATTATATTATTATATTATTATATTATTATATTATTATATTATTATATTATTATATTATTATATTATTATATTATTATATTATTATATTATTATATTATTATATTATTATATTATTATATTATTATATTATTATATTATTATATTATTATATTATTATATTATTATATTATTATATTATTATATTATTATATTATTATATTATTATATTATTATATTATTATATTATTATATTATTATATTATTATATTATTATATTATTATATTATTATATTATTATATTATTATATTATTATATTATTATATTATTATATTATTATATTATTATATTATTATATTATTATATTATTATATTATTATATTATTATATTATTATATTATTATATTATTATATTATTATATTATTATATTATTATATTATTATATTATTATATTATTATATTATTATATTATTATATTATTATATTATTATATTATTATATTATTATATTATTATATTATTATATTATTATATTATTATATTATTATATTATTATATTATTATATTATTATATTATTATATTATTATATTATTATATTATTATATTATTATATTATTATATTATTATATTATTATATTATTATATTATTATATTATTATATTATTATATTATTATATTATTATATTATTATATTATTATATTATTATATTATTATATTATTATATTATTATATTATTATATTATTATATTATTATATTATTATATTATTATATTATTATATTATTATATTATTATATTATTATATTATTATATTATTATATTATTATATTATTATATTATTATATTATTATATTATTATATTATTATATTATTATATTATTATATTATTATATTATTATATTATTATATTATTATATTATTATATTATTATATTATTATATTATTATATTATTATATTATTATATTATTATATTATTATATTATTATATTATTATATTATTATATTATTATATTATTATATTATTATATTATTATATTATTATATTATTATATTATTATATTATTATATTATTATATTATTATATTATTATATTATTATATTATTATATTATTATATTATTATATTATTATATTATTATATTATTATATTATTATATTATTATATTATTATATTATTATATTATTATATTATTATATTATTATATTATTATATTATTATATTATTATATTATTATATTATTATATTATTATATTATTATATTATTATATTATTATATTATTATATTATTATATTATTATATTATTATATTATTATATTATTATATTATTATATTATTATATTATTATATTATTATATTATTATATTATTATATTATTATATTATTATATTATTATATTATTATATTATTATATTATTATATTATTATATTATTATATTATTATATTATTATATTATTATATTATTATATTATTATATTATTATATTATTATATTATTATATTATTATATTATTATATTATTATATTATTATATTATTATATTATTATATTATTATATTATTATATTATTATATTATTATATTATTATATTATTATATTATTATATTATTATATTATTATATTATTATATTATTATATTATTATATTATTATATTATTATATTATTATATTATTATATTATTATATTATTATATTATTATATTATTATATTATTATATTATTATATTATTATATTATTATATTATTATATTATTATATTATTATATTATTATATTATTATATTATTATATTATTATATTATTATATTATTATATTATTATATTATTATATTATTATATTATTATATTATTATATTATTATATTATTATATTATTATATTATTATATTATTATATTATTATATTATTATATTATTATATTATTATATTATTATATTATTATATTATTATATTATTATATTATTATATTATTATATTATTATATTATTATATTATTATATTATTATATTATTATATTATTATATTATTATATTATTATATTATTATATTATTATATTATTATATTATTATATTATTATATTATTATATTATTATATTATTATATTATTATATTATTATATTATTATATTATTATATTATTATATTATTATATTATTATATTATTATATTATTATATTATTATATTATTATATTATTATATTATTATATTATTATATTATTATATTATTATATTATTATATTATTATATTATTATATTATTATATTATTATATTATTATATTATTATATTATTATATTATTATATTATTATATTATTATATTATTATATTATTATATTATTATATTATTATATTATTATATTATTATATTATTATATTATTATATTATTATATTATTATATTATTATATTATTATATTATTATATTATTATATTATTATATTATTATATTATTATATTATTATATTATTATATTATTATATTATTATATTATTATATTATTATATTATTATATTATTATATTATTATATTATTATATTATTATATTATTATATTATTATATTATTATATTATTATATTATTATATTATTATATTATTATATTATAATATTATTATATTATTATATTATTATATTATTATATTATTATATTATTATATTATTATATTATTATATTATTATATTATTATATTATTATATTATTATATTATTATATTATTATATTATTATATTATTATATTATTATATCCTGTGTTCGGTTTGCCAGTTCCTATATCAGGCGCCTCTTCAGGCTGCGGATAGGGGAAAGCTTGCCAGGTTTGGCAGGTACCGGGGGAATCAAATGTTTGGGGCGGACCAATAACTAGCACATTCTAGGTAAGCTGGTACTACATACGCCAATAGCTGAATGGCTAAGAGGGTGTTTAGTCGTTAGTATGTGAACTCCGAATTTGGTGACATTCAGTTTAAGCCCAAAGCCTTCCTATGATAACGCAGAGACTAACATGATTGAGAGGACGCTTCAAAACAAAAAGGTATGTACTGGAGTTCTCCTTGATGGGATTCCCTTTGATCGACTCTGGTATCGAGAACTGGAATACTCATTAAATCGCGACCTCCCTAAGCAGTTCTATCAGATATTAAAATCATACAATGAAGGGAGATATTTCAGAGTCAAATATGAAGGAGAGTTCTCATCAATCAGCAAATTACAGCACACTATGAATGAGATTGTCAACTGGACAAAAAAATGGAGAATAAAATTGAATGAGCTAAAATCAATTCACACAACATTCCCTTATCTAAAAGCTAATTGCTTACCTAAATACATAAATAGGGAGAAAATACCACATCGATGCCAAGTTAAAATGGAAAGAGCATGTCAAGAAAAAAAGCATTAACTGGATATAAAGTTCATAAAAATGTATTAGCTCACTGGAAGAAATAGTGAGCTTGCCGTTCACAATAAGCTGTTTTTATACAGACAAATACTTAAGCCTGTTTGGACCTATGGCATCCAACTCTGAGAATGCACAAAAAAACGAACGTTAAGATTATATAAACGTTCCAGAACAAAGTACTACAATGCATTGTCAATGCACCTTGGTTTATAAGAAACGATAATCTACATGGGGATCTAAAGATGAAAACCGTCAACGAAGGAATCACAAAAAATATATCCAGCATTCACATTTTCATGAAAACACGCGGGATATTCAACATAAGAGAACGAACCCGCTTGATTTAGTTCCTCAGGACTGAGAGTTGCTCATGTAAACGGAGGAGCTGATCCCACTGGGAATAACTTCTGTGTTATAGCCCAACTAACAGAAAATTAAAAGAAAAATTGCTAAATAGCAATAAATGAAAAATTTAAAAAATAAAAAAATACAGAAAAGTATTCTGGCTTATAGATAGGAACTCCGAGCTATCACTACATAATAAACTACTGCTGAATAGATCAATTCTAAAACCATATGGACCTAAGGTATTCAGCTTTAGGGATGCACCAAGAAGACCAATGTGAAAATAATACAATTATTCCAAAACAAAGTTTTACATGGTATTGTAAATAAATGCAGCATGGTAAGTAAGAAATGATAATCCCCGTAGGGATAAATTGAGAGATGCCTATCTCCGAGTCAACTTATAGACAAAACAGAATTTCTTAAAGAGCAGAATTTCTAGGATATGTCATAACCAATTCAGGCATAAAGGCAGATTCAAAGAAGGTAGCAGCAATCAAAAAAACTCAAACCACCAGAGAACTTAATGATTTGAAAGGATTCCTCGGATTAACCTCATATACTACCGACGGTTTATCAAGAATTTCGCAAAAATCGCGAATCCTCCCACAAATCTCACAAGAAGAGAAAATTCCCAAATAAGAGCCAGTAGTTCAAAAAAATAATCAAAATCGAACTGGACAACGAGGAATTAAAAGCTTTCGAACAGCTGAAAGAATTATTATCCTCATCGGATTTACTCATATTCCCAGATTTCTCGTCAAATTTTAGCATGGGAGCGATCCTATCACCAGATGAGATTGGCAAAGATCGTCCATATGTATCAAGGGCGTTAAATACAACGGAAGAAAATTAAGCCACCAATGAGAAAGAAATATTAGCAATCGTATGGGCAATGGACAGCCTCCGAAACTATATTTACGGTGCAAAGAAGATTAAAATAGTCACCGACCATCAACCATTAACATTTGCCTTGAGTAACCGGAATAATAACAACAAACTGAACAGATGGAAAGCTCGCAGTGAAGAATATAATTATGAACTTGTTTATAAACCAGGTGTTACCACAAGCAGTGACACAGTACACAGTGCGGAAGAGGATAAACCTAACCTTATTCAACAATTGCGAATCGCCAATAAACGTGTTCAAGGCCCAAATAATATTCACGAGAGGTGACGATATGTACATCTATGATATCAATAAGCTGCAGAAAGAAATAAAAACCACATACAAAAGAGCAAGAGTTCAATCAATTGGATTGGCACAGCGTGGAACTCGGTTGCTGGTTCACCAGATGCAACTGACTGGGATTCCATACTCAAAAGACAGAACAAAATAACAGAGAACAATAACGAGCAATACAAAATAAACACTGCCGTTACTCGAAAGATTCAACAAATTCTCAAACAACATAATGAAATCCAGTCACACCTAAATGATAGTACAGATGAAGTATGCCATACATTTGCCAACTACGGCTTACCATCCTCAGGAAAATGACATAATAGAACGCTAGCATCGAACCAACTATTTTGCTCTGTCTTCGTACTACTTATACAAAGAAGATTTAAAAGCAACTCCTTCAGAATTGGTTTATGGTACTTCAATTTCACTGCCTGGAAAATTCTTCGCAGAAACCAAAAACGTCGAAAATCAGTCAGACTTTGTAAAAGCATTGAAACCCAAATTGGCAGACGAACGTACTAAAACAACTTCAAATCATTCAACAGAAAAAGTTTTTCTTTTTAATTTTAACATGTGAACATGTTTTACATTCGGGTTGTCGGTGACAACCCGAATTGAAAACATGTTCACATGTTTTTATCCGTAACGATGCTGTACATTCACCTTTAACTCTGCAGTTTGATGGTCTTTATCCAGTTTTGGACAAACAGGACAAATTTTTCGTCCCCAATATTAACAACAAACGAGTAACGATGTCGCTTGGCCGACTCAAAAATGCACACACTACAGGAGATCTTATCGATCGATCAAAAACGGTCATTTTGTCACCTAGACAACCTACAACTAAATGATATTAAAATTAACGTAGTATAACACTATACTAATAGGAAAATAATTAATTTTTTTAATTAACTTTTAATCTTTAATTTTTGTTAAAACAAATTATTTTAGCATTTAATCTTATTTTAATTTTTCTTTAATTTAAAATTAAGCATCTTGAATCTTAAATTTTGTATTCGTTCGCCATAGTTTTCTCTAGAGGAGGAGTACTGTGGTGACTAACATTAAATGTACTCACATTTGAATTAGTTCATCCACCGGATACCATGTACATGATGCGCATGGTTCCGACCAAAACATATGTTTTTCTTGAAAACTCAGTTGCAATAAAGCAATTTTTCAATTAGTTCTTCCGATGAACACCAGTTGAATGTTAGGGATAAAAAATACGAGAAATTTCTTATTCGTATAGCGAAATTTACAAAATAAATTTTAGATTACATTTTCTGGTTATTTACTGTCATCTTTTCATTTGCAAGTGAGTATTAATTAGATATGCAATTTATCTAGTTATAGCGTTATAGCATAGACCGATATAACATCAAATAATGAAAGTTATAATACAGAATTTTGAGTTCTTATATAACTACTTAGTTCTGTTCTGAAGAAAATTAAATATGCGTTTAATATTATACAAAATAAAACAAATTCAACATTTAATATGAAGCGCACGTTTCATTTTTTTCATAACAGAACTACTTGTATAAGAACTCGAAATTCTGTATTAAAACTTTTGTCTAATTAATACTCACTTGCAAACAAAATATGACGGTAAATAACAACAAAATGTAATCGAAAACTTACATTTTTAATTCTCATTTCCTTTTTGTCTCGATTACATGATCAGTATTTATAATAATAGGTATAGGACCAACAGAAAAAACGATTGATCATGTTTAAATTTAAAATCTTTTTATTTTTATTTTAATATATTAATTAAAACTATTTTCACGAAAAAAACTTAACTGATTAGTTTAATTTCCTCAAATCCATTTATAATTTTTATGTTTTTCACGTTAGGTTTATCATATTTTCTTAAACAAGAAATGACATTTCAATATTTGTCCCTTACGGTGTCCCATTTTGCGACAAAAACTGTAACCAAAAAATTGCCGAATTCTACTCTTATAAAATAAACATTGTACGTACCGAGAACTACTGAGTTTTATTCATTATAAACCTAAAACAAAGGTAACAAACTACTATAGGTTCAATGCAGGATGTGAAATCTTTATTCAACGAAAAAGAAATAATAAAATCTATAAACGAAAACACCGTATTTTTAAACAATTTCAACTGTTCAATATCACATAATAATTCAGAAAAACATCTAGAAGGGAACTTCTTGATTCAGTATCAAAATGATACTTTGGAAATGAAAGAATGGACCTTCACCGACAAAGAGACAAAAACATTGCAAATTCTTCCACCTATGTTGCAAACAAATATCACCCAAAGAGTGGTAAAGCTTAATTTGGAGTAGGTACACAATATACATCAAAAAACATAGGTCTACTTAAAAAACTCGCTATAGATTACCAAAACAATAATGCAACAGATATAGGAATCATAGCAACAATTTATATTGGCAATTATCATCTTCATTGTGAGCATGGGTTTGAGTTGTGAGAAACGGAAAAAATATAGTTTAGCTTTCAAAAGAAGGCACTACGAATCAGGCAACGATACCACATTGGGATACAACCAATTCAACTAAACTTTTAATCCACGAGACGATGATTTTTAAAGGGGGAGAAGTTATGTCACCCGTAATTATTGTGTCAAAGCGAATATCATTGAAGACCAATTACTAGATGAATTATAAGTCAATTGTAATTTGTAATAAACTTATAAAATAAAAAATTACATTACGTATGTTGTACGACTTTATATTCTGTAATCTCAAACATGAATAATTTACGTTTGATATAGAGAAGCCTGCATCATCCGAAATAACTTCTGAATAATATATTAGAATAGTCAATTTTCACTTCCTAATACACATGATTAAAACTAAATCACAAAACACAACCACATTTTAAATATTTTTAAATCACGAGCACGATACTCCGTATTCAGCGGAAATCTCACATTTCAACAAATTAAAACAAAAAAACTAATCATGTCATCGACATGATAACGGATTTTCCAAAAACGCTAATTAAAAATAGTAACAACATTTATGCCTAAAAAATTATATGACTGCGTCCAAATATTAAATTGGAAATCGATATGGGTACAAATTTTTATACATATCATAATTTGAAAATTTACGGAAAATGATTTGTGAAACGTAAAAATTAACCTACGCAACTTAAGAAAAAAAATCGAATATAAAGAAAATCAAAGCATTGATGAAACCTTTGAACGATTTCAAAATAAGCAGAACACAGAAACTTTAGATGTGGACTTTGATTAACTTATATTATGCAATGTTAAATCTGTGATTTATATGAATACCTCAACCGCTATAATTAGAACATAATTACTACAACGTATATTCTATAAATACGTTGTTGTTACAAATAGAAGCCATCATATTTTCCTTATACATAAAAAGATATATTTCGTCTAAATCGTTTTCTTCCACTGTACCATCCATTTTTCTTGGGACACACGTTTCATAAACGTTTTCATAAATTTTCCCATCGTAAGTTTCGCTTTTTCATTTTACTTCATTTAAATAATAACATCTTTCGATGGATGAATTAAATTTTGAAATGTCATAATTATTATAAATCTAAAACTCCCGAAAAAATGGGATCATAAAAATCTGAGTAATTCATAATTCCAATTCAATCAAAACATAAAAAAAAATGATTTAATGCGTATATGGTTCATTGGATTTTAGATTATGATAATCTTTATCCTGACATTATATAAATAATAAAAAAAAAACGAATGAAAAACTATTGTCCTCCATTCGTATGTACATAATATACAAAACTAAATTTCACATACATAACGAACGTCATCCCCGATTGTATATAAGGATCATAAGGGATATCGGGTATTATTATGGTATGTAAGCAAATATTTTAATCCACGCATGAATAAATGAATATACATAAATATGTTCTATATGTACACGTTATATAGTTCTATAAAGCATATATTTAGTATAAATCTGCTAGTTTTAAAGCGATTTAACCAATAAAAATCGGGCTATTTAAGGGATCAAACAATTACAAAAAGGAATATCTCGTTTTTATATATGACACAAAAAAAATTTTAAAACAAAACTACGACTTTATATATATTACAGATGTTGTCATACATACCCCTCTAAATCACAATTTGTCAACTATTCGATAGTTTAATCTAAAATAACAATGAATCTCCCTAATCGTAGCTGGAGGTGTCGTCCTAACGATTTTTTATTTTTAAATGTACATCACAACAACATAAACTAAATTTGGGTATTTATACAATAACGCCTAAATGTATGCTATATATATGTTTTCGTTAAAAAAATTGTACACCCCTAGTTTCGGTTTTATATATTTTCGTTTCGTTCATTTTACTTCTGTCAAAGTGACAATTGGTGTAATTTTATTGTTTGTTTACGCAAAAAAAAACATTTTAGTGAAATAAACTTATAATAGTTCATAAATAGTGAATTAAATAAATAACATTATTAATTTAAAGTGTAGTGAATAGTGTTATATACTCTAAATAAAATGTAAGTCTATCGATTTTTTTTGTTATTTTAGTAAATATATTTGGTCGTAGTGTTTTGCTCCGAATCCATTTTAAACGTTTACCATTTGATTTTTATATTAAATTCGACTATAAATATGATTTTATATATATATTTCTATAAAATTTATTAACATTTTAGCACTCATGTATATTTATATTTAACATAACCAACAACATGGGTTTCTTGCTGTCTGTGGTTGAGAACGACTGTAGAGGTTACAATGTGACGGTTATATTTTATGCAACAGATGATTATAATTGCGTTTTTCCAATTTATGTTTAAGCTAATCAATTTGTGAATGATGTATGTTATATACGATTTGATGTCTGCCAATAATCACCGCAACATTACAACAAGCTACAACCGAAACTCAGGAATATTCACATTTGTACTAAGCGAATTAATAATTCTGAATATGTTATAACAATTTAACTTGCCGCGTATCTAAAAGATACATTTTCGAATTACTTGTTACAGAATGTAAAAGTTGTGGGTGGTTAGCCCATTTACATTCGTGTGCACACTGTTTGGTCTCGACCGGTGTCACTTATGGTTCTAAACAACCCAAAGAACAGATCCAAAAACGAAATGTATCTGTCCTTTCAAAGCCATCGACAGCAACCTCTAAGCCTGAGTCAAAAGTGTCCTTCCCAAAGTTTGTCGCACCATCCATATAAAATCAGAACTTAGAACGTGATCGAGCCATCAGATTCATAAGCTCATCAGTACAATAGCTTTATTAATTTTTATCACTTTTATCAATGCAAATATACCATCCAATTCATAGCATAGAGCATATCGGTTTGGAATTCCGTTTAATTAACAATAAAAATAAAAATATACTTTCAATACAAAAAATATTCATTTAAATGACATGACTTGGTAACTTTATGTTACGTTTCGGACGAACATCACTACTGCTTACAGATGGTTCAACCTGTTCTGTGTCTGCTGTTGAATTGGAATCAATTGGCGTGTTCTTTATGTTGTTAAACAGTTAACAAGAATTTCAAAATACAGTTAACAAGAATTTTCTGCTTTCTATAGTAATTGTTTGGCTATTTTTACTGATGATTTTGCTTTTCCGTTTACTCTTTGATGATGTGGTGATGATGTTACATGTGTAAATCTCCAACCTTCAGAAAATTTTTTGAAAAAAATTAAACGCACACAAGCAAACACAAGGGCTAATAGCTCCTTTTCTATCATCACGTAATTCTTTCCTGCTGCGGATAAAGTACGAGACGCATAAGTCACTATTTGATTTTCCTGAAAAAACTGCTACACCCAGTCCAGTACTGTTCGAATCACACTCAATTGTCAATTGTTTATCAATCTTGAAATATTTTAAAAATTTGATATCGCTAACTAGAAATTTCAACTTTTTAAATTCCCTCTCTTCGTCATTTGACCATAACCACGTTGACTTATCCAACGTTAACTTGCGAAGAAGAGCACTTTCTGTCCTAAGATTTGGTATGTATCGGCCCAAATAATTCAGCATACCTAAAAATCGGAGTAAATCGCCTTTATCTTTTGGCGATTGTATATTCTTAATAGCTGTGACTTTTGACTCGTCCACTTTTAGACCTTCACTTGACAATACTTCCGATCGACAAAGATTAAAAAGGACAACGCAGCCAACGGTAATGGCCAAATAGAGTCCAAAAAGTAGTTAGTTTGTTACTTTCTTCCGTCAACTTCATTTGCCAGAATCCTTTTCTGGTATCCATAGTGCTAAAAACTTTCGGTTTACCAACTTCCTGTAATATTTCATCTATTGTTGTTGTTTGACAATGTGGTCTCATGATGGCCACATTCAAAGGAATTGGGTCTAGACAAATGCGGAAACAATTATGCTTTTGCTAGTGAGTCCAACTCTTCCTTCAGTTTCGATCGAATTGTCATTGGTAGTCTGCGAGAATAATGGATGACAGGTTTAATACTTTTATCAATCTCAATCTCCACATCTCCCGGCAAGAGTCCATAACCATCAAATACATCCTTATATTTTACTTCGACTTATTCGATTTGCTTCATTGACCGCATTAACATCTGAATAACTAGGCTTCGAGACGCTTTTGACGCAATGCTCAGAACGCCGTACATTTTCGCTGTATTTTATAAGTCCAAGAGCGGCACAAGTACTTTCGGATAATACATTGTAACGATCTTCCGTAACTTCACTGACTTTACTCTCACTCCTGTATAATTTTCTCGAGTTTCAATGTGTCTGGATCTTGCGACAGAAATCGTTTCTTTAAATTTACATCTCGAATCCCAAACGCAATTCGATCCCGCAACATATCATCTGAGGTTACGTTTTCGTTATATTTGCATATGTGAATAATTTTCCAGAGACGTATCAAATACGCATCAAAAGATGCATGCTCGTATTGTGAACACGTATGAAACATGTATCGGTCATACAGGACGTTTCGCTTTGACACCAGACGATTACAAATTAGTTCAATAACATTTTCAGCAGTGTCCTTCTCTGCCTTAGTCAAAGAAAAATGTGAAAACTTAATTTTCGCATCATCCCCGATTAACGATAACTGTAAATTTATCTTTTTCTGTTCTTCAGTAGCAGGCCATTTGTCATTATCTGATGCCACAACGTACTCGTTCCAATTACTCTTGTAGAGTTCGAAATTTTCCTCAATATTACCATTTATATCCAATGGTTTCGGAAATGGAACATGAGATGTTATAACGTCAATTTCATTTTTCTTATAAAAATCATCACAAAGCGATTTCAGCTCATCGTCGATTAATTTCATATTTTTATTGATGTTATTGCACGTAGCTGTAAAAAGTTTTATTGTCTCAGCCAACTCACTCATTTTTTTATATATATATTAGTATTTTCACCAGAAAACATTTGTTTTTTTATGTAACCGCGTTCAATTTTTTTCTTAACCTCACTTTTGTTAATTGCCTAACACGAATAAAATATATGTTCACGTTCCAATATATTTTCTTTATTGAAATTATTTTATCCCACTTCTGACACCATGTTGTGGATGTTTTATCCACAAAATAAAATTATTATTATTATCAAATAATTAACTTAAAGTTTTTATAAACATGCGGTTTTTGTTACATATCTCTTGTTTAGTTTCCCTACAAACACTCATCTCCCTACTTGTCGATCATAGATATAATACATAAACATGGAAGTGCTAAGCCCATAGACATATAATACAATTCATCTAGCATAACGGTATTTCTCGTTACTTGGTTAAGGTGATGTTTAATCGATTTTACGCAGGATCCCAACAGACCACCAGCTTGCTATTCATTTGCATGGTGCAATATTTTCTTTATTGATAATCACTAGCTCTTCTTCTTTTAAAAATTTAAACTCGGATTAGGTTGTTCATTTACGGCGGTGTTGTAGTAAAGTAACATATTCTTTGGTCCAGCGAACCCGAAACTGTTGCAGGAGATCATCGACTAGTCCAAGTGACTAAGGGCAAGCATGGAGGTACCTGGAGTAATAGAAAAATAAAACGTTTAGAGTGAAAAAATGATTCTTTGGGAGTAAAATAAAATGCTTCGTCGTTTATGAAAGTGTTGATTGCTGCAACCGGCCATCTACTCGCAAAATTCCATCTTGATCCAAAAATACTGAAAGCGATTTCAACGGATTTTTCAAAATCGGTTTTCCCTTTCGTAGTGGTTGAAGTTCTTTATGCAATTGTTCTTTTTGTACAATGCGGATGATTATCAGTAATCAGTAACATTCCAAAATCGACTACACGATTTGTGAAATTTTATCAAGACGCCATGCAGATATTCTTTTTACGTTCCGGGAAATTTTTCATCTGCCGAATTAATTTTTTAATCAACAATGCAAGGAGTTGAGCAGCACATGACTCCAACCGAGGTGGACTAATTTTACTTAGCGAGGCAACACGAAATATAGCACAACGTAAAGCAGTGTAGAATTTTATATTAGATAACCAGTTCGCTTGAATTCGGGAAACCATGAAATTCAATCTTCTCTTGAAGACATCGACTTAAGTTCACTATTGACTGTTTCAATTTCTCAAAATGCTTCGATTTTCTTCTCTTAAGTCGAACGATGCAGACATGCATGAGAGGAAAGTAGTGGATTCGTATATTTTCGATTTTGTTGATTTAAAGGAACATGATACCATCCAGCCAAACAAAGTGTTTTGAAGCACCGGAAAATCATCACCTAGCCGAATTTGTCCATTCGAAAACACGTTGAAAAATACTTTAGCTCCCAATAATAAGTCGATTTGGTGTGGTTCTTTAAACTATCAGCCAACTTTAATATCGAATGGCAGGTTCCATTTCTGAATGTCAACCGAAATTACTGGTTGAGGCTGTGAAATCTTTGGCAACACTTGGGCATCGATTGTAGCGCAGTAGTCAGATATTGCTGACACAATTGTGATTGTAAACAGAGAATACTAGTATGTAGAGTAGGGCCCGAATGTATGTATCTTTTAGAGCCAACTTTTTTGTTATGGTTTAAGGAGTGGATGTCATCCTGAAATTCCCAAGCTTGAGTTCATTGCAAACATATCTTTTCTATATTTTTTATGTGTCGACTGCACCCAGTTTTCGGTATGATATTTTCGATCTTATAACCCTCGCCAATATGCGTTTGATCTTTGAATATGACTTAACCCTTTTAAATAGATCTTCTAGACGTTGCTTGACGGATCTTTAAGGTATGACGTCAATGAAATTTGACCTAACCAATTAAGTCCATTCAAATACTGACCGCACTTCAAAATCCGTGCAATTTGAGATAACATACCTCGTTTGGAATTTGCGTTTGGAAAATGTATCCTTGGTAGGATTCCATTGGAGACCCAACGTCTTGACTGTCACGAATCCGCCATCAGTATGTAAACTATGTCTTCTCTGAGATCAGGTGAAACATTCACTTAATAGCTCAGGGGAGTTGAATTTTACATTTTCGGAGGATCAAACCGCCTTTTACCAGCAATCTTGAATCTCCTGCATTGCTAATTTTGCTTCGATGATTGAATTAGAGCCAATCGTTGACGTAAAAATTATTCTTGGTTATACTAGATCCTATTAGGTATATCGATTTTTAGCCTTCCGCCATCTAGTGTACCATACGAACAGCCAAGAACGGAACACAAGACGTTCCGTAAATGTATCATCGATACATTTTTACTACGTCTGCTGAAAATGCAATGGCATGTCTTGTGAATATCATTAAAACGGATACCAAATCATTCTGTTTCGGGGTACCATCTAGTAATTTATCATTTAACGAAGTTTCAGGTGAGGATTTACAGGATCCATCAAAACAAAACGGTTTTCACATTGCGTTTCTGCTTCGGAAATAGTTGATTCTATTGGAAGTTCTTCCAATATCCACATTTCTAATAATTTAGGTATATCTTGTGTTGCTCTAGAAATGAGACATCCAACTTTAGTTATTTCCGCAACAAGTCTATTTTTGATTTATTTGGCATGTGGTAAGTAGGATCTGCTTACTGAACATTTTTCTTGTTCATCTCGTATACGCATTGTGCGTCAATCTTTACTTGTGGGATAGTGGAAGTTAATTTGGTCAGAATTAGTGCTTCGACTTCATAAGCATCATTTGCTTTGAACTGATTTAATTTGTATTCGATATGCCTAATACCCGCATATTTATGTAAGATCGCCGTAGTTATGGTTTCTGAACGAGTGTTTCGCTGATAAACGTCGACTAAGACCCTGAATTCAATAATACACGAGCCACCGCTACTACCGCTGTGGGTAATAGAGCGAGACGCGACTTGCTATAATTGAATGCGCTTTCTTTGGCATACCATCGGGTATCTTAACAAAGACCGCTTTTGTTTCGTGCAAAAGTGAAACGAATTCGCTCTTCTTTTTGGGCGATATTTGGCTGCCCGTTAGTAAGGTGGGACTTTTCATCAAACTAATCATTTTTTAAGTTTGATTTTGCAAACATGTGCGACGAGAGTAACACTAAAAATTGAAGTTTCCAGTACATCCTATAGTGCGTTCACCTCATTAATGGGCATTAATTGGCCAAATTTAAATTTCAGAAGATCATTATCGAAAATTACCCATCGTAGCTTCGAGAAATTAAAACCCCAAAAATCCTGACCGAATTGAAGTCTGCGTCTGTGCTAGCGAAAGTTCGCTCGAAAAGTCTGCAGTCAGCTTATTGTACACATCAGTTAACAGTTTACCTTTAAAAAATAGCTATACAACTTTTTGAAGCACTATTCAGCTAGTAGTTGGGAATGCCCAATAATCTCAAGCTGAAATGGCAGCTCTACCACATATTATTTTGCTCCAGTTTCTATCCTCGCAAGTTCTGTAGTTTCCTGAACCATGGCAATGGTTGATATATTTCTTGCCTAGGTCAATTAAACATTATCTCTTATGCCCTTATAGTAGAGAATGCCTAATCCATCACAACTTTAAACTAGACGGTCGAGAAGGCTAACCTCAGCAACTTTAGTTTCACGGTACTCTTAATTTCGATGAGGACTTAGTAGCAAAAGATTTGGTCCCTGCGGTGTTTTGCAACCCTAATAAAAAAGGACTCCGTTCGTCGCTCTTTCGTCCTGCTTAATCTTTTGCATATGTCAAATAATTAATATACATTTTCTAACCTTCATTTGAAGTACATTGCAATTCAGATCTTGCTTCTGGCAGAAACTTATACATCGTTATTGGGAAAACAGACAAATCCTTCATTCTAATATTGTAGAATCGGTAATCTTGTTACAGTCATCGTTACAGAGGTTTACTGGATAGTAGGACCAATATAAGTGCTCTCGGGCGAGGTTCTGTAAAATCTACTACGGATATCTCTACTCAGTTTTATAATTTACCTTCCACCAGTGGTTCCATCTAGCGGTCAAGCTGAATTAGTGATTTGATATATTCGTGCTGGCGTAAATTTTAATGCAGTAACGCATAATCTTGCATTACATCTGGTTCCTCAAATATATCTTCAATTATATTGCCGGAAGACGTAGTGGAGGTATCACCATCTCCAAAATTTCACACACTAGTGGAGAACACCAAAAGCTGAACCAAATTAGAGATTCCTTTCATTCGAGCGCTAAGTTAGGTTTAGGTCAAACTTTCCAGATAAAACACTGTATTGAAGTCGGTTCAGCAAAACCTGTTAAACAGCTGTTCTATTCAGGTTCTCCTGCCATTCAAATACTCATAAATGATGAGTTAGATTGGATGTTGTCCTTGAGAGTTATCGAGGTATCACAGGTGTTCACCGGTGACTTTAGTGCGAAAGGCTAATGGCAAATATCGTCAGAGTTTAGATGCTAAAGAACTTAACAAGGTCATTGTAAAAGGAGAATATCAGTTGCCTCTTATCAAAGGATCCTCTTAAAAGAGGATATCTCTGTATACCCAAATTTTCTCCATTTCAGTCCGATTGTGGCTTTTTGCAGAGTTTTCTAAACATTATGCTTCTATAACAGGTTCCCTGTCATCTATGCCCGCGTCCTTTCTGTGGTTTGGCACTCCTTATCTAGTACTAACATCTTGCTCATAACTGAAACCGACTTGAATCTAGCATACTACATTGCTTTCAGGTTCAAAAAATTTGTTCAAGTTATTTAATTTCTTCCCAAGTCAGCTAAAAAAATTTACTTTCCACATACTGTGCCTCTCAGAGAAGAATATGAAAAACGTTTCTCTGATATATTGACTACCCCAAAGATTTTAAAATCTTGCCACTCCTTCCAAACCGGACATTTGTAGCCGGGCATATAAGCTAGGTTTCTATTGTAGTTTGACGGTACCTGTAAAATCTCACTTTAATATCCAAGTCGTATAAATTTGGGTAAGTGATCATTTACTAATTGATGCTAGAGAACTTTCCAGGATAGTCTTTTCCAGAAGTTTTGCTTGATTTTTCGTACTAGCGACCATCATTTTATGCCGTGATTATTTGTGCCTTTAACAGAATTTTGAGATATTGACCGTAATCGTTGGCCAATCAGAAAACGCTCAAAACATGTAATGTCTGTAGAGTCCGTCGTTATTAGTGATAGCAGACATGAATTTAGGCAACCCTCTACCTGTGAAGTAACAGTTCATATTTCTTCAGCGTTTTGATTTTGAACAAAAGTTGTGTGGAATTTTTTATTTCTTCTGCCGCTAAAATTTGTTGCCGATTATCATACCTTTTTCAGATTTTGATAATAAATTTCATCCCCATTACGCCGTCGCCAGCCAAATCGAAGACGTACGAATGCAGATTCGTATTTATTTTAATATCCATCTGCACATTGCATTGTTCCAGGCATCCTGTTCTATCGTGGACGATGGATCGGTCTATAGATTCTACAGCGGGTCTTAGTTGTATTCATCGTAATTACCGTTGGAATTCGAACCCGGTACCTCCTGACCCAAGTTTATAAGCAAGCTTGCCGACTATACGTCATTTGCGTTTTACAGTTGCTTGTGAGTTGAGGTTTATACCAAATCGTTGTTGAGAATTTAAATTAGCTCAAAGATCCTTACAATTTTACCACCTCAAAAGATTTGGTTCTTTATTTAAGAACTGTGTGGCGACGCACTCGCGAATGTCGACATCGAAACGAAAATAAAAACGAAAGCAATTTTAGCAAAGGGTTCGCAGCACCGGAAAAGTACATATCTAAATCAGGTCCGTGACCCTGAATAAATATAACTTGCAGACGCCACCGATAGGTGAAAAGAAAATTTTTCAATCTTCGATAAAGAAATAAAAATATAGGGGGACGCCATTACGCTTACAAGTTTTAAAACGTGCACCTCGGTACGCAGAAAACATGAAAAATATTAAGACAATTCCGTGCGATAAAACTAAAGAAAAAAATTATTTACTGGGAACGGTGAGTGGGAGCCGTTCCGGTAGTCCAACACTCAGCAACTACCCCACAACTGATTTGCCTTAATGTTCACATGTTGCTAGAATCTTCCTTCGTGTCTCATTCCATTTTTTAAATTTAAATTGAAATGAGATCTACTCTTTGTAGTTTTCTATGTTCTCTATGTAGGTTAGGACCATGTTGTGATATCTTTGTATGCCCCTTGCTTTGTTTGGTACAACTCTAAAGTCGAATACCATAAGTCTTTATTAGTTTTAATATTTGCTTATAACTTTGTCAAAAGATTGCGAAACGTCTAAGGTTGTCGTTGAGTAGGCTTTTTTATTTTTAGTAAGTTTATTTTCTATTATATTGGTAGTATATGGAAGTAGTGCAACCATTGCTAAATCAGTCAACTTTACCGCTTTGCCGGTCAACTAACCAACCTTTAAGTTTACCGATAAAGTTTTCCTGAAATAACGAACGTAGCACATCGCAGAATGTCTCTGAGCTTCTGTTTGATACTAAACAAAATTTAATCACCAGCACAAAAAGCTCAAAGTCCTGAGTTACCACTGAATTAGCAAGAAGGATCTTCCTTCGTGGCACTTGAACGGTTGAAAAGAAGGCTTTTTGATAATAGACATTATTATCGTTTAAATAAAAGTGACTTACCAATGTTCCTTAGTTTCTAAATCGCTCTTGGCTTATCGGTCGCTTACCTTGAAAGAACCATTAGGATTCTAATCCGATATAGTTAAGGTAAAATTAGAATTGCATATACTTTTAAATGATAAGAAAACGTTAAATTGAAATATAAACGAAACACTATGACAGAAAAGCGGGTACTACGCGGGACATTGGTTAACTTTTTAAAAAATTCTTAAAGCTTAATTTTTTTAGTTTTGGATGTTAAGTGATCATACAAACTTTTAAACAAGTTGACGTGTAAACCATTAGCAAACATGTAGTACTGTTGATGTTTCAGTTATAGTTCGGATGGATTACCTAAATTTTTCTTTTTGAGCCTTGGTCAGTTCACAATTCCATATTGTATTCATGAGAAATTTTCTGGGTTTGAAAAATACATATTCACTACTTCAGTACAGTAAGAAATCTCACGGTATCTGGTACTTGATCGAATATTGTTGGATGTAACCATGCCTTTTGTCCGCTCAAACTTTAAGCTGAAAAATTAAACGGTGCGTCGATCGAACTGATTTGGTTCATCATTCCTTATGATGTGTTACAGTTCCAATCGCATCGCTGCTACGTTCTGCATAATTTTTAGAGCATTATTTTGGAGTGCCATTGGTTACTTTGGAGGCTTTTTTGGAACAAAATACGTATATATGTTCTTCAATAGAATTGTAGGCCTGATGAATATAACTATTGTCAAATCTTATGTATTGTTCAGTTACAAATCCTAACTACCTCCTGTAATCTTGCCGAAATCACTCAAAAATTGTTTCTACAATGACGAGCCGCTTTTTTATGTGGCGGTTTTTACGACTATATGGATTATCTAATGGCTTCATATCTTTGGTAACATTCGAAATCAATTTAGCAAACAGGTCTAGGTGCTCATCGACAGCTATCGATTAACTTCTAATATCACACACCTCCCTAAAGTATATTTCTCATTTCCTAAAAACCTAATACTAGGTTTAATGATGATCTCGATCTTGGCTATCGAATATGTAAATCTTATAAGTTGGTAATGTAACACTTCGGTAATATAACTGGATGTTTCTTATCGAATGATGCATTTTATCTCCAACTCTGATTAGACTATTATCGTCGACGAACATTTCCTGGTTTTCGGCGCCTTAAACGTACATCGGCAGAAAAATAGTTCTCTTGTAGTTTGTTTAGAACTAATGGAAAACCTGGGGTTCGTCTAGAAGTTGTGCAAACTTCAATCTTAATAATTTTGCTTCTTTAATTGTTTCTGCGTCTGTCATTTTTAATCCGCTTGGCCGATTCAGGAAATGTGGCTATGTTATCTTCTGTTATTTGATACCGAGTTCTAGTGGCTAGAAATGGTGCTGAAGGCATTCTAAAGGTCTTTTGCGACTAGATTATTGAACTGTACAAACTGTACATACTGGCCAAATACAAACTAAAATGCGAATTAACGATGGGTCACTGGATTTAGTAACGGTCCACAGTGCATTCATTCCTCTACCTACTTCATCTGCAATATCGATAACATTACGAACATTTAGATTGGAAAGAATTCGTGGCCGTTCAGCTCTTGGGCTATCAATTTTCCTGGATTTCCTTTAACAAACTTGGTTCATCAAAATATTTGGATAGTGATCGGCAACCAATAAGATGCCGATTTTATTTGGTTGATTTTAATTCGGATTTGTCCACATTATGATTCCATTTTCTACTATCGAGTAGGGTCCGTGCGTTTTATTCGGCACAGCTCTTTTCCACGGAAAATTTTGACAAAAATAGTGTTTGGATATGGAAGAAGAATAGGATTCTTACTAGTTGTGGATGTTGTTTTCCATTTTTAAGTTTATTTAATTGTAAAATTAATTGCGTCTTAAGTTAATTGTAGCTCCTTCATATGACAAGCATTATTTGAAATGCGTACTACCAATTCCCATTTTGATGCAAAAAGCTATAATGTTCCAACTTCTTCAAAATAAATTCCAGGTGAGTTGTTCCACTGTACCTCTGAACATATGGAACCAATCACCAATAACAACGTCAGTACGTACATGAGTCGGTTTGTTGCTGTAGGGAACTTGATCTTTGATCTCGTTATACCCTTTGCATTCAAATCTCAACATGTTTATTTTACTCAACATGTTCCCAACAGTTATGGAACCTGAATGCAACTTGTTACATGTAAAGTTTTGTGATGTGTCTATCTGATGATTAGTTTTTCTACTTGGGCCCCCTTATGTGATTTTTTTCATAAAAGTTGATGTCGATTGGTTTAATCTGCCTCCTACTCATAACAGCCCGGCTTCATCCAAAAAGATAAGTACCGTTATTAAAGTGCTCCATTTTGAAAGTGGATAAAGGTTTTTTAATTGCTTGATTTCATCTTTGAAGTCAGCCGCTTGTACTATCCTGATAAATGTTTTTGCTGCTTCGATTTTGTTTCGATTTTGAACTTATATTTGATATGACTCGGTGAAAATATGCGATAGAACGTATGAGTCGCTGAAATTACGAGAACCTATTGAAATCGATTGTAGCGTTCTTTGTTGTTGAGATGAGCACTTAAATCGACTTTTTTTCGGTACTAGCAGCTAGCACTAGTTCTTGAATATTTAAACTGGCAATCGAATAAGCTGTAAGTTTTAACTCATTTTATTGCATGTGAGATTCTGTCAAAGATGATCATTGCGGGTATTTTAATTCTGGTGTTGGGAAGGGATATACATTGCCAGTTCTTGAACTCCTTTACGTCGATTTTATTATTGATTATAATTTTCAAGCTTACTTTCCATTTTTGTGGTGGTCTGTCAGAATTTCAAACTTCTTGTATTAACGGTGCTAATGCTCATATAGTTTGTTTGTTTGTTTCTGAACTCTGCAATCTGTTCTGGGGCCTCCCAACGCTTTTGCAGTTAATTTTTAATGTCCTACCTTACGCCATCACCAGCCAAATCGAGGACGCACGAATACAGGTTCGATTTTAAATCCATCTGCACATTGCATTGCACATTGCATCGCATATTTTCTTGCGATTTATAGACTTCTTTGCTTGATGCGCTGTATATTCGTACGGAAACCGCTCAGAACTGGACATTTTAAAACTGGATATTTCAAAATAGGATTTGACAAAACGAGATAAGGTACAAAACTGGATATTTCAAAACAAGATATTTTGACATGTGATTTAAACTTAAAATGATTTTTTTTGAAAGTTCTGGAATATGGCCAATTAGGAAGGAACTCGGCGAGTTCTTAACCGATTATGATGAAATTCGATATGTAGGAAGAAAATGGGACTTTAAAATGATTTTTTGGAAAAGTTCTGGAATATAGCCAATTAGGAAGGAACTCAGTGATTTCTTAACCGATTTTGATGAAATTCGATATGTAGGAAGAAAATGGGACTTTAAAATGATTTTTTGGAAAAGTTCTGAAATATGGCCAGTTAGGAAGGAACTTGGTGATTTTTTAACCGATTTTGATTAAATTCGCGATGTAGGACGCAAATGGGATTTTAAAATGTTTTTTTGGAAAGTTCTGGAATATGGCCAGTAAGAAAGGAACTCGGCGAGTTCTTAACTGATTATGATGAAATTCGATATGTAGGATGCAAATGAGATTTAAAAATGATTTTTCGGAAAAGTTCTGGAATAAGGCCAGTATGGTTCCATACTTGAATATTTCTTAGGTGAGAAATAGAATTTCCCTTCACTTAATGTTTTTTTTCTTTAATTGTATAATTAAATCTTTTAAAACTTTCTTTGGAAAAACCTCTGGAATATAGCCAGTAAGGTTTCATACCTGAAATGCGGGATTATTTGATTATTTAATACAAACAAGATCGAGCTCTATAATGAACATTACATTAAAAATCATTTACATAATATAATACATACATATTGTTATTTAGAAGCGATAGAAAAATTCCAATCTTGAACAGTTAAAAATGTAATTATTTACGATTTGGAAATTCCTTATTAATCATAATCGGTTAAGAACTCACCGAGTTCCTCCCTAACTGGCCATATTCCAGGACTTTCCCAAAAAATCATTTCAAAATTTCATTTTCATCCTACGTATCGAATTTCATCATAATCGGTTAAGAACTCTCCGAGTTCCTTCCTAATTGGCCATATTCCAGAACTTTCCTAAAAAATCATTTTAAGTTTAAATCACATGTCGAAATATCCTGTTTTGGAATATCCAGTTTTGTACCATACCTCTTTTTGTACCTTATCTCGTTTTAAAATATCCAGTTTTGAATTAACCTTTTTCGTCAAATCCAGTTGTAAAATATCCAGTTTCGACCGGTACCATATTCGTACATACCGACTATGCCGAGGCAGTCTTGATATAGAGTTCTTCAGTTTGATCCCATCGTTAAAAATTGTGAGTATACCTAAATTTGTAATGCCATCTAGGTCCTTTATTTTGTGTGTATTACTGTGAAGTTCAGCATCGCATTATCATGGATGGAAGCCAGTTGCCGTTTGTTCTGGTATAGGTTTATTAACAGCTTACATACGCGTCTTGATAGTTGTCACCTATAGCTTCGAGATTACCTATTATTCTTACTTTGTTCCCAAACACCGTACTTTTTAACTGGTGTATTTTAGTTTATTCAACACCTTGGTGATTCCGAAACTCAGTAACTCGAACTTTTTTATCAATAAAGAGTAATGATCTTCTATGAAGTAAGGTAATGTGTCTTCTTTATTAGTAGTAGTATCCATGATTAATTCATGAATTTGTTCGATTTGTGCTACCACTTGTGCCATCTCCTTTGTTACGGTTAACGCCGGTCCTATTCCCACAGCCTTTTTAGATTAAAAAAATTGATTAAACATTACAAATCAATTAAATTAACTGTTTTATGACAAATACATCATCTTATTGCCGAAAATTTAATTTACATACCAGACAAAGATCAGACTTACATATGTATAAATAAAGGTACTTACTTCCGACACGATGTAGTGACCAATAATCGGTGGAAGGATGATGTTCATTGCGATCTCGGGCGATCTCGTTGTGGCTAGCACAATCTTACACCATAAAAATATCCACTTGGAAACATGAACATACCCTCGTAAGACATCCCGAAGTCAAATTGACCATGTGTTGATTTATAAGGGAAGGTTTCGAGGCATCCAACATGTGAGACTTTATTGGTCAACTGCCAAATTTGTAGGCAGTGACCATCAATTGGTTACTGCAAAGCTAAGATGCCAGTTTTCGTACAAGCATAGCCAGTGTAGCACTATGGAAACTAATCACCGTCCTGCAATAAAAACTTCCTCGACTCTAGTAAAAAAAAACAAAGCTTGATTTGATGTGGGTGTCATCTGGCTGTCTAGCAACAGAATATAGCCTGTAGAGCTACATGTAAGAGCAAATATTAAAGCACGTCTCACCACTGGCAACCAACCTTTATATTCTCTTCGTCCTCTGCTAAAGTCAAAATAATTTGCAAATGCCGCCAAGTTGAAGTTGTACAAGGTTTTGTTCAAACCCTTTGTCATGTATTGATGTGAGAGTATGGATTTAAGAAGTGGAATGTGTATATACTGCAAAGTTTATATACAACAATAAACGCATATATAGCAAAAAAAACTTGTTTCACCCATTCTACCAGAATGCAGTTCCTTACATACATTTACGACACATATTAAATAGCAGCGGATTTTTTTTGGCTTACAAAATATCATCGCCTATATAGTTCCTCAAAAGAAATTCAATTGATTTATTTAAAAAAAAAAAAAAAAGTTTAATTAGTTCAAGGCCAAAACCAATATTAAAACCAACCCTAATTTCCCTGTAGAGTTTAATAAAACCCAACAACATAATTTTCAATTCGCCACCACATCCGTCTCTTACAGTACCTACTCGTTTTTCGGCCACCCTCTTTATCTCGTTCTCTCTTTCTCTGTCGCCCGCTCACTATCTTTCTATCTATATGTACATGCAACATCAAATTTTACAATTCGTTCATTGTTGTTGTTGTCATCGTTTTATAATTTTGTTGTTGTTATTTTATTTTTCATTCTGAAAATTTAGACAATTGATTTTGGTTCAGTTTAAGTTTAGTTAACAAAATCAAGTCGACGGTTCAACATCTCACTGAATAGATACGGAAAATTTTCTTTTTGAGTTTTCAATTAGTATGTTCGTTTTGATTTATTTATTTTAAATAAAATTTGATTTATTTATTAATAAGCGCAAGTCAAAAAAAAAAAAATATGAAAATAAGCGAAAATTTAATATTTAATTTTCGCTTTTTGTTGTTGGTGTAATGAAAATATTAAAATTATTTAAATATAGTGAAAATTATAGATTACACGTGTATTTACGCACACACACATGCATTATTAAATAAAACCGCGAATTTATTTAAAATATATATAAATTAAAAATCATAATAATAAAAAAAATAATAATAATTCCGCGGCGTGGTGTGGTGTATTTATCGCGAGGCGTGCTCACAAATTTATATAGATAAAATAATTTATTTTGTGGTTATTATTTTTTTAATTGTTTAAGTGCTGTTAAAACACAGAGTTTAACAAAAGTGATTTAACATTTTTATAATTTTTAATTTTATTAAAATTTATTTTGAAAAAAAAAAAGGAATTTACATATAGTTTTGATATTTTATGTACACAATTATGTTTAGCAATTGTGGGAGGTCGACTAGAATTCAGAATATAAACATGTTTTAATGATGTATAAGAGCGCGCGAGCTTTAAGCTTTTTTTATTTAAAAAAAATAAAATTGTTTAATTAAAAAATTTGTTTATTTATTTATACAAAATAAAAAAATTCTTTCGTTTTTGTTTTTGATCAAAAAAATTAAAAGTTTATAGAACTTTTAACATTTTGTTTGTTATTATGGAAATGTGCTTTTGATAAAAATGGAAAATGTTATGGAAATTATATCTCGTATACATATGTATACGTACTCGTGTTGTTATCGTACATGAATATAATATATATATATATATATATATATATATATATATATATATATATATATATATATATATATATATATATATATATATATATATATATATATATATATATATTTATATATGATAGAAAAACGTGGTATTATTGTTGTTGTTACTGAAAATTGTAAAAATTATAAATTGATATAAATTATTATTGCCTGTATGATAAATTATAATCATATATATTTATATTGTTGTGATTAAGGTCAAAAGTTAAATTGTCTGTAATTTTAACATCTTGTTTCTTATATTTATGATTGATGTTTTTTTTTATTGTTGTTGTTGTTCTTGTGCTCTTCGCGGTCCTCCTCCACTCGTATAAAATGAGTATGGTATGAGTTGTTTACCGCTTGATTATATAGTTAATGAGCGTATAACCACATACCACAACTCCCGGGTTCTAAACACTTGTATATACACTGTAATGTGTGCGTATATAATGTTGTGCTTATTAAAATTATTTAAAATTCTATGAATTAGGATCAAAATTTTCAATATTATAATACATTAGCTATATGGAATATGTATATATATAATTTTAATTCGTAGAAAAATAAATTTCCTAGAAGAAAATTTGTTTTTACTTTTGCATGATAACAGAGTACAAAACAAAACAAATTGTTTGTTTGATTTTTTTTTTTTTTTTTTTTTAAGAAAAACCATTTTCGCATCGCAGAACAAATTTAATATAAGAATTTTAAAACGAAAAATGATTTATCAAAAGAACTCGTAAGTAAGACATGGGATATAGATTAGAAGTGGGTGTATTAACTCGATGGATTTATGTATATAGGTAAATATATTTAAGATTGGGTTTAACATAATATACATAATTGAAGTCGAAGTTTATGAACTATGTTTGAGTTTTATTAGTTCCATAATGTTGAAATTGCATCAAAGCGCTGGGCTCACCATACATCCACTTTTACATATACTTGGAAGGATAGGACAGGATGGTTAGATATATTATTGAGATAGACCCGTGGTTACAAAGTCTTGGCGGCCAATGTTCATGCATATGACAGTAATTGTTAAATATCACTGCCATCTCTCGTGCCCTAGTTTATCCTATATATTAATATAATTTAGAATATAATTTTTTTAATTTAATCTGTAATCTTCAAAAGGCAAGGATTGATGTTTTATTGGAGAAACCTTTGTTTTTGATGTTATCAAACTTGTGTAAATTTCTCCAACTTTCGTAGTCCCTCTGTAATATATGACGACAGCGTAAGGTTCTTGATTTGATTGATTTATGAGACTAAACGCTTGTCAGTGTTCCGGTTAAAGCCGATTTTATTCCCACAACCTTTTTACATTTACATTTACACGACCCAGTTTCAAACACCTCATGATCATTACGGCACAATTTTATTCTGTTTTTGTGGTGTAGGGAAAGGAAATGTGTATCAGAAATGACAGAATCGGCCCAGGTTCTCGGTAGCCAATATTCAAACTACTGTTGGAACAAGACAATCACAATTTTATTGAACTGCTCTGCATCTTATTTTGTAATCTCTTATCAGCAAATCCAGTATGCCACCATTCAACTGTAATCTGCAAAAATAATTCCCTTAAATCAAACTCTATTAATGGGCTAATTTCTGCAAGCCGTATACTGTCATAAATTAGATTATTTTGTATCTGAAATTTACAATTAATTTATTACATCATTAAAAATTGACCGTTTTATGACAAATACGTCATATAATCACCGAAAATCTAATTTAATTACACTTTATTTGGCACAAAGCTTTAAAATTATTATAAATTAGATTTTAAAAAATTGATTGAACCGTACAAACCAATTGGATTAACCGTTTTATGACCAATGCCTTCATGTAATCGCCGAAAATCAGCAGTTTTCAAGACTGGTTTTGAGTTTGAAGAACATTTTCTGATTTTGAATCCATGATTTTTTAAAATACGTGTAATGTCTTCCTAAATTTGTATTGCCTCCATTTCGTCTTCTGCCCCGGCCATCAAATCGTCTACATAAATTTTTTTTTAAAATTTCAGCTGAAGCTAATTGAAATTTTCTTTGGCTTTCTATTGCCGTTTCAGATGATAGTCCGTACGTAATCGTCAATAATCGATAGTGACGAATTGATATCGGTTGGAGATGGGCGCCATACTATTTTTTGATAATTCGTGTCGTCCTTTGATATGAGTCTTTGACGGTCAAATACGACCCTTAATTTTGTTGTGGCGCTAGACTTTCGAAGCACTCCGTTATGTGTCAAATAAAGCCTGAGTTATTTATTTCTTTTGGTGGGATTTCTTCGATGTGATTAAGTTTTTGTTCAGTTTTTCAAATTCTGGCTCATGTGCAAAGCAACGTTCCATACTTCGTAATCGTTGAATTGCTGTACTTAAAGAGTATCCATTAGATTTAGGTGAGTTTTTAAAGGGTAACTTTACAATGGATCGGCCTTCATTCGTTAATTGTATATCAGTAAACTGCTGTTCACAAAGCTGCTCATCAGTAGATAATATGTTGTTTCTGACTGTGATAGACTCGATTTCCTAGCATTTGCGAAGTGTAAGATCGATGTTAATGCAATTATGCTCAGCGGTAGACGCTATCATCGAAAAGACTGTAATAAATTACTTGTTTTTCCAGCGGCAACCCATCCAAAAATTGTGTTTTAGAGTATTGGTTCATTATCCCCACTTTTTATTTGGTCGTCTTTGAGAACTTTGAAGAAGTGGTCGGCTTCAATTAGAATATCAACGTGACTTGATTTATAGAAAAAATTATCAGCCAACTTTACTCCATGTATTCTGGATTTTGGAAATTTTCGATTTATGGCGTAAACTTCATAGTTTTGATGGGCTATACCATCCTGTATTTTCTGGATTTTGGAAATGTCCGATTTATGATGTAAACTTTACAGTTTTGATGGACTAACACCATCATGTATTTCCTGGATTTTAGAAATTCCCAATTTATGGCGTAAACTTCACAGTTTTGATTGGCTAACCATCACGAATCTAGATTTTAGAAATTTTCGAATTATGGCGTAAACTTCACAGGTTTGATGGGCTACCATCATGTATTTTATGGATTTTGAAAATTTTCGATTTATGGCGTAAACTTCGTAGTTTTGATGGGCTATACCATCATGTATTTTCTAGATTTTCGAAATGTCCGATTTATGGCGTAAACTTCACAGTTTTGATGGACTAACACCTTCATGTATTTCGTGGATCTTGGAAATTTTCGATTTATGGCGTAAACTTCACAGTTTTGATGGCCTAACCCTCACGTATTTTAGAGATTTTGGAAATTTTCGATATATGGCGTAATCTTCTCAGTAAACTTCACAGTTTTGATGGGCTATACCATCCTGTATTTTCTGGATTTTGGAAAAGTCCGATTTATCCGAATCTAGAATTTTCTAGATTTTGGGAATTTTCGAATTATGGCGTAAACTTCACAGTTTTGATGGGCTTCCATCATGTATTTTCTATATTTTGATAATTTATGGGGAAAACTTCACAGGTTTGATGGACCAACATCACGTAATTTCTAGATTTTGGAAATTTACGATTTATGGCGTAAAATTCATAGCTATAATGGGTAACCATCACATATTTTCTGAATTTTGAAAATTTCGATTTACGAATTCACAGTTTTGATGGCCATCACGATTTTTTTAGATTTTGGAAATTTTTGAATTTTGACGTAAACTTCACAGTTTTGATGGGCTACCATCATGTATTTTCTAAATTTTGATAAACTTCACAGTTTTGATGAGGTTCACGTATTTTCTGGAATTTTCGATTTCCCAATAGCTTTGGGTGTGATTAAATCACTGATAGTTTTTAACATTGTAGTATTGTTTAGAGGTTATTCTTGTTGGTTCAATTTTTCTTTTTATGTGAAGAATTCCCTATATACCATAGATATCTCCTTTTACTAAAAGGTTAGGAGTTCTCCTTCATTTTTTGTTCTTTTTTTTTATAACAAAATTTACAGCATTTTAAGACTCTTATTTTTTTAATTTTCTTTTATTGCTTTATTGGAACAAACATGTTGCAGATCACTCGCCATAACTTTTTTAGGTCGATCCTGTTTATCCTCATTAATAAACTATTGATACATTTCAGCGATCAGTTTCATTGATAAACTAGTTTCAAAGAGGGTGCCATTTACAGTTAATACATTTTGCAAGATTGTTTCTACTTTCTAAACATTCTCTTAAATTGTGTTTCCCTGCATCTTTTACACATATAGGCTCCCGTCCCGTCCGCAATATTTATGCATATGGCTGAAATCTTAGTATTTTTTGCATTAGGGTATTATCCTCGTGTTCGTTTTAAGTGGATTTATTTTAATGTTCATATTGAGAATAGCTTTGATGAGGGCCCTTTTTGCTGGTTTGATTGTTCTCAGTTCTTTCTTGTTTTATAGATCTTTGCAAATCTTTTGCATTTATATAGATCGTCCATAATACCTTCGTTCTATAGAATTCCTTAATTATAGGGTCTTCTCAGAATCCATTGATCCAGCCTCTTGGGTGAGTGCATTAGCCAACTAGACAGTTAGTGACCACCTTGTGTATTTATTTATTTTCGTAAAATTGTCTAATAAACTTACCGAGCTTTTATATATACTTAAACTTCTTCTTTACTAAAATGGTAACTTTATCATTATAGCATGGAATCTGATAAATTAAATTATTTAGCATCTGTCAAGCATATAAAAATATTCATTATAAAGAGTACAAAAAACAAAATTACATTTTAAAATTATATCATGACCAAAAACTTTTAAATTATAATATGCAAATTTTTCTTTATAAAATTAACTCGATTTTCACAATTATCGAAATCTCGAAATAACCATTAAAAAAAAATAAAGTTAAAAAATCTGGGTTATCCACTAGTTTAACCATTAAATCAGATATAAATTATTTCCCCCCTCAATTTTAATGTCTAAGCTTTCACACTCAACAAACATATTTTCTTATTATTTTACACAAAAGCTCTCAATTTAGTTTATTTATTTTTATTATGAAAATAAATTAATTCATAATTTTTGTCAATTTTATTATCTTTTAGATTGGAAAATTTTTGATAATAAAAGCTCATTATTTTAAATATGAGCGTTAAAGCTAAGTGTTTGCAAATTTTTAATAATATTGTAGTTTTTAATGTGAAACTTTGGCAATAATATGTTAATGTCAACTTTTCTACTTATATTTTCAATCAAAAAGCTTAACTACTTTTGACTAATAAAATTATTTACGTTAGCTTTAAAATGAGTTTAAAGCACTTCTAAGAGGACTCTAGGTACCATCCCATAAAGAGACTTGTTATTTAAGATTTATATACATTCACAAAAAAGTTACGGAAATTCCCAATCGTAAAAGCTTTTCTGATTTTTATAAATAATAATTGAATTTCATTTACCTGATAATTGTTTAAGCTTTTAAATTATGTTCGGTGTCATCTAATTTAAAATAATATTACACTCTGATGTTAAAAGCTTGTTAAGAGCTTTCAGTTTTGTGTTTATTGAACTTGATAAGAGTTGTAAGTATGAAAGCTTCTAAAACATATTTAAAATTTGAATTTCCCATGTGATGGAATTTTTTGTTAAGCTTTTTCGAAATTTTAATAATAAGCTTCAAATCGAACATATTTTATATCAAAAGCTCTCAATTTAAGTATATACAGTTACATTTTAATTAATTTATAATTTTTGGTCAGCTTTAATATAGGAACTATTGCTTAAATGGTCTAAAAAATTATATTTAGTTAAAAACTTTTGAGGACAAAAAGCTCATCAAGTTATCTAAATAGTATTATTAAGTAACTCCAAAGATTTATAAATGTATTAAATAGTTTTTTTTTTAAATAGTTTTTAAACTTTTGCTAATTTGTACAAAAGCTTTTACTGATTGTACAACAATAATCCTTTATTTTTATGAGCTTTCATTATTTTTAACCTCAAACAATTAAACATGGTTAATAGTTAAACAAATTTCAGTAGAATCAAATTTCATAAATTGTTTTATGCAAGAAAATCACAAAAAGCATGCAACTAAACAGATCAACTTAAAATATTTTAAAAGTTTTTAATTAAATATATTTTAATATTTATAGTTTTAATTAAATTAAGGAGGTTTTCCGAAATATAGTTAAATAGATTAAAAAACATTTTAATTCATTTACAATTTTTGGTCAGCTTTAATATTGAACTTATTGCATACTCTAATTTATTAATTAAGCTTTTAAACCATGCTCACTACTATCTGGTTTGGAACTTTCGCGTCCTCCCTTTGTTAGGAACTTTAACCATTGCACCATTACCTACATAGCGTATGTAATGGTTTACAATTTTCGCTTAAGAAGTAGTAAAAAACTACTGCACTAAGTATTGAACGTTAAAAGCTCTAAACTAAAGAAAGAATTTTGATTTATTTGCAATAAAACGATTTAACTACATCTAGTTGAATTGTTTTAAAGCTTTAAATAATGTCTCACTATGATGTTAAAATAGGTGAGCTTTTACGGTTTATTTAATAATAAACCTTTATTTTCATGAGCTTTATTTATTTTTAGCTTTAAACAGTTAAATATGAAAACATTTTTATTGAATAGAATTGGTCATTTGTTTCATGTAAAAAATCTCAAAAAGCATAAAACTATGCCAATCATAATTAAAATCTTTTAAAAGCTTAGCATCCCACACCTCTAAGTTTGAACCATTGCTTCTCTCAATTAAAGTAGATGTGACAGTTGCATTACTTGTTTATTACCTTTTGAATATGGATATTTTTCGCTTAGTCATCGGTGAAATATTGCTAAGCTTACCAAACACTTTAAAAGCTCTAAGCTTTTAATTCGTTTAGTTCGAATTTTTCAATAGATGGAACTCGGCTTTTTTTCTGAAACATTAAAACTGTTAACATTAAAACTGTTTTAGGCGATTAAATTACATCTAGTAGCTATAACTAGTGAGCTTTTTTACTAATTTGGAACCAATAAGAATGCTTTGACTTTCAAAATCAATTTTTTTTATTTTTTTTTAAATTTAAATAATCAAGCTTCAGATCGAACTTACTTTACGTCAAAAGCTCTAAATTGATTTATTTTTATAACTAAAATAGATTAAACAGTCAGTTTTAATTAAGCTTTTAAACTATATGTTCACTATTATCTGGTTTTGAGCTTTTGCATCCTACCTTTATTAAGAACTTTAAACATTGCACCAATTACTCGTTAGCGTATGTAATGGTAAACTAAATTCGCTTAAGTAGTACTGAAAAACTACCGAACTCCTAAATGCTAAAAGCACTAAACATGACAAGTTTTCGATTTATTTACACTAAAACTATTACTGATAATACGGTTAGTCAAATAGTTTAACAGCTTTAAATAAAGCTAAACTTTGATGTAAAATATAGTTGAGCTTTCAGTTTAGTTTTTATTGACATTTTTAAAAGTTGCAAGTACAAAGCTTTCATCTGGATGTACTTAAAAACATATGTAAAATTCGAATTTTCCATGTGATAGAACTTAACAAAAGCTTAATTATTTAATCAAGCTTCAGATCGAACATATTTTACATCAAAAGCTCCCAATGTATTTTTTTTGTTTAACTATAGTTAACTATAGTTTGTTAAACTTTTGAGGATAAAAAGCTCACCAAATAATATTTATAAATTTAAGCTTTTTTAAATTAATTGTTAAATGTTGGCTAATTTGTACAAGAACTTTTACAGTTTGTTCAACAATAATCCCTTATTTTTATGAGCTTTCATTATTTTTAACCTCAAACAGTAGAATTTACAATATAAAGTCTCATAAAAATTAGTGAAAATTCAAAAGTATGTAAAGGGATATTTTTAGTTAAATTTAAAAGCTTTCCTAAAATAATTGACTAAGCTTTTAAATAATTTTCACTTTTCTTAGTTTGAATCATTGCCCTCAATTAAATTAGATAATTTTCGTTTCATCAGAGGTGGAATATTTCTTAAGTTAGGAAATACTTTATTTATTATATGATAAAAGCTTAAAGAATTTATTTTTTTAATTCATTTAAATTTTCAATTTGTTATTGATTATATTTTAAACCAGTCTAGTAATTAGTTTTGAAAATTATCTAAGCTTTAAAATGCTCATTCATTAAGTTTAAAGCTCAAATACAAGACACAGATAAATATAAATACTTTGTGCCTAATTATGATATGTACTTTCAAATAATGAGTACCAATCCAAATGTATTCGATCGTAACAGGCCAAAATGTCAACGAAATTATATATTTCAAGACATTTGAAA
Organism: Tipula confusa; assembly: GCA_963556175.1. Lineage (NCBI taxonomy): Eukaryota > Metazoa > Arthropoda > Insecta > Diptera > Tipulidae > Tipula > Tipula confusa. The sequence goes on from OY744475.1 coordinate 86,139,094, forward strand.
ATTTATTTTGGGTTTGCCGGCAAATTACTAGTTCCAAAAATTCCAAAAAAAAATTTTTGTTTAGATTTGTATACATATTTTAAATTAAATTAAAATGCCGGATGAAAGTATATTTAATGACATAAGCAAGTGGTCTACATTAGAACAAGTTATAGTCGGAATTATTGCAGGTTGGGGAACAGGTTATGTATTTACAGGAGTTAGCCAAAATATTGCATTCGCAGTTGGTGGTGGAATTATCATATTTAAAGTGGCCGAACAACAAGGTTACATTACAATTAAGGCACCAGATGAATCTCGACGTGTCGATGAAGCTGCGCGAAAAGCTGCTAGTTGGTATACAAATTTAATTGGTGATGAACATGGGGCACATATAAATGAATTGCATGTATTTCTTGCTGCTTTCGGTGGTGGTGTTACACTAGGGGTTTTAGGGGTTCATGAAAAAATCTTGGACATGATTTTTTAGTTGTTTAATATACTGTCAAAATCATTCATCAATAATAAAATATGAAGAAAAATGTGTACTACAGAACTTATATCATTGATTAAAGTTTTTTGTTGTTGATTAGCTCATTTCAAACCGATATACCGAACTATGTATAATATTATTCGTAATCAAAGTTATATCACTATTTTACAGCATAATAATAAAATTTTAACGCCCTGTCCCGATACAAACCCATATTTTTTTGGTCGAAATAATGATCTAATAATAACATGGCCACACACAAAAAATCTAATTAATTTCTTTATAATACACCGGTACAACAACAAAACGAACAAAAACGTGAAACAGAAAAAAAATTTACAATCCTATCAATATTATAAGTTATTACTAGGCCACAGTATATTGGGTGACTGACTATACTATATACATTCCATTCACCACAACAAATCCAACAAATTTAATTATCTTTTTTAGTTTTAGTTTTTTGTTGCCGGCTACTCATATGCCCCATATATATATCTATATATATGCACTCGGTTATATATCAACTATATTATATGTAACCTTATTATAATATTACAACAATAATATTAGTTTTAATTCAGTTCTAAATATATAACCTAATTTATATACACAAAAAAAAAGTAAACTTTTCAGCATTTTCCAATTTTTCAATTCGCTTCTTTTTTTATTGTGGTTGTATTTTCCATATGGAATTGTGGTTTCAATTTATAATAATAAAAAAAAACAGTCAAACAAATTTTCGTCTATATAGAAAACTAACTGAAATAAGAAACGGACGAAGGAAAATGGTTAAAGTATAGATACACTGGTGAGCGTGAAAATTGGAATGTTTAAAATTAACAAAACACTTTATAAATTTGACATTTAGATACTTTAATTTATCATTTTGTTTGAGTTATATTTACCCAAAAGTTAGACAAATTCTAACTGTTAGTTTAAGCTTTGGTTTAAGGTAGTCGAAGTATTAGTTTTTTTAGTTCAGGGTCTATAAACCTATTTTGGTTTATATTCTCCACTCTAGATCGCTCGACACTTAAAAAAGAATTAAATTTTATAAAATCGTAAAGAAATGTATAAAAAAGATGAAGACAGTACCCATTTTGAGCAATAAAACATTTTTAACTGAAAATAAAATAAAGCGCCAAAAAACGAAATGATATAGTACTAAAGCTTTTTTTTTATCTTCAGCTGTTATTTAAAAAAAAAAATGTTTTATAGCGTTAAATGGTAGTCGTAACCAAAAGTAGTGCATTATGTGGTTTTTGACTATTTTTCACAGTCGTAATATTAACGGTCGTTTTAAGCGTATTATCTATAAAAAAAAGCTCAATTGAAAATTACATCATCCGATTCGTTACTCTGATTACAAACTTTTTTTCTTGTTTTGTTTTAGGCAGATCGTATAAAAACTAAAAAAAACTTCTGAATTGTCAACTTTTAAGATGGTTGTAGAGCTGATCTAAAAATTTGCAATTGACTGATTGATGAGACTTAAAGACCAAGAGCTTGTCAAGTGTTCCTAAAAACAAAATCTACTAACGGGCTAATTTCTACAAGCCGTAATAAATTGCTGTAATAAATTGAATTAGTTTTTGCCTGAAATTTACAATTAATTAATTTATTACATTATTAAAAATATAAAATTATAAAAATTATAATATAATTTAGAATTTAAAAAAATTGGTTAAACATTACAAATCAATTAAATTAACCGGTTTATGACAAATACGTCATGTAATCGCCGAAAATCTAATTTAATATAAACAATTGAATTAACCGTTTTATGACCAATACCCTATTACGACACAAAACATCGCGATGTCGCCAGAACTGATCTAAAAATTTGCTATGTTTTAAGAACCGAATCTTAAACCTCTAACATAATTGTTTCACATCTTCTGTCACGTTTCTTACTAAATGACTTACAGTTAAATTGTGTGGTGCCCTTTCCATATGATTTCCAGATTTTTCACATAAAAATACATGCCCGCACCAATCAGCTGCTGAATAAACTCTTACATAATTTGTTAAATTTTGATGCTTTTATGGAAATGTTTTCACCTTTTGATTAGTGATGGCACTTTTCAGATGAGCCAACACCGAAAGACCACAACAAAGTCGTTCCATAATCAAGGTTTCTTAGACCGTTTTCTTTGATTGCCGTGTCCACTCCGAATTCCACACACCAGGTCTAATAGTAAATAAGGAGTATTATGTGAGCGTATTCTGAAGCGTTTGAGGAAGAATATTCATCGCAAAAGATCGGAATTGTGGTTTCTTCACCACAGCAATATACCTGCTTATACATCTCATCTTGTACTTGACTATTTGACTAAAAACAACGTCAGTACCGGTCGGCCAGCTGACTAGGTCCCGTGAGACTTTTTAATGATCTCTCTCGATTCAAGTTACTACTCCGTGGAGAATTCGCAGAATAGTTAAAAGTGATTCCAAAATCGGCCTATAAAAATGTTTTAAATACCCATCTGCACATTGCATTGCTCAAGCCAGGGCTGTACTGGCAAGGATTATGATTTAATCCATGGATTCTGCACTCCCACAGGGGAACATAGTTTTGCTCCTCGTCATCATCGATCGCAATCAAATGATGAAAAATTCCTTGTTTAACCCTCCCCGTTAGGAGTCGAACCTGGTACCTTCCGTCTTAAGCACCGCAGAACCAGTGCGTCAATTCAATTTCTTGATCATAATATAAATGCATGATTTATACGAAAGGCTATATACCATCCACTGCACGATGATACATACGACTACATTTTATTCAACATCTTGACCAGCATCGATTGACTCGAAAGGCAATGAAATGAGGTAGCTTGCATACCTCATCTCAATTGAACTTTAGTTTAAGTGCTCGGAACTTCTCACACTCTTCAATTCGATTCGGCGTAGTACCAAGAGCATTGCGTAAAATATAGGGCCTGGCATCACGTGCTTCCTAAACGACTGTCTGAACCGAGAAGTTTATTCGAAGTCATGAAAAAACGCTAAAGTAATCATCATTAGAAAGGGAAGTGAACGAGATCCCACCAACCCCAAATTCCTATAGACAGATCATGCTACTACCATTATTGTGTACGTTACTCGAGAAATTGATAACTGGCAAGTTGATGAGCGTGTTCCAGGGTAGTGGGACATATATAGTGACGAGCAGTTCGGATTTATGGAAAATAGGTATGCAGGAGATGCTATGGTGAAAATGATAGTCAAAGAAATGGAGCAAAACTACATTCTTGGAGAATTCCTTGGGTCTGGCGGGTTCTGCGGTGGCCTAGTATAATTTGAATAAGTTAAAGAAAATAAGCTGCCCTAATTTCTCTGATAGATTCGTAACTGTAGTCATTAGTTGTGGTACGCTTCAAAAGAATGTAACCAAAGGGTGCCCGCAAGGTCATACTAGTCCCACTCTGGATACACTTCTGTAATATCGTCCTCAATAGTGGCATGGATGGCTATGTTCAAAAAGTAGGATTCGAGAAGACCATCTTAGTATATATCTGAAGGATGATATTTACATTTAGGCAGTGCTATCTCTTGCTGAGGCAGGTCGAGCCTTCATTAGTACATTTGGATGTCTATGTATTAATTTGTATGACAGTTTACACATTTTTAATTGAATTAATTGTTACCTTTTTGGAAGGGGTAAAACTATGTGTTGGTAACATGTGTAAAAAAAAATTGAAAGGGAAGGCTCGAATTGAACGAAACTCCCGTCACTGTGGTAAAAAAATAGCTGCTGAGCTGCAAAAGATGCAAGACATTCTTAAAAATGAACTATGATTGAAGCCTTTAAATTTCCAAAAGGCACACGATCCACTTCTGAATCAAAAAAAATAGACTGGATAAAACAAAAGAATTGCTTTGTTTTCACGTAAGTGGCCTGTTGTCGAATATCGTCTTCTCTAATAAGGATCCAAGCCATATTTGCCAGATAGGTTATAAAAAAATGTACACATCTGGATGGTCATCAGAAAGCAGGCACTAGCCTGGTAATGGTTTGGGCCGTCATTATTGCCGATGGATGCGTTGATTGATGGATGTTGTTTAACCGTGGCGGTTTATCGCAAAACTATTTTGGAAGCTGCGTGCTTAAGCCATGGGCACGCAAACATTTTGGTCTGCAGGCCTGGAATTCCACCAAGATTCTGCACCATCTCGATTACTTCTCTTTCTGGGGTATTTTGAAGAGCAAGGTTGGCACCTTGCCGTCGTACTTATTTTTGTTTTTCAGTATAGTATTTTGAATCTCAGCATTTTCGTGTTGTCCGAGATGCTGTGTGTGTTTCCTTGTTTTCTCGCATGATTAGTAATTTTTTTTTGAGTTTCTTCTTTCTATTTTAGAGACATGCCGAGATATTTAGCTGAGCTCGCATATTATATTTGTTTAGAATTCTATTGGTTTTCAGTTAATTTTTTGATTAGTGAAGTTAGCATGAGTTGTTTTTTTTTCATTTCATTCGTCATCTTGTGAAATTTCTCAAAGGTAGAGTGATTTTGAAAAAAAAATGATGAGTAGATATAAGATTTTTTTTTTAAAATATCAAAGATAGTCTCAAAGATTTTGGAAAGTATTAGAAGCAAGGAAATTGGCTTACATGATTTTTTATCATTAGGAAGCTTGTTTGGTTTCAGTATTAAATCATAATTTCGAAAGGATTCGTTTATTATATCGAGTAGTATTTGTACTCTTTTCTTAGAAAGTGCTTTTAAACCTGTAATTAAATCATTGCCTCGTGATTTTGTTTCGTACCAATTCTCGAAGTGTTACTGGTGGTATTTCTCTATAATCCTCTTTTTATACTGGTATTATATTCTCTTCCGCTGATAGCCTTATGTTTGGTGGAAATGTCTCTTCCAGAGTAAGATGCAAAAAGGTTAACTTTACATTTAGCATTTGTTACCCAATTTCCTCCGTAATTTTTTATTGGTGATATTTGATCATTTACATTTTTTAGTCCTTTTGTAGCTTTCCATAGAGAATACTTTCTATATCTAATTTCTACAGATTAAATAGATACCGATTTATTTTTGAGTCCGATTCATTTTTTCCAATTTTCACTAAGAACCTTTCTGATCTCAACTGGATAAGTGAAATTGTTGCGCCTCGTCTTTTTAATTATTAGAGTGCTATCCCAAGCCGCTTGTTCAATATTCTTAATTAATAAATCAACTTCGTTTTCTAATTTAACTAGATGCTTGATTATGTTGGTACTTCAAGATCGTTTTTGTCTTCAACCAATTTCCTTAATTGTTCCCAATTTGCTAGTCTATGATTTTTTATAATGATGGGTGAGTGATCAGATGAAAGACTTTCATTATTCTCTAAAAAGACAAGGTTTTTCGATATACTTTTGGTAATGTAGAAATCAGTATGATTTGGAATTTGCGTGTATCGAAATATTGGCTTATGGCTTGACAAGAACTCCCCTTACACGCTCGACCTGTTGCGAATAGCTCTCTACTTCTCGGTTGGTAATCTTAATCCCAAGAAAATTATTGTTACATCGAAAAAATTGAACAGACGTTGAAATACTTCTTATTATGTAACTGTATATTGGGAGTATTGTATTGTTGATCCTCCTCTTGCTCTAAGTTAGCCATGTATTAACCTTTTCGATGCATTTAAATATTGGTCCAAACATAGTAAAATCATTAGCGTCTTTAAAATTAACTGATTTTTGAGGAATTGTGCGTTGCTGCTCAGATGCTACCACGTTTGGAAATATCTTTCGTCGACTTACCATACTTGGTATGGGTGTAATAGAGTTTCCCTGATTTGTATAATATAATGGAACTTGCCTTTACTTACTTTTAATTTTTTATCAACTATACAGCCTTTATAATTTGCAGGATGATGTTTTATGCAATAATGTTCGAAATGAGTTTGTGTGGCTTCCTCTGATGGCCTATAAGTAAGGGCATTCTGTGAGGTTAGTTTTAAAGAACTGTGCGATGATTTCGATGCCTATCTCGCGAATAATAGTCTTAATGTTATGTTTCAAAGCTGGAATTGTCTTAAGATTAACCGCATTATATCTATCATTAACGAACTCCATAGGAAAAAGTCCAACGGCGTCAAATTAAAATTCAGCGCAGGTCGAATTTGTTTGCCAAATTTAGTGCACAAGAGATAGATTTTCTATCGGCTTGTATGGCATGTGGGGCTATCTTGTTGAAATCAAAGGTCGTCAACAGTTTTCAGCAGTATATCCTAAAATAAATGGACTAATTAGGCCATCACTCCAAAATCCACACCAAACTGTTACTCTTGGTGGATGCATTAGCTTTTCGTCTGAAAAAATAATTTTTCGGCTAAAATCGACGTCATTATCAAGCTGGCACAATTATCTGCAGGCTAGTGCGACTAGGTCGATGAATTCTGTCCTAAACTGTAAACCAAAGTCGCAATATTGTAAGACGTGAGCACTGTCCAAGCGGGGACCACTTCTGTTATCCAGTAGCAAGCTAAACAACTAAAACTAAAGTAAATTTACTACTGTGGTTCCACTTGCCGCTCTTTTACGACCCATCTTTTTTTTTCAAAATTCTCATGATTTCGGCTACACGTTGAAAATAAGTTAAAATATTTCGAAACGATTTTCAAGCGGAAATATGATTGTTTCGTGCCGCAAAACATCAGACAGGGGAGCTGTTAAAATTTCAAGCATTGCCATAGTGAAAGTGCTGTTATAGCCTATGAGCTAAATACAATCCAATAAATGGCCCAGCCCTAATTTACAGGACACATCTGAGTAGAGTGGCTTCCAGGCCATTTCACACATCTTGGCTCTTAATATTTAAAAGCCTATAATTGCTGATGTTATCCAATGCGAAACGATCGAAAAATCGGTCCAATAAAATATTTCGTTTACTTTGATATTCAGCTATGACCGTGAAATCGTAAGTTTGAATGAATCGTTTTACGCAATCCATTTTGTATGCATTGATTGAGGCAATGATTCATCCCAGTCTTGTTTCAATTTCCATAGTTGCTGAATAAATATTTTTGCAAGGTACAATTACAGGACTGACTAATCCAAGAAGATCGAAAATACTGGCTGTTTCGGAGAACACTAAACGCTTGGTTATTCTTTTTGGATTCGTTGAAAGTTTGGCCATATAGCAAAAATAGTCCTTTTTAGCTTGTCAAAACATAATTTTGATAACATTTTCGTTGTTAAGAACGTGAAAGCTTTCTTTATCAGTTTTTGGAATATGGGATAACAATTCTTCTGAATTTGAACACCATTTCTTTAAGTCCATTCCAGCCATAGCAAGAAGCAAGGTTACCTCACTCTGAAGATGTCTTGGCTCATTTTACTGATGTCAGCGCTAAAGTCAATTTTCCAACGTCTAAATATTAATAAAATTGAAGCCAAGTCGGATTGAATTACATGTCCAACCATAAGTAATTCATTTAATGACTTGTTAGAGTCGGTTTTAGCTGGAGCGTCAAAACCGACGCGTATAATCTCTTCTTGATTTGTGGTAATAATATTACAAAATCTTTTAGATTTGGAATTGTACTACCAGAGACAACCAAATCCAATACCGTATTTTGTAAGTCTGGTAATGTTTCATCCAATTGTAGTTGTTTAACAGACAATAATTAGACAATATCTATTTCTTGTGGCTGATTAAAATTTCGATCTGCTAATGAACTGTTTTGTAGAATTTTCCAATTACTTATGTCCACATTTAGCACTGGTTGTGGATTAGTAATTTTCTTTAGAAACTTAATCTTGAATTGGTGAGAAAATTATTTCGTACGAGATTCAATAGTTACCAGCATAGTCATAGTACTGACGGTTACTGAATTTGATATGCCGTAAATTTGAGTTGATAAACGTTGCGATGGAAATTCAAGACAATTAGCTAATTTTTCTGTTAAAAACTGAAATGTGAATAAGAATCTAATTATGCTCTCACAATAATGTTTTTTTTTGACAGTCCGAGACCTTTACGCTTGCCGTCATTAAAAACACGTACGAAGCCATGTCGCTAACTATGAACGAAGTGCCTTGAATTAGTGATTCCTCTAAAAAATTTGATGGCGAAGAAGATACATGTTGGATTGACTGTGAAGTTCTGTCAAATAATCACAAATAATTATTCTGTGAGTATAATCACCGGTAAAGAATACAAAGAATAACGACGGCGGAATGTTGTATCGTTATTTTAATTTTTCAAATTAGATGTGTGCGAAGCAAAACTCAGTTTCGATCTGATAAGAGATTTCAGTTAAAAATTAATTGTCATCTCATCAGGCCATGGCGATCGAGTGCTATGTGTAAACGCTATTTTACGCTCTATATATATTTATGTACAGTGTACATGTAGCGTTAGCGAATTATATGAATGTGCATGAAATATCTGAATAATTGTTATGTGTTTGTGTAGCGATGGTCGCTACAAATCTTTATTCTTTGACACAAAGAATGTATCACCGAGCAATTGGCGCAGTGGTTAAAGCGGCGGTGCTTGGGCCTGGAGGTACTAGGTTCGAATTCCAACGGAAGAGGGTTACAAAAGAGAATTTTCATCACTTGATTACGACCGGTGATGACGATGAACACAAATATGACCCCCTGTTGGAGTACAGAATCCATGGGCCGAACCATCGTCCATGCTAGTACAGGCTGGCTGGAGCAATGCAATGTGCAGATGGATATTTAAAGCGACCAGGTTTAGCTGATGTCGGCATAAGGTTAAGAAATTAACAGCGAAAGAGTTGGGAGAGCTTTGGTCCCAGAAAAGCTCGCATGGTCCAGAAACACAATGCTTATCTACAGTTAGGTAGCGTTAGAAACCTTGATGATCTGATGTTCCACTCGATGAATATTGCAATATTTTGGTGAAGTTGTGAAATGTTGATCGGGACACAGGATCCCACTTCTGACACCAATTTGATATGTTATAAATTGCAATAAATAAAGAAAAAGCTATTCTCATGTAGCTATGAAATTTTCATAGCCAAAATGACATTAGGAAAGCTTCAAGCTTTCAACAATGCAATGCCTCTTCGTCACTTTCACTTGCAATAAATAAAATATTTAAAAGGCCGTTAAAATTGAGCATTAAAAAGTCATTTTAGGTTGTAAAATCGAAGAAAGCTTTACGTAAACCAGTTTCAATGTTTTCCGAAAATTAAATTTTTAAAAAGCTCTATGGGATTTGTTAGTATAGTGTGAAAGGGGTACCGGTCAAAACTGGATATTTTACAACTGGATTTGACGAAACAGGATAATTCAAACTGGATATTTTAAAACGAGATAAGGTACAAAACGAGATATGGCAAAAACTGGATATTTCAAAACTGGATATTTCGACATGTGGTTTAAACTTAAAATGATTTTTTGGGAAAGTTCTGAAATTTGGCCAATAAGGAAGGAACTCAGTGAGTTCTTAACCGATTATGATGAAATTCGATATGTAGGATGGAAATGTGAAAATTAATTTTAATAAGATGAGGAAAGCAGCAATTAAAAAAAACATTCTATCTCTCTGCTTAAAGATAATTATATCTCTCTGCTTAAAATTATTCAAGTATGAAATATTCCAGAGGTTTTCCCAGAAAAGGTTTTAAAATCAAATTTAATTATACAATTAAAGAAAGAAAAACATTAAGTGAAGGAAAATTCTATTTCTCTCCTTAGAAATATTCAAGTATGGAACCTTACTAGCCTTATTCCAGAACTTTCCCAACAAATCAGTTTAAAATCCCGTTTTCATCCTACATATCGAATTTCATCATAATCGGTTAAGAACTCGCCGAGTTCCTTCCTAACTGGCCATATTCCAGAACTTTTCCAAAAAATCATTTTAAAATCCCATTTTCATCCTACGTATCGAATTTCATCAAAATCGGTTAGGAACTCGCCGAGTTCCTCCCTAATTGGCCATATTCCAGAACTTTCCTAAAAAATCATTTTAGGTTTAAATCACATGTCGAAATATCCTGTTTTGAAATATCCAGTTTTGTACCATATTTCGTTTTGTACCTTATCTCGTTTTGAATTATCAAATTTTGAAATATCCAGTTTTGTACCATATCTCGTTTTGTCAAACCCTATTTTGAAATATCCAGTTTTAAAATGTCCAGATCTGAGCGGTTCTCGTGTAAAAGATGTGTTATTCTAGTATTGGTAGAAAAAATCTTTTGTGTGTTCGCTTCTATTAAGATCCAAACGCAACCCATTGCAAATAAAATGGCTCGTTTATATTATCAGCACTGTATATCGTGTAGTATTGTTGTATATCAATTTAACCCAAATAATAATGTCATTCAATTCTGATTTGGAGTAATCCAATAAAATGATGAAAAAAAAATCAATATTTTATATATATATATATATATATATATATATATATATATATATATATATATATATATGTATATATATATATATATATATATATATAAATATTAATTTCAACAAGCTGAAAATTTTCTAACGCCACTCGAGAATTCAATCTCGAAATACTACTTGAAAAATTAAATATCAACAATAACACAAAATCGTTTCGTGTACTGTATACAATTTCCATTATTTAACAACCAACGAGTGTAATTGTTAATATCTTATGATTATTTATTATTATGATTTCGAAATTAAATTTTGCATCATGAAAAAGCTTAAAGCTCACGTCTCTTATACACAAATGAAATATGATAAGTAAAATGGAAAAACATGATTTTTTTTTTAAACTATATTATATTCCTTTTTGAAAATAAATTATAATTTTTATTTTTATTTTTATTTAATTTTAAATTCATCGATAATTAAATCAGTGTTGTGTACCCCATAAAAATAAAAAAAGTCAGCGAGGGGCTATAAATTTGTGATTTTATATTACTGTGGTTCATCGATATCGACAATGACGATGACGATTTCTCGATACAACAACAAAAAATATAATTTAATTAAAATAATTAAGACGATTAGGTTTCATTTTTGATTTTTAATTTACTAATTTACGTCAATTTTAATCAAAAATGTTAATTAGTACTAAAATAAATGTGAAATGAGATGAGGCCATACACAATTTAATTACAACATTTTTTTTTTCGTTTTTGTGTTTGGTGATCTGGGAATCCAAGATAAATTTAGAATTTTTACATTTAAATGTGTCATTTTGAAATGAGTATGTAAATATAGGCGGAATTTATATTTAGGTCGATGTGCTTTTATCTACATAAAATTATTCTACATAAAATGATTCCTATGGGACACAACGAGTTTAATGTCAATGGATTTTATTACAGTTTTGATTGATGGAATCTGATTTTACAATTTATTTTTATAACCCTATAAAGCACTTTAATTTTATTAGACAATTATAAAAATTTAAATTAAGAACTTAAATCTTTTAATTTTTAACACTTACTTATATTTTTGTGGAACGTTCTGTAAATTATGTTCTCGTAATTCTCTTAAATGTCTACAAACCGCGTTTTTATCTTTTGGTTAAAATTACGATGGGACAAAAATTATAATAATACAATTATTCTGTTTCAGTAATGTTGGATAAATATAATGGATCCTAAATATAATTTAAATTTGTTGGGCCAGAATTATGTAAAGTTGATTATTACAGAAATGCGATCCTTTTGAGTAATTTCAAGTTATAAAATATTTTAGGGATTTTTAGTGTTTATCGTATTATGGTCAAATTAAAAATTTAATTTATTAGTATCACCACTTTTAGAGACAATAAAGCTCTAACACTTTTAAAAGCTCTTAATTAATCCTGAGAGCTTTTAACTATAATACAAGCTTAATACACATTTTTACAATTTTAAAGCTTTTATTTTTTAAATTTGGTTTAAAATATGTATAAAAGTTCAAACGTAAAAGCTCAAATTATTATAACTTTTTTTTATTTAATAAGAGCCTCACAGATACGCGGTTAAGATTGGCACGTAGAACGTACAGTTGCTAAGAAAATCGTTGTTCCCCAAGGTGAAAATCGTTGTTCCACTAAAAGTGGAGACCATGTGTGCCACGCTTATACGTTGCTTTACAATGGTGATGAGCACTACAATCTTGGGGGTAGATTATTTCTAGTAAGAAAGGCTGTTCTAGAGTTTAATATTTTGTATTCATGCTTCATGGAAGTTAGGCAACCGAAACATAACTTAATCGGTAATGAGGAAAAAATGGTGTACTTTGCGATCGTACACGATCTCAATTTATCTAGTACATGAAGTATATGCCCTCCGTATGGTGGCTTGTGTGTACCGTATGGTGGCGTTGCTGACTACTAAAGTTCTTGTTAGAAAAGGTTTCTCAGCCAATAAAATAATCCCGAATGGCGGTTTTAATCTATCAATGCTGACAGATTGGTGTTTATTTTTAACGTCAAGGACGAAATGTTTTCTTAAGCGTCAAATGACTTTGTGAGGACCGTCGCATAGCGGTGTGAAAACTTTGCGCACCTCATCCACTCTCTCAAACACGAACGCATTAAAGTCTAGTGGCTTCGAAACGTGTATGTCAATTTGTTTGGATAAATAGGATTTCGCCCTGTGGGGTACGTCCTGTTGTATCAGAACTGGGCCAGAAGTATCTAGTTGATATATTAACTTCCTAGTGGCTCGGATGCAAAATTTTATGCAGTATGTCGAAAATAGATCAACGTTTCAGTTCCGCAATGTACGGACGATTAGTGCCCATTGAAATTTTGCAGTAAATCGTAAATTAGAAAAAAAAATTTAAAAATTTTATTATTTAAATTTATTTTAAATTTAATTTAAAACATTATGATTGTCGAGTAGAATTTATTGCTTTAAGGAACATGAAATTATGTCTAGAAATTCTGTGTCAGTTCCTTGCGATTAAGCGATTTGCGTCATGTTAAAGTATGTCTCGACAGCTGACATTCGACATAGTATCGAAAATGTTTGGTTGCTTGGTATAGATAGCTATTAGCTCCCTATCGAATGTGGGATATTTTTTCTCAGCATCTGAAAGTTTTTTCTCGCATTATTTGATTGTTGCAACACGGCTCCTACATCAGTTCTCGAGGCGTAGGTTGTGCCACTAAGTTTAGCGTCATGTGTTGAATGTGCCAATAGCGTAATGTGTGCTAAAGAGTTTTTTAGGTTATCGAATGCCTGTTGACAGTGGTCTGGCCAGAAAAAGTTCTCCGGCGTTTTGGGCTTCTTTAGTAAAGTGGGTCAAGATTTCCGCTATCCTGGGCATAAACCTGTGGTAGTAATTTATCATTCCGATTGATTAATAAGCTGGAAATTACTGAATGGTGTTAATTCGTCCAGTGGTTGTCATAATATCATTTGGGGTAATTTGAGGTAGAGCCGAAAACGCATTTCCAACATGGTCTCGAGTCTTGTTTTTTCTTTCGAACTAAGTGTAAAAGACATCATTCAGTTAAAGAAGAGAATTGCTTTAATAGTTTGCCGTAGCCGTTGTAAATCAAGAAGTTATTAGGCAAAGGTGTGCGTGCATGAGTCAGGGACATATTAATGGACAGCTGTATTACTAGATCAATCGGCTTCCTGCTCTTAAGATCTATCAGTAAGCCGTATCTCTTAAGAAAGTAACGATATATGCTGAAAGACAAAAAACACCGTGCAATTGGCGCAGTGGTTAAAGTTGCGATGTTTGGGTCGGGATCTACCGGGTTCGAATCCCAACGGGGGAGGGTTGCAAAAGTGATTTTTCATCACCTGATTACGATCGGGGATGACGAAGAACACAACTATGACCCCCTGTTGGAGTGCAGAATCCGTGGGCCGAACCATCGTCCATGTCAGTACAGGCTGACTAGAGCGATGCAATGTGCAGATGGATTTAAAATCGAACCTGTATTGGTGCGTCCTCGATTTGGCTGGTAACAGCGTAAGATAGGATGTTAAAAATTAACCGCGAAAGAGTTGGGAGAGCTTCGGCCCCAGAAAAAGATTGCTGGGTTTAAAAAACAAATAAAGACTAAAGACTATCGTCGTTCCATTGTAATTGATAGTGAATGCTTTTCATAACCTGCGCACCACTTCAAATGGCCCTTCAAATGGATTTTTCAATTAACTAGTTTAAGTCTATTCATACAAACACAAATTCGATCGATAACTGTAAAAAGGTTATTATAACCTCGACATCGAGGTAGTGGTCCTACAAGTCATGTGAATATGATTGAACGACTATATAATATCAAATCAAATTAAATGAGATTTAGTAAGCCTTACAATTTTTGATCGCTGACAATTGATGCAAGATTTGGCCCGCAGCTACCCATATCTAAAATCATTTAAGGCCAGAGATAACGCGTTGTTATTAATTTTCCAGTGCTTAAGTCATTTTATAATTGGTCTTGATTCATCCCTTTCAGGAACTGCTGTCATGGGTCTTCAGATCAGGAAATGTCCTGGTGTAAGGGCATCAAGATCTGCTGGATCTTCGGATAGAGCTGTAATTGGTCTAGAATTAAGGCAAGCCTCGATTTGAGCCGCCAACGTGCAAAGCTCCTCGAATGTCATGACCTGTTCAGCTTCCACCTTTTTAAAAATTGTTTTGAATTCACTCCCGCCTCCCACAACCATCCGACATGAGGAGAACGAGGCAGAATAAACTTCCATTCAATGTCTTCTTTACTGCAATATTGAGCAATCTCATTTGAAGCACTGATGTAAAACTGCTGGATATCCTTTATTTCATTGGCGGCACCCACAAAATTTGTCCCGTAGTCACTACTAATTACCTTCGGCTTACCGCGTCGTGCTTTGGCTTCAGCGGCCAAAACCCCATCTGTCGTTAAACTGCTAACTAATTTGAGGTGTAATGCCTTCAAAAAGGCCGTAAAAATTCACTCCGGTTATCATGAACGGACTATTTGGTACCGCACGGTCCGTTGGTAATTCACCCATTAAGTTTTTGCTCATCGTTGGACATACCATAAAGCATTGAGTACAATTGCGAGTGATGTATTTAGCTTTCAACTTGCCTTGCACAGTCCAAAATTGTTGATGGATGTGCTTTAAAAAAGCTTGTGGGCTACAATGCAAGATGATTTCGTGATAAAACCGAAAAATAAGATCGGTAACGTGGTTGTTGTTTGGTAAAAGAGGACCACGTACCTTGATTGACCACCTACCTTGATTCTTATCGAGAAACGGATTAAGGCTACGCAGACTACTGTTGGCACTGATTTCACCTGTCTTAATTAGCAATTGATGTTCTGATGCAAAGTGTTGTTGCTGAATAACCAGAATTATTCTATTAATACCTGTCACTGTGATGTTATTCTTTCGGAGACATTCCTTTGGCGTCAGTTATTTATAAATCGATGCACCCGCATGCAAGGACATTTACAAGGTTTGTAATATTATTCGATGAATTGATCAAGTCTTCCTCGACCTCGGTTGACACAAACGTCACAATTTTTTTTGACAAATTCTTGTACATACTCATCTGAATCCACGGTCGATCCCATTTGAAACTCCCACGCTTTTTTAAATTCTGGATCCAAACACGCCGAAAGCACGCTAACAAGAATCATGTCCCACTGATCTACAGCTTGCTCCAGACTTTTCAATTCACGTACACGATTGGCAAACGTATAGTTCAAGACTTGGAGCTCGATAGCCGACCCGCATTTGATTGATTTTGTATGTAGTAACTGTAAATTGTGATGCTCAATGATTACCCGATTGTTGTGGTAACGATTATAAATTACCTTCCATGCTTGATGGTAGCCATCTTCAGAGAGTATAGCACTCTATTCTAAGCCGCGCTGCATCTCCTTCGAGTACACCTTGAAGATATGTAAACTTTTGTATTCCATCGATATCTTCTCGACGATGCACCAAAGATGAAAAATTGTTTTTAAACTGGATCCATTTGTCCCAGCTTCCGTCAAAATGTCTTCAATTTGACGTCCGGTAGCTTAACTCACATGGTTCCTTGTCTAATGGCAGTTTTCGTGTTGCTATTGTTCGTCTGCTCGGAACTTTTCGATATTACATCATTATGATGCAGTTTTAGACTTAAAATTTTGAGGCTTAAGAGAACTAACATAAATCTTACGATGGAGATAAGTAAAGCTTATTATTTTCTAAATTCAAAACTAAAGCTTAAATAAAATTTTGAAAATATATATGTTCAGTCCTTTAAAAGCTGTTCACATAAATTTTGTGGTACAAACTATTAGATTATATGCCGAACTATGTGTTTTGGATTTTAAGCTTTTACAGAGTGCGTATCATTAATATTCGTCTTAACATAATTAATGATTGTTAAAAGCTCAAAAAGCTTTTTATCAAATATACATAAATGTTAAAGGTTAAGGTCGCACCGATTTATTTTGATTTGAAAAAAACTTAATTTGATTTCAGTAACTAGTTAAATAAAAGTTTTGTGAGTGATTAACCCAATTGTCCTATTGTCCTAAAGCTCTTATCCGTCTTTGTTATAAAAACCAAACAGGTTTAATGACATCTGCGATACTTTGGCTACAACTAAATGTTCATATAAAATTCAAAAAGTTTCAAAAGCTCTTAAAAATTAATTGTATTCTGCAGGCTTTCAACTAAAGTGAAACCTTATTTTTCGTTTTAAAAGTTTAATCCAAATATTATAGCTTTGTAACAAATAAGAAAATATAATTGAATTTTTTAGTTCATATAGTTTATGAAAGCTTTTTTTGAGCATCTTCCAAAATAGACTCGTTACCCTTTGTAGAGTAAAATAGTTTAAATTAAAATTTCACTATAAACGTTTCATTTCAGCAAAATTTTACATAAATTATTAATAAAAAGCTTAATTTTCAAAGTAAGCTTTTGAAAAGCTTATCATAATGTAATAGAAGTATAGGTGCACTTACGATTTTGTTGAAACATACTATTTAAATTTAACTTTTAATAAAGCTTTTAATTAGCTAAAATAATATTTGAGTGCTTTCATCAAAAGTTACATAAATATTATAATATAAAAGTTGAATTTTTTAAATTCGGTAAATTGAAACTTTTTAAATTAAACCATTAAAAATGTAAACGTTTCGTAAATAGCTTTCAGCTTCGTATAACTTACAAATTGATGTCAAAAGTTCAACTTTTCAAAATTAGGTGTTTTCTAATTTAAAGTACCGAAAAGCTTTTGTATTGATTATTTTTTATTTAACTAAGAGTTTATAAAAAATAGTTTATATAACAAGCTTTGGTCAAATGGTTAGTACCTAACCATTTTATCGATAAGCTTTACAGAATCTAGTAAACATGAATTTTTATACTGTAGTTAAAAGTTTTTAAACAAGCTTTTAAACAATCTTTTCATAGTTTTTAAAGCTTTTATAGTATGCTTTCATTAATTTTCGTCTCTAACAAATGTAAAGCTTTCAAGTAAAATAATTGTATTCGTTTTTTTTTTAATTCGAACTTTAACGTCTTTTAAAAAATTGCAAGCTTTGAATCAAATAAATATAAATAAACGTTAATCGTGCCAAAACTATTAATTTATTTTGATTTGAAGAAAACTCTTTAAAATGTTTTTTAAAGTTACAACACATTAAGCTTTTACGGTGGTTAAAAATACTGAACGCGATTGATAAATTATTTATAAAATTATAGGATAGCAAAATCTGCCAAGGAAATATATTATTTTTATAATTATTCCTTAAAAAGCTTTCAAAACTTAAATATTGTTAAAAAAGTTATTTTTAAACAGCTTTCTCTACAAACTAAACCAAAATGTGGTCTTTAACATAAGATCTATCTACTCAAATTAGATAGATCTTATGTTAAAGACTGGCAGTAAATATGCTTTCTAGAAAGTATAGTATACTTAAATTTTATTTACTATTTTATTTACTATATTTAATGAAAAGTCTTTTTAAAAGCTCTTAAATAATTATTATATTCCCTGAGAGCTTTCAACTACATTAAAAGCTTATTTTCGTGTTTACAAGCTTAAAGCATATATTATAGCTTTATATGGAATATAAAAATAAAATTGAGATCTTTTTGATGTTTTTTCAAATTTTAGGGAAGCTTTTGTAATTAGTTTGAGCACCTCTCAAAAGATTTGAACTAATTAAACTTTGTAGAGTTAAATGGTTTATATTAGAAATTTTCTGTGAACCGCAATCAATGAAAAAGTTTCACTTCACCAAAGTTTAGCTTAAATTATACATAAAAAGCTTTATTTTTAAAGTGAGCTTCTGAAAATGTGATAAAAAAATGTAATAATTATTAAATTTTACTAATTATTATTTAAATTTAACTTTTATACAAGCTCTTAAATAACTAAAACAATCTCTTAGTGCTTTAATCAAGAGTTGTATCAATAGCATTACAAAATAATTTTATTTGTTTTTTTTGAAGTCTAAAATTGAAACTTCACATTTAATCGTTAATAAGTTTAACGTTTCTTAAGGTTTGTTAGAAAAGCTTTCTATTAATTATAAATTAATGTCAAAGATTTAACATTTCAAAAATTACTGATTTAGCTGTTCCCTTATTTAAAGTACAGAAAAGCTTTCGTATAAAAAGCTTGTGCTATTAAATAATGCTCTCAATAATTGTGTTTTATTTATTTAAGAGCTTTAAACGAGTTGTGTTTAAATAACAAACTTTCGATAAATGGTTCGGCTACTTACATATTTTAAACATTTTTACGATAAGCTTTTCTGAATCTCGCAAAAATTATTTTTTATATTGTAGTAGCTATAATATTTATATTGTTAAAATTTTTTAGACAAACTGTATATCGATAGACTATATTAATTCAGAGTATGTTTCTTCAAAAGCTCATATAACTGTTAAAAGCTCATATAATCAAAAAGTTTTTATTTGAAATTCATCAAAAAATGATTTCTTTATCAATTAAGTTAAGAGGGAACTAAATTTTTTTTCCATTAGATGCAACTAGCTACAATTAAACCTAAAAGCTTTTAGTTGTAAATTTTTCCGTATAAAACGATGTAACAAATTTTATTTTCTTCGTTTTTTTTTAAGCTCAAATTCATTTCATTTAAAAATGTTAGCAGCTGAAATGAGTTTACAACTTTTAGTTAAAATCTACTACCATGTATTATTTATATGAATATAAAGTTTTAGTGTTTTATTGTAAAATTACCGTTTAATTTTCAATTTTAAATAAAATCGTGAAACTACAGTAATTATAGTAAAACAATTCGAAGCTTTAGATATTTTAATGCTGCTAGCAAGTTTTTTTTATAAACTTGATTGTATAGTAGGCTCTAAATGTATGAATTATGTTCTTATTTGTCTAGACGATAGAAAAGCTTTAAAATTTGTATATTCCATTTATCAAAAATCGTTAAAGTATATTATTATTTGTATGTATATATATATAAATTTAAAGTTTTATCATTCATCATGTAAAAAAAATCAATTCAGTTAACAGATGTGGCCACAAAATTACAATCGATAAATTAAATTTATGCTAATTTTAATTAAGACAAAATAATGAGTAATTAACTAAATTACATTGTGTTAACATCTTAATTATGAGTTTTTATTTTATGAAATAATTATTTTAAACTGAAATTTGAGAAATTTTAATTAGATAAACAATTTTTTTTTATAAAATTAAAATTAAACCACCACCTTAACTATCTAATTTTTTTTTTATTTTATTGTTTTGTACTAAATAATTCCACAAGATTAAGTAAACTAAGTTATTTTTTTTTCGTTTAATTATGTAAACAAAATACCTGTGGTATCTTTATTGTGTGGCATTTGGAACAGTTGTGGTGGTATAGTAAACGGTTTTACTACTACACTAGTATTTTAATAGCGTTATCTTTTTTACTATAAAGTAGTATACAAAATTTAAGTTATTGTCGATATTTTAAAGAAGTTTCCATTTATAATGTCATTTCAGACCTCTCAAAAGCTGTCTTCATACTCTTGATAAAACTCCTGATCTCATTGTTGAAGATAATTTGTTAATTGTCGTTATTGTCACGTTTGAGACCAAAATCAGATACATACTTATTGGTCAGAGTCCAACTACCACACCCTTACATAAAAAAAGGTTTAATCCATAACTTACACATCTTCAGTTGACAATGGCAAGACGTGCTTTTATATCTCCTCCCACACAATTATTATGAGTGACTAGGGATCCGAGGTATTTGAAGTCCCTCACTTTATGAAGTCTTGATTATGTTTTCCAATTTTGATATATTAACCAAATTGAAAGCTCGGTATGTAGTTTTGAACTTTTTGCCCTTTGTATATTAATAAAATGAAAAATCACAATTTTAAACAGTCGCGTTATTAATAAAATGTAATCTTTGTTCATATTCTGTTAATCGAGCTTGGTTCTCATAAAAGCTCAGTAAAATAATAGTAAACTTTTTATATTTGAATTTTAGTGATAAGTAATTAAATTGTTTTTTTTTCTCAATGTTGTGCTGTTAACAACTAAAGCTTTAACTCATTCATGTAAAGACAAAGTACCTTGTAATCTAGAAATTAGCTTAAAGCTTTTATCGAACAATTCAAAAAAGGATATTTATTGAAAATTGGTTGTAAAATTTAAAATATATTTCGTTTTAATATAATAAGTGCTTTTTAAACCTTAAAATGTATATTTTTATAATTTTTAAGAAAGCTTTTGCGCTGAATCTGAAAGTTTAAGTTCAATTTTCAGTATGTTAACTTGATAAATTTAATCATAAATAAGTAATTAAATGCTCCGAATGCAGATTTCAAAAACTTTTTGACTTATTAAAAGCTTATTGTTTTAATTTAAAAAACTTTAGACATTTTTAGAAAGTTCGGCATAAACTTTAGAAAATTTTAAAACTAAAATAAATTAAAAGCTTCGATTGTTCATAAATGTTACGTAATTGTTTGTGGTAGCTTGTTTTATTTAAAAAGCAGAGATTTTTATATATTACTGAAATTATAAATTAGAGCTTTTAATGATTGATTGAATGTAACACCCGAGTAGTATGCTGCCACGTAGTACACACTCTTCGAATTATGGACAAAAAAAATAAAGTTGTTGACATACTGGTGAATATAATACAGCAGGCAAGACCAAATGTCTCAATCTTGCAAAACCCCACGTTTTGCAAAATCCACAACAAATTTGCAATTAAGGTATCTTTTTTCGTAGTTGCGTAATCCTGACAACCATCTAACACTATTTAGACTGGTTCCTGCTATAATCTTTATAAAAACAGCCACCATATACATTTTTAGTATTTTAGTTGGATTTGGCTTTACTACGGAGTATAGCAGATCACCTTCTTCTACTACTTATCTACAATTTGTTAGAAAATTGTCCCTAGTCAATCCTTTTAAATATAGTTTTGATGCTAGACTCCCCTTCAGTACGACGTAAAGAGAGTTGAGTTGAAGCTCACATTTAAAAGACAAATGCAATTCCTATGCGAATTTTTAACGATGAAATCAGCTCGATGAAATCACAGGAGCGAATTTTTAATAAAAATTTCATTATTTAATTTTATTCCCTGATCCTGAGCTGCAATTAGAATCACTTAGTGTTTTCTTGGGTATATTACGTCAACAAATTTTTTTCCTAAAGTATTCTGGTGCAACATTTTGAATTCACAAAATTATCACATAATTTAACCGATGTAGCAGGTGCAATGTATGTCAAATACAAATTGCATAAATTCATTTTTTCTTTGAAAACCCCTACAAACTCTGTTGCACATTAAATGTACATGGTAAATTCATTGTTTGATGCTAATATCCCTTTTCAATGCAATAAATCGAAAATATCTTTTGCATCGCTTATTTGGGATGAGACAGTTTTTTAATTGCAGCTGCTGCTTTAACAATTATAACTCCCCCATTTTCGATATAAAAATAAATTTGTACGCGGCTTAGTTCCGCAGTAAACATCAATACCACTAAACAACATTGTTCGGTTTACAACCCGCATAATGTCTTCGATAACTTACATGAGTGTGCCCTCAAAATAATGCAAAACAAAATCAACAAAACATTTGCTCACAATCAGGTAAATTAATTTTTTTCGGTATAGCTCTTAAATCTGGTTTCTGCAGTAGCTATGTGCCTATCAAGATACATGCCTACAAGTGGTGACTTTTCCAAAAAGCTGTGTCGAAGTTCAACCTATTGAAAAAATCTAGAAGTTTAAATGGTAACCTGTTTTTGTTTTCTGGATTATTGTAGGCGATTGAGCTAATTCAGAACTCATGTTGCACTACACGTCAAGCATATTTACCAAACTCTGTTTTTATACAAACCTCAAACACTTCATTGTTTATTTTTTTATTTCAAAAGGTTAGGATTATAATATTCTTCATCGCCTACACCAATACATTTAATGTAAATACCCAAATTGTCTGCCACCGACCCTGTTACTCGCTTGACATCTCCGAATGAAAGTTCTTTTGAGGGGTCACGCATAATGCTGTTGAGTAATTTTTAAACCGACTTTAGGTCCAAGAGCGTAAAAGCCATAAAATCTAGCAGTCTAGGGCCGGCCAGTTCATCTATTGGAGTATGCGTCTTTCAAGTATGCACCGACGTGTACTTCATAGTGCACAGGACACTCATCATTCTGGAACCAATGGAATTCTCTCACTTTCTCGGGCACCACTTCCAACAAATTTAGCAGACCCTTTCGAAAAAAGTCCAAGATTAATAAGTTTCCGGGCAGTTCAAATGGGCGAACACTCGTAGAATTTTTAATTTGGGGTTATCAATATATTTTTCTAAATTTTGAAATTAAAATAGAAAATGATATGGTTTACGAACCACAGAGAATCTTATATTTTTCTTGCATAAACCGAAAGTTGCCGTAAAAAAATGTAATGTGATTTACTATAGGGATACTTGCATTGTGCCGATAACCGATAAGTGCAATTAGGGGTTTGCTTCCGTACTCTATGATTCTTCCCGATGTTTTTTTTTTAAATTATTTTCTTTCTGAAATCATTTTAGGCAAATGGCAATTTATAACATTACTGCGACTCCGATATTATATTTCAGCAGCTTTACCATGCGTTGAACCAGATGTACCACATTGCAGAACTTTGTTTTCTTTACATTGTAAAATAAGTAAATGTTTTTTATCGAATTTTTAAATCTCCGCATATTTAATAAATCATCTTATAGTTCAGAAATTTTGCACGAAAGAAGTAAATAACTCCCCTATAGCAAGAAATTCCACAGGGTTGTAGTACTATTTTCAATCATGGTTGAAATAGCCAATTTTACCAAATATTAAGCGTTCAGACAAATAGAAGTAATTGTAACAGTCATTCCTCCCAACCAATTTGCAATCCTTTTAAATATGGTTTTGATGCTATATTCCCTTTCGGTTTACGATGTCTTCGCTGAAAAAATTGGTTGACAGTCAATATGACTGCAACTCTTTCGTTCTTTTAACGACGCAAATATTTCGATAAAATAACAAATTTTTAATGAAAGTTTCACTATTTATTTTTATTCCCCGAACATGAGCCGCAATTGCTAATTTCACATTTCACATTTCTCAAAAGTGATGGCAAATAGATAATCGAAGCAGTACTTTAATAGTATCTGTAAATATTTTTACAGTGGCTCGAACAAGTTTTTGCCAACATTTTTGATATTAACAAATGATATTCTTTTATATCATAAATTTAGGATTGACAGCTTCTTTTATAAATGCAGCTGTATTTAACGCATTTGGCTTAACAATTCAAAGTGCATAGCAGATCTAAATATTTGCTCACACACAGGTATAAAATAATTTTTC
Organism: Tipula confusa; assembly: GCA_963556175.1. Lineage (NCBI taxonomy): Eukaryota > Metazoa > Arthropoda > Insecta > Diptera > Tipulidae > Tipula > Tipula confusa. The sequence continues at coordinate 86,163,313 of OY744475.1, forward strand.
TGTATTACTAAGAACCGAGTTTTTCTGCAGATAATCCCCTGAAATATTAAAGATGAAAAAAAAAATCATGCTTTAAATGATTGGACCTATAATTCAAATATTTTTACTTACAAGGTCAAAGCTTATTGAAAACCGGTTTGCAATCTCTAAAGACAGCCATTTTTGTATCTAAAAATATCAAGATTTAGTTGTATTTCTGTATTTTTAAAGCTTGTGTATTTTAAAAACATCTAAATTTTGCCTATACTATACATTAGTTATGTTTAAATGAATCTGATGAATACGACACAACTCGTTCATTCTTTAACTCATCGTACAAGCAGCAACAAGTTAAGGCAAGCAGCAATTTGTTTTTCAATTTGCTTCTAGGGTTATATGTCAACACTAAACATTGGGGTGATATTTCCGTCGTTGAATTTGGTAGGTTATTCATTGACCATTCTTTTTGCTTCATCTATCATAGCCCTCAACATAGATAAAATCGTACAATTATATCGCTCACATTGGCCGTTTGCTCTCGGTGTTGCTATTGCGTTTAACGCATGTTTAATATCGTTATCGTGACAGTAATTTTGGAATACCTTAGACGAATACCCTGTTCCTCGATGACTAATGACTCGTGTGGGTAAACCGAAATGTACACGGTCCAATCATTCATCATATTAATTACTGGTACCGCAAAAGTATTTTTAACAGCCGTAATATGAACATATTTTGTAAAAGTGTCTTAAACTACGATTACATATGCATTTTACTTTGTGCTTTTCGGGAACGGTCCAATGTGATCTATATGAACCGTGTGGAATGGTGTTGGTATTTTATCAATCGGATGTAGTTCTACTTCTTTCTATCCAGATATTGCTTTTGTGTATCCACATTCAATGCAAGCCGCCATATATTTTTAGGTAATTTCTCATTCTAGGAAACCAAAAATGTTTATGGACCATTTTCTCGAGTCTTCGTTGTCCCATATCGTCGTGGTTAAGTTTCGCTATTCGCCATTTAATCATCCTATGTTCAACCCATTTACCCTTCATCCGTTTTCCGAAAAAGTTGGCCTCGACCAGTCGTCTAGTCACGATGTGTCTGTCATTCTTCCGCATTTTTAGCTGGTTGTCTTAACATCATAATTATTTTTTGAAGATCCTCGCCCGCTACATTCATACGAGCCAATCGTGTTCTCTATTCAATATTTGATAAACAACTAACCTTGGTGAATCAATCTGTTCTTATGCACCATTTGTATTTCGCTTAGCGCATCCTGCTGGTCGAAACTCCATCGTAAAATCATAATCTTCAGCCACCATCTAGCAATTCTTGGTATGAGATCATTTTTGTCGAACATGTTTGTAAGGATGTACAGTCAGTTGTCCACTTAAAAGGCTTTCCGATCAAATAATTTCGAAACCGTTCTAAGGCTGTGACCACTGCTAAAGCCTTAAGTTCATATGAATGATATTTTGGTTCACATTCGGTGGTCCGCCTTTTGAAGTAGCATCTGTACACACTTCATAATGTAAATTTTGGTCATATATTGCTAAAGTTTCGAGACTCCCTAATTTAAATTTAATATATTCGAATGCGTTTGTTTGTTCGTCCGTCCATAGAAATGATAGTAATTCCGAAGTTAATTGAGTTAACGGTTTCGTGTATTTTAGTTTTACCATCATTCGGTTATGAAAAATTCATAATGGCATCAGTTTTATTTTTCCTCGTCTTATTCCTAGCTTTGAGTCTTCATGTTCCAGGTAATCTACCTCTCGTTTGAAAAAATGACATTTTGTTAGCTTTAGCGTAAGACCGAGACGTTTTAATTCGTTCAAAATCGCTCTAAATTTTCCAGTCTTTCCTTAATCGTCTTACTTGGTATTATCACGTCATCGACATATATAGACAACCATTTCATCGTTAACCTCATCAGTTCATCAGTTCATCATATTTTGAAAAACCGCTGGTGCATTGTCTAATCCAAATGGAATTCTCAAAAACTCGTAATGCCCATCCGGAATAACAAACAGTTATAGTTATGGAATCACTGGACATTGGTACTTGAGAATCGATGCCAAATCCAAAACAGTGAAATAGGTGGCCCCCGATAAGCGTTGAAATAGATCTTCCATAACTGGTAATAGAAATCAGTTTTTCGCAGTTATTATGCTAACGCGTCAGTAATCTATGCACATTCTTTCTTTAACATTTTTAAATTTATCCGTTCGTTCTCACTCATATCATCATCCTTATTAAATTCCTAATCGTTAATTAATTTAATTGTTGGGTCAGGCGTATTGTAATCAAGAGGCGGCTGAATTGGTACAATTCAAAAAACAAATTATTTTTTTCTTTAACCTTAAGGTCCATAAAATTCTGTCCAATCAATATTGGAGTTTTAAAGAAATCGCCTTTTACTATTAATACGTCAATCAGCGCTTTTACGGAATCTATTTTAATATCAACACTAATTTTTTCTCGTGCTGTTGAATTTCCTACAGCGAATACCTTCATATCGATGTCGCATGACGTTCGATTTACTTTCAATTCTTCAGCGTTACTCTAGCGTATGATGGTACATTGGCTACCACTATCAATCTGTCCGATTAATATTTTACCATCGATTAAAATCTCTTTATTGTAAATATTATTTTCTTCAACCTCGATTTTGGCTACGGTTTTTAGAGTGCATGCTTTGCTCTTTTGAATGTACTTTTTGAGAAGTCACACATCGTTCTTGTCGTGGTGGTTTCGGACAATTTAAAGATATGTGATCCATATCAAAGCAATTATAACATTGTACCGTGTTTTGTGATTAAAAAGGTTTAGTATTACTATTTACGCTAGTGACAGTTGGTTTTGATTCGGTGCCATAACCTTTTCGTATAAATGGTTTACTGGTATTGTTTTCTATATAATCGCGTGTAGTCTGCATACTCACATGTCAATCGATTTGATACTGCAGTTGACCCAAATTAACAATAATTATTGTTCGCAATGACGTAGCTAAAGCATAATCAATTAAAACTTGAATTATGTATTTTATCAATGCTTCGTCGGATACTTTTGTTTTGCCGATAGCACACATTTCATAAAAGTATTCGATTAAATTTTGAACAAATTTTTGGTTTTTTAATCTTAGCGATTCGTGAATGCCTGCAACGTTCGTTTTTGGTCGGATATTGTCTAGTAATTGACAAGAAAATTTCCACCACGTTAACCAATAGTTCTCGATAGATTTGAACCATATATTTGTTGCACCTTTAAGTTTTGTACCAATAACTAAAAATATGAGTCGCTGGTCTATTTCGTTTATCTGTTAGAGCGATTCAATTTTTAATATAAATTGTTCTGAGTTTAAGACATTCGATTTCGATTCTTCAAATTCTGGTAAAATATTCACCACATCTTTAGAAGATAACCGGATGTGACTATCACCCTGTGACACTCTCTCGCAATTTCTTAACTGTTTTTCCCGTTCGAATAATTCCTAGCAGTTATATATATATATATATATATATATATATATATATATATATATATATATATATATATATATATTTATATATATATATATATATATATATATATATATATATATATATATATATATATATATATATATATATATATATATATATATATATATCTTTTAGATATCTTTACTATATGAACATTGTCGCACTTTGATGCGGAAATAAACTTTTTGAAATTTTGAAATGTCAAGTCATTCTTAACATTCCAATTGGAAAACCCTATATAATTATAAAATCTTTCGTTGCTATAAATAATTAATCGTGACGTAGAAACGCGTTTAAAAAATCATGAATCATTGAAATGTTAAATTTCAATTTGCTTCTCTTTTATTTAAATTCATTGCATATTTGATAAGATTATCCGGTCTCATATTATTTACCCTTAATCTTATCTTTGAGTTTTTTTTTTGTACATACATAATAATTATTGTTTCGTTGTGCGCTATTAAGATTATAATCTTAATTTTTTTGATTTATTTATATTTACTTACAAAAAATATAAAAGAAATAACAAAATACTTAATTGAATTTTAAATTGTACAGATTTTATATTCAATCAATCATGATGGAAAATTTAATTTTAGGTGTAATGTGATATATTTTTTAAAAAAATTGTGTAAATAAAATTATGATATTAAAATTTGAAGGATGATACGTAACGAAAAATTTGGGAAATACGTTGGCTACAAATAGTGTTGCCACACCATTTTTACCGACAATCGAAACAAACTCTTCTTCAATAAAGAAAAGCAGTCGAAAAGTGTCAAATAAAAATGAAATCTGTTTGTATAATATGACTTAGGGCTCCTCGCTGTATAATATTTGGGTTAATGGATTAAATTGGCCTAAAATGAATTTTACAATTTTTATGATCAATCCGAATTGTGGGTAGATAATTTTTGCGATTTTTTGTAGACACTCGATAACTTCGCGAGTAAAAAATAATTTAAAAGCCTCTATTCAACTCAAAAATTGGATTACTGTTGCTTCTAAGAAACCGAAAAGCATGGCTTACACAAAGCGCAAGCGAATGGCATGTACATGTATAACATTTAACTTTGCACAATCGTGCTTTAAAAGTGTTATTTCTTAAATTCTTTAAAAATGATCCCTAGAAAATACTGAAAAACTATAGATCATAACGAAAAAATGTGATTTATAGGAAAACCTGTCGATACGGCATCGCTGGCTTCACATAATAAAACCAAATTGAATTTTCTCGTCTTTTCAGTATATCACGTACATCAGTATATTTTGTTTTGAACGAATATGCCAAAGCGGAGTATCGGAAGTACGAATCTGTCATTTTAAGAAAGTTGATTAGTTTTTGGCAATCTCTAAAATTAAAGTTACCAATTACTAATTTGACATTATATTTGCTGCAATTAACCAAAAAGAAAAAGGGCCATGCTTTTTTATTGTTTCACAATTTGGTTTTACGGGAGCTTTAAAAAAAAAATACGAAATTTTTAAAATGAATCGGGAAATAATCCAAACCCTCGCTTTTATGAAATACTCAGTTTCATCCCAAAATGCTCAATATTTGAATATTATTTCGGGCATGTGGCCGCTGTGGCTGGTGCGTGTCCAATTTTCTCACAAATTTTGTTCAAATGTTTCCGGCTTTTCAAATGAAACTGTGAATCAAATGTTAACAATTTGTTAACGTTGCAAACTAACCTCGAAACAATCGAGGACTATTTTATCAGCTGTCACAGAGAACAGTGTAGCCAATTTAAAGGTCGCCACTTCTCAAAAACACCTTTTAATACTTAAAACAATGTCACAGGCTCTGTTAACATTAGAGTAACCGGTTAGTCATTTTTCTAACCTTTTTTTCGATATTTAGAAAAGATCTGTAAGTCGAATTTCAAATAGCTCCATCTTTCAAATAGTTCCACCTTTCTTGCTAAAGTGCAATAAATGTTTTCCGCATCTGCCTCTTAAGGGTAGGTTTGCTTCTATTTAGTTCTTGCAATATTATATCAATTGGTATTTCGCCGGTTAAAAAAAACTGCTTCATGCAGTGGTTCCCCTGCTGTATTAAGCAGTGGAACCGCTCAGAACTGGACATTTTAAAACTTGATATTTCAAAATAGGATTTGACAAAACGAGATATGGTACAAAACTGGATATTTCAAAACAGGATATTTCAACATGTGATTTAAACTTAAAATGATTTTTTTAGGAAAGATCTGGAATATGGCCAATTAGGAAGGAACTCGGCGAGTTCTTAACCGATTATGATGAAATTCTATATGTAGGATGAAAATGGGATTTTAAAATGATTTGTTGGGGAAGTTCTAGAATAAGGCCAGTAAGGTTCCATACTTAAATATTTCTAAGGAGAGAAATAGAATTTTCCTTCACTTAATGTTTTTTTTCTTTAATTGTATAATTAAGTTTGATTTTAAAACCTTTTTTGGGAAAACCTTTGGAATATGGCCAGTAAGTTTTCATACTTGAATAATTTTAACTAGAGAGGTAGAATTTTCCTTCACTTAAACGCTATATCATAATCGGTTAAGACCTCACCGAGTTCCTTCATAATTGGCCATATTCTAGAACTTACCCAAAAAATCATTTTAAAACCACATTTTCATATCGAATTTCATCATAATCGGTTAAGAATTCGCCGAGTTCCTTCCTTATTGGCCATATTCCAGAACTTTTCCAAAAAATTATTTTTAAATTCCATTCCCCTCCTACATATAGAATTTCATCATAATTGGTTAAGAACTCGCCGAGTTCCTTCCTAACTGGCCATATTCCAGAACTTTCCCAAAAAATCATTTTAAAATCCCATTTTGATCCTACATATCGAATTTCATCAAAATCGGTTAAGAAATCACCGAGTTCCTTCCTAATTGGCCATATTCCAGAACTTTCCCAAAAAATCATTTTAAGTTTAAATCACATGTCGAAATATCCTGTTTTGAAATATCCAGTTTTCTACCATATCTCGTTTTGTACCTTATCTCGTTTTAAAATATCCAGTTTTGAATTATCCTGTTTCGTCAAATCCAATTGTAAAATATCCAGTTTCGACCGGTACCAATTAAATATATGTACAGATTAAATCAAAATTACCTACCACTGAATTGTGAAATTCCAAGTCCCTTTAAGTCATTTTTAAAACGCCTACGACGTGGTATCACACTCATCAGTGATAACTCTTGTAAATATCGCCTTCTTTACCATTTACTGGCAAGGGTTCCTTCATACAGTAATATCGATTTTTATTTCTTCTGCGCATTGTCTTGCAGTTTTGGCGTTTTGCTTTATGATTTGGTCAATTAACACTTCAAAATATCTTTAGTTACCATAAACCGATATCCGCATTATCAAGTGCAATGCCATCTAGTGTACTATAGATACTTTGCTACACGCGGAGTGGGCTCTGTTAGTTTTTGTGTGTTAGCTAGTGCTTATGTTCCTTTAGACATGATTTGTGGTCATGTCCGTTTTTTCAGCAATTTCCAAAAATTTGGTTGTTAACTTTGCAGAGATATAGGCAATGTGCATAATTACATGGCGTCTGAGGCACCTTGAGATCATTTAACAGTCCGAAACTTGGCACGAAAACCAGCCAATATATACTTTGTAACTTTCTCTCTCTATCTCTCTCTCTCTCTCTCTCTCTCTCTCTCTCTCTCTCTCTCTCTCTCTCTCTGGGTTTACATCCCATTTCGCATCTGAAAAATCAGCTGCTGGTTGCTGGGACTCTTTTTTAATAGTTCGATTAGATTAGATAAAATCGATAATGTCGCGATTTTTGGAAGAGTTGCCTAACCTCGAAATCCTAATCCGATACTGTTTTTCCGTGACTTTTTTGAGATCATAAATCGATCAAATGAGCTTCTTCTCCAATGTAGAGAATCCTTGTAAGTAGAGAATTCCGCAGTTGTTTTGTAGTGTAGGATCCAGCTTACGCTTCCGAAGGCATGCGCCGGTCATATTAGAGTTTTATAAAGCACAAGTTTGCATGGACGCAATATAAATTTTGATCACAGAAGTTTCAGCTTTATATACGTATAAAATTTTGTAACCGGCCAATGTTGATTTTTATATCTGCATAAAAGATTTTTTTTGATGTTATAAGTTGACCATTTTTCAATTTTCTACGCAGCGGTAGTGTTGGTCATCAGTTCGATAATTTGACTTTGAGATGCTCCTAGATGTCGTCAATCTAAATATATCTTTACATCCAGATGTAGTTAGTTTGCAAAAAGAGGCAAGTTTCTCTAGGATGCCAAGGTATATGAGCGTGGATCAAAAGTTTCCGCGGTTGATGCTATCATATGCTTGTTGAAAATCAATGTAGAGCTGATGTATGTTTTTATTGTACTTTCCACATTTCGAATTTTGATGTAGCTCTTGATCTTGTGCATTTTTCCAATCTTGAGGTAGCTCTTCTTGATCCCAGATGCAAGAATTAGATTTAAGAGCTGAGTTGCAAGTGATGACTCTTAGGTTTTAACGAGCCCTGCCGAAATTACATCGAGACCTAGGGCTTTGCCATTTTTAACTTATCGGTATCTGCCGCTACCATCTTACTGTGTGGTGTTGAACAAAATTGTACACATTTGCGCGGTGGCTTTGATCGAAGTTGCCTCGTCATTCTTATTTAGTAAGTTTCAAAGTAGGACTGTCATACCGAGAGAACATCATAGTCCACCGTTCCCATCTCTGATGGCGTTGGATCTAAAAGATGGACATTTTTAGTTCGTATTCCTTTTGGGTGTTCTGCGTTAGACTCTTTTCAAGCAGTTTCTGCCTATTTGCAATGCTAAAATGGCACTAGTCAATGCACCCTTCTTTGTGAGCTCTCGATTGTTGTCTTCCGATGTTCGTGTTTGTGCTGTGATTGTAAAGGTTGACTGTAATATTTGGCATTGCTCTGGGATATTGATTGGATCTTTAATCTACATGCAATTTTATCTTGCAAAATTCCATTTGACGTGTTACAATTACCGGAGGCTACGACAAGAACATGCATAGAGTTGATCATTAATTACATTATGCCAAAATTTCGACTTATAAATGAGTTAAAATTAGTCTGGACAAATAGCCTTGTTGATACATTACACAACCGGCCTTGATGGAAAAGAGTATCAATTACCGTAACACCATGTTCATATTTGAAAATCATGGGCCAAGAATTTCTCAAATTCATAAAGGTGAATATTACATATGAATATTTTGTATACATGGAAATAGGCCTGAACCATTAAAATTTGCAAAAATCTAAAATAATTTAATAAAATTTGCAAAAAAACTATTTTGATTAATTTTCGAAAATAAATTTTAACAAAAATTTGCAATTTACGACTTGAGGATATAAAATTTTATGAAATTAAAATATACACAACTAGAATATTTTATTTAAATTTAATTATATCAATAAATTATATTATTAAATATTTGGTAATCGACAAAATTTTGGATCTGGAAATTTTATTTTAATGTTAGTTTTCATCATCATCATCATTTGTATCAACAAAAAATAAAATGAAAAATTTTAATCGCTTATGATCGATTTTCGTCAATATAGCAGAAATCGACATGACACCAATTTTATATTTTAGTTTTGTATATACATACATATATTTAAAAACGTTAAAAATTTTCCAATTTTCACTTACATATACACTAGCGATTGCATGAATCATTTTAATAAAAAAAAAATTTTCGATTATATATATATATATATATATATATATATATATATATATATATATATATATATATATATATATATATATATATATATATAAAGATAATTTGCTCTGTTTATTGTAAAACAAAAAATATTAAATTAGTTTTCCAAAGTTTTTCCCCTCGTTTACGCTTATATATACAAGAAATGAAAAAACAAAAATAATATAAGCATATATGTTATGTACGTATGGGACCGTATGTTCATTGTATATAACCATCTATGTATTGTATATTTAAATGGAAAAACCACTTGTTGATTTCTTGTTATATTTCGTTTTATTAAAAATTTTCCAATCATAACGCTAATAGAATATTTTTCCAATTCTCATTTTTTCTATTCTTATATGATTTTCGGTTTAGAGTTTTGTCGATCGAAATTAAATCTTTTCGATTGTAATGATTTGATTTAAATTAATTGGTATACTGATATAATTTTTTAAGGTCAAAGTTCCTCTTTAAGTATTTCTATAAAAAAAAAAGCGAACAACATATTGTATCTTAATTTGAAACTTGCAGACGACCAAGGATCACTTATAATTTTATCTAATCTAATTTTCATATAACGATATCAATATTATATAGCTCGTATTATTTTAAAGTATGATGGCAAACCCAAAATTCTAAATGACATATAACGATAAGACAATTTGATGCAAAATAAACATTCTGGGAAGATAAGAAAAATTTGTGAAAAATAACATATGTTACTCTTTTTTTTAAAGTTCTGCCCTAAATAATGGTTATATATTTTTTTGAAAAACAAAAAATACTATATACTATATATGCGAAAATACTATATACTATATATGCGATATACCAATCGATGGCAATAATCAAATAAATAATATTATGTCAATTAAGATTGCAATTCGATTAGATTAGTTTTTAATCCGATTGTACAAAATTAAATTCAGTTTGACAATCATAAAATTGATAGTTAATTGGCATATGATAGTCGCTAATAAATTCAATCGAGTATATTGCTATATAAAAAATTACAGAAAGAGTAAACTAATCTAATCGGTGACATCGAAGATGGAATTCGCAGAGATATGTTGTTAAAGCAAGCTTTAATCTATTTAGGAAATAAATGTATGCTTACCGTTCACATTTGACATGACGAAAAATTTCTATAATCAGTAGATTACCTGAAAAGCACCGTCGTACGGAGGTTCTAAACCGACTTTAACTCGATCTACTCGAATTAATCGAATCAATTTACCAAATCAGATGCTAAACATTTAAAAACGTCCTTTATATATAGGTTCGCAATTCAATTCAATTGAACTAACCGTTTTATGGCCAATACGTCATGTAATCGCCGAAAATCTAATTTATATACACTTTATTTGACACAAAATTTTAAAATTAATATAAATTTGATTTAAAAAAGTTAAACATTACAAATCAATTAAATTAACCGTTTTTTGAACAATAGTCATGTAATCGCCGAAAATCTAATTTATATACACTTTATTTGACACAAAATTTTAAAATTAATATAAATTACATTTTAAAAAATTGATTAACATTACAATTCAATTGAAGTAACAGTTTTATAATCAATACGTCAAACAATCGCCGAAAATCTAATTTATATACACTTTATTTGACACAAAACTTTAAAATTTATATAAATTTGATTTAAAAAAGTTAAACATTACAAATCAATTAAATTAACCGTTTTTTGAACAATAGTCATGTAATCGCCGAAAATCTAATTTATATACACTTTATTTGACACAAAATTTTAAAATTAATATAAATTACATTTTAAAAAATTGATTAACATTACAATTCAATTGAAGTAACCGTTTTATAATCAATACGTCATGTAATCGTCGAAAATCTAATTTATATACACTTAATTTGACACAAAACTTTAAAATTTATATAAATTTGATTTAAAAAAGTTAAACATTACAAATCAATTAAATTAACCGTTTTTTAACCAATAGTCATGTAATCGCCGAAAATCTAATTTATATACACTTTATTTAATGCAAAACTTTAAAATTAATACAAATTAAATTTAAAAAAAATTGTTTAAACATTCAAATCAATTGAATTAACCGTTTTATGGCCAATACGTCATGTAATCGCCGAAAATCTAATTTATGTACACTTTATTTGACACAAAACTTTAAAATTAACACAAATTAGAATTTAAAAAATTGTTTAAACATTACAAATCAATTGAATTAACCGGTTTATGACCAATACGTCATGTAATCGTCGAAAATTTAATTTATATACACTTTATTTGACACAAAACTTTACAATTAATATAAATTAGATTTAAAAAAATTTAAATAAAACGGTTATGGGTTAACCCATAAAACACAAATCAATGCTTACCATTCACATTTGACATGACAAAAAATTTCTTTAATAAGTTGATTATCTGAAAAGCACTGTCGTAGGGAGGTTCTTAACCGATTTTAACTCGATCTAAACACGTTACTGGTGCACCTAAACATGTTACATCTAACTTTTAAAGATTCTTTCAGCGGTTCTGTTCGCATTCTATCATACTATTAATAAAGCAGGACGGTATATTATAATTCAGTGACATCCTATAATTTTATCCTATAACAGTTTTCGTCAAAAATGTTTTTTCTCGTCGAAGTTGGTATATGTACGGGCGAGGCTTTCTTATTGAAGTTTCGCACCAAATCTGTTATCGTCATGTTTTCCATTTTTCATTTCATTTGTTATCTTCATTTGTTAATCTAATGAGGTGGATATGATGGATTTTTATCATCCCTTTATTAGTCAAAAATAAGCAAAATATCGAACTTGCATCGAACTTTGGCATCAGTAATTAGATATAGCAGTGTAACCGTAGATATGGCTGATTTTACTTGTTCAAATGCGTAATGACAATCATCAGACCAATTAAATGATTTGCTATGTTTAGAATTCGGCTAAATGTGTTTGGATGGGAAAAAGTAAGCTATATATTTGGAAGGAATCGATGATAATAATTTATCATTTCTAAAAACTTCTTTGATAGATTTTGGTAGTTGAAGATTAAATATTGCAATATTCCATTTTTAGAGTTTTCCTTCCCAGTTCATATTTTGAAAGTCGTCATCTCTTCAAAGGTCAATTTTTTTTGTTTTTTAATGTTTACAGCAGACGTGTTTTCACCGATTTCACTGCAGATTTTCATAATCTACCGATATGTGGAAAACAGGGCGGCATAAAATGCCAATCTATATTGATTTTGCTCAAATTTTCTGAAATTAGAGAGTCATGATTAATTTCTTTTACTAATTTACATGCGTCTTTCAAAATTCTCTTTGCTCCGACGAAGTTAGACCCGTTTATCCGTGTATATTTTCTTTGGAATGAGGTCGTCTTGCCGTACATCTCTTAAGCGCTGCGAGAAATGGCTCACGGGTCAGATCGTTTACCAGTTCTACGTATAGATCGCTTTAAGCAGACAGAAATGCATAGGTAATCCATAATAGGATTTGAAGAACCCTTCTTGATGGCGAAGCTCAATGGTCCCGCGAAATTAAATCCGCTGTTAGTAAAGGGACGTGTAAGTATACTTGTTTGGTTGGCAAGTTTCCCATCAATTGGCAACTTATTTGGCATGTTTTACGCAAATCACACAACCTTTTAAGAACGACCGTATTTTTGAACGTTTACTTACGATCCAATACCTTTGTCTTATGATATTGTTCGTTAACGTAGGGCTGGCATGTATAGATTTTCCAGATACTTCTCCAATAATAGTCTTTCCATAAAAACGTAATCAGCAGTCAATATTACTGAGTGTTTACTGTCATAATCGCAATCTACGTTGAATAATCGCCATCCTACTCGCAGTATATCACTTGAATCGACGAATGGTGATAAAGGGATACCGGTCAAAACTGGATGTTTTGCAACTGGATTTGACGAAACAGGATAATTCAAAACTGGATATTTCAAAACGAGATAAGGTACAAAACGAGATAAGGATACGATATTTTAAAACGAGATAAGGAGAGTTCGGGAATATGGCCAATTAGGAAGGAACTCGGCGAGTTCCTAACCGATTATGATGAAATTCGATACGTAGGATGAAACTGGAATTTCAAAATGTTTTTTTGGGAAAGTTCTGGAATATGGCCAATTAGGGAGGAACTCGGTGACTTCTTAACCGATTATGATGAAATTCTATAAGTTAGGATAGGAATGTGATTTTAAAATGATTTTTTGGGTAAGTTCTGGAATATGGCTAATTAGAAAGGAACTCGGGGAGTTCTTAACCGATTATGATGAAATTATATATGTAGGATGGTAATGGGATTTTAAATTTTGTTTGGGAAAGTTCTAGAATATGGCCAATAAGCAAGGAACTCGGCGAGTTCTTAACCGATTATGATGAAATTCTATATGTAGGATGATAATGGAATTTTAAAATGATTTTTTGGGAAAGTTCTGGAATATGGCCAATAAGGAAGAAACTCGGTAAGTTCTTACCCGATTATGATTAAATTCGATATGTAGAATGAAAATGTTGATGAAAATTAATTAATTTTTCTCACATAGATTCTCTAAAGTGAAGAAAAGTAATATTAAGTAGAAGAAAAAAAGATAGATGAAGATAAATTTTACTGACAGTAAACTCGATCAAGTCAATGATTATTTTAATAAAATGAGAAAAGCAGCAATTAAAAAACCATTAAGTGAAGGAAAATTCTATCTCTCTGCTTAAAATTATTCAAGTATGAAACCTTACTGGCCATATTCCAGAGGTTTTTCCAAAAAAGGTTTTAAAATCAATTTTAATTATACAATTAAAGAAAAAAAAACATTAAGAAAAGGAAAATTCTATTTCTCTCCTTTGAAATACTCAAGTATCGAACCTTATTGGCCTTATTCCAGAACTTTCCCAAAAAATCATTTTAAAATCCCATTTTCATCCTACATATGGAATTTCCTCATAATCAGTTAAGAACTCGCCGAGTTCCGCCCTAACTGGCCATATTCCAGAACTTTCCCAAAAAATCATTTTAAAATCCCATTTTCATCCTACATATCGCGACAACTCGAAATATTTTGATCAAACTGGATCATCTTCTATGGTAATGTGGTATACTTGTTTTGGCAATCGGACTTTGCTCTGCTCGAAAGCCATGCAAATAAAATGGCTGAATCACTTTCTCTTATGTCAGTAAAACGTGGATTTGCGTCTCTTCATATAGTTATTTGTGAATCGCGATATGTCGAGCTCTTCGAAATATTTGAACTCATCTCTGATTCTTCTATATTCATTTTCGTAAAACTTGGGTATAGCTTATCATCCCAACCGACTTTCATTAACCACAATTTTAGAATACAATTTTTAGCGATATGATAGAAGATAGAGAAAAGAAACCTAAATGATCGATAACTCTGGAAGCTTCCGACATTATTTTCAGCTTTTATTTTAAATATGTCTTGGCAAGAACATCAAGTCCAGCTGTATGGAAGACATTTCGCTGTCCCCGTAACTTCCTCGTCTTTTGCTCGTTCCTGATACAATTCTGACTCGTGTATACAGATCCCAGGAATACAGTACTTCTTCCCTTCGATTGGATCTTACGCACTGTTATACTTGGTATATTAATGTTCGCTCTCCTCCTTCACAAATGTAAACGTTGAACGCAATCTTCGGAAACAAAAGACACCGATGGGACTTTCCATTGGCAGTCGGTAGTATGCCACGTCCATGGTTCGTCCTCGATTGCATCATAGCATTATAGTTTAACTCAGTTGGATCTTCTTTATCCTCGTTATTAGTTTCTGAATGCAATGTTCAATGACTTCCGCGTTTACATTTCCTGCAATTATAGTTAGACTTGTAAGAATTCGAATGTTAGTTGAATGATTAGCAAGACACTTGAAGCTGAGCTTATTTTCTACTCCAATCGGCTTACTCTCGGATATCGTTAGCGATATGTATTTGTTACATTTCTTCACGTAGTGGTCACCGGAACACAATGAACATAATACTTGTGTTTAAAATACCATGGCCATAAGTCGGAAAATTGTTTGAAAAGACGGTATATCGTATCTGGTGGTTTCGTGAGCCCAAGCCTCCTTTTAATCATAATTCAATTTGTTTGCCAAGATATAGACGAGCCACGACCTTTGGCCTTTTCTCTCAGTACTCTTAATCCAAGAATGACCTCGAGAGATGCCGAAGTGACTTTTAGCAACACTGCTACATTTATGATTAATAGAATGACCACGTGTTTGGGTTTGTTATATCTATTTTTGATCTTTTCCAAGCTTCCTCATAATTAAATTCCGTAACACTGAAATGCCTGATTAAAGAAGATGCTTCTCCCTGGAGAACGAATATATATATATATATATATATATATATATATATATATATATATATATATATATATATATATATATATATATATATATTTATATATATATATATACATGTGTGTGTTTGTTTTTGTTATTGCTGGCTATCATAATAGCATCAATATGCACGTAAGTGCAACCATAAATCTCGTAGCATTTCATCGATAAATCTTTAAAAAGACGGGGAGGTATATTTACCCCAAACGGCATTCGTCGACATTTGAAGTGTTCGAATGGTGTAGTAATGCCGTCTTATTAATGTCATTTAAAGCTACAGGTACGTCGATAAAAGATCAATTTTGAATAACACAGTTTTATCCTTCAGTTTCAGCGTAAAATAATCAATATGCGGGATTAGATATGAGTCGGTCACTGTACATGCATTCAACTGGTGGTAATCACGACAATGCCTCTAGTCAATATTGTCTTTCATTTTAACCAGATACAGTGGAGATGCCACGCCGATCATGATATGCTGATGGCATATTCTCAATCGAACTGACCCTTTGTATGAATATAGTGGACTCCTTTGTCAGGGACACTATAATCAGAAGGTGCAGTATGAAATGTATAATTTTTGAGCAATATTTAAATTATTTTTCGTTTCTGTAATGATTGGTTGCCGGTGTATCATCCGATACTGTGATACCAGTTATACGGTCAACGACGTTTTTGAATCAAGTATCCTTTTTCATTTTATTACCGATGTTACTCATTTAAAAATCTGATACAATGGCTGTGTTTTTTTTTTGATATCGGAGAAATCGGAGAGATCAGAGAGATTTTTATTGGATATATTCGATAATTTTTTACTCCGATTTTTATCTGTCAGATCGATAAAAAATTGTGTTTTTTTTTTAGTATCGGAAATAATAAATTATTTATGAAACTTCAGTATTTAACTCCCTAAATTCAGGACCAATCAGGTGACCAGTATCCACTTTATCCACTTTCATTCCAGGCCAGAAATATTTTATAGAAATTAAATTACTTGTTGCGCGTACTGCTGGGTGTGAAAGACCGTGAAGTTTTTCAAATTAACAGGACGCATTTCTTTTGGAATGTACTTGCGTTTTGAGCTGCATGATTTTAAGACCAATCACTAATAAGAGTTTTTAGTTCAGCATCAGATTCGTAAAAAAACTAATTTATTTGAATCGTTACCGGTGTGTAATATTGAAGATATCTGAGTTTCTTCCGAACGAGACAAAGTGTCTGCCACAACGTTGCTTTCACCTTTGACATAACGTATATCTGTAGTAAATTGTGAAATGTAAACGAGCTGGCGACTTTGATGTGAACTACGTTTCGACTTTGATGCGATCGCGGTAGTAAGTGGCTTATGATCAGTATTGATGGAAAATTGTAGTGTTTTTATTTATTTAACAACTTTATTTTCTTCAATTTTATAAAAATTTTAAATTACAATTTTATTTTAATTTTAAACAAATTCAAAAATAATTTTTATTTTATTTTTTTTTTAACACACGTCTTAACTGGGTGCTTGTCAGCTTCTGAATAATTTTTTTAATGTTCGATCGGGAGAAAAAAACGTTTCCAATGTATGCACATTGACCACCGGAAAATATATGCATTTCATATATTTTCCATTTGCCAGACAAGATTGACAATATAATCATAGTGTTGCGTATAATCATGCGTGTATGTATTATAAGCACACTGATAAACGGGGAATAGAATTTAAGCATTCGTATGATATTCGATTACGAATCGAGAAGTTCACGATCAAAAGCTGAGTATTTTAACTCAGGGCTCGACAACTTCTTTGAAAAAAAACCTAAAGGTTCCCACTTCTTGTTATTAAATTGCTGTAAAACAGCGCCAACTGCGATGCTTGAAGCATCGGTGGCAATACTTATAGGCGCATCAACCAAAGGGTGCGCAAGAAGGGTCAAATTAGCCAATAAAATATTTATATTAGAGAAAGCCAACTGGCATTCTTCAGGCCAAGAAAAATTCTTGGGTGTCTTCGGTAACTTATTTAAGGCAGACAAATGGCTATGTAAAGGAGCAATCAATTCAGCTAACCTTGGTATAAATCGGTGATAATAATTTATCATACCGATATACCGCTGAATATGCTTAACAGAAGTTGGAGCAGGGAAATCTCTGATGGCCATAATTCTATCTTGGGAAGGAAAAATTCCATCAGGGGTGATCTTGTGGCTTAAAAAATCAATAGAAGAAACTCCAAACACGCATTTAGATGACTTAATATGTACATCAAACTCAACAAGTCTTCGGAATAATTCATCGAGATGGAGCAAATGCTGTGTCTCTGATTGTGATGCAACCAGGATATCGTCAATATAGACGAAAACAAAATCAAGTCCTCGGACGACTTCGTTCATAAATCGCTGGAAAGTTTGTGCGGCATTACGCAAACCAAAAGGCATACGCACAAATTCAAATAGACCAAACGGTGTTGTAATAGCCGTTTTAAAAATGTCTTCTTCAGCAATGGGAATAACGTGATACGCACGAACAAGATCAATTTTGGAAAATATTGTGCAACCATTTAAATTCATGGAAAAATTATGAATATGTGCTATCGGGTATCTATCCGGTATTGTGACCGTATTTAATTGCCGATAATCACCGCAAGGTCTCCAATCGAGATCCTTTTTCCTCACCATATGTAAAGGGCATGAAACTGGGGATGACGATGGACGACAAATCCCCAACTCCACCATATGCTGGAATTCTAAAAATGCGGCTTTATGCCGCTCAGGATCTAGTCTCCTAGGTCTCGCCACTGGCAAATGCCCAGATGTAACAATATAATGTACAACTGAATGACGTACCGGTAAATTAAAATTAGGCAACGCTGTCAGACTAGGGTATTTCCTAAGTAACGTGCCAAAACCATTATCAATTGAAAAATGAATTGGAGTCGGAGTTGTAAAACTTCTCACCAATGCATTAACTGACAATGAAGTGGTTGTATCAATTAAACGTTTATGTTTAAGATCAACCAATAAACCAAAATGAGCTAAAAAATCAGCGCCAATAATCGGACGATTCACTGATGCAATGATAAACGCATGAGTGAAATTACGTTTTAAACCGATGTCAATATTGATCAACCTAGTACCATAAGTACGAATAGGTGATCCATTGGCCGCTTTAAGAGCTAGATCCGTTGAAAAATTATCAATATTAATATTGAAAAAATAAACTGGAATAACTGAAAGGTCAGCTCCAGTATCAATTAAAAAATTAAATTTGTTTATGCTATCATAAATAATTAGTCGACTAGACTGCAATTCTAAAATGCTAGTCGACTCAACCCTGTCTGTCCCTATTCGTTTTTTGAAGGGGAAGAAATAACCGAATCCAAATGGTTATCCTTTTTAAAAGTGCAAGGCGGATTACAATAATGCGCCTTGTGTTTCCAACGGTTGTGCATGACACACCATGCGCCGTTGAAACCAGAGTTATTTAAATATACTCGGTTACTGGAATTACTTCGGTTCCGTTGTGTATTTGGCCGTGCTCTTGTTGTAGACCGCCATCGGGATCTACCACCATTAGGTTGATTGGTTAAGCTATTTATTTTATTTTCCAATGCAACAAGCCTCGTCATGATTCCTTGCAATGTTGGTGGCGCCTTTTTTATGCTTGAACGATTATTATTCGCATTAGCTTCAAGGTTTTGGTTACTTAGAGGTGTTTTAAATATAGTGGGCGACGTCTGATTAATTGAAAATATTTTTGATGATCTATTCATTGCATCAAAAATTTTATCAGCCGTTGCCGACAAATCGACGAGGGAACTAGTATCCGGTTGCGCCACCAACGTGAGGCGTAATACTTCAGGCAGTCTTCGGATCCATAATGTTTTCATTATAGGTGTGGTAAAATTGTTCCCCGCGAGCATGGTTATCTGTCTCAGCAGATCACTTGGTCGCCTGTCACCGAGGTCAAGGCCACTCAATAACGTCTCCAATTGGGCTTCGTCAGAGGGCGTGAGTCTATCTAAAAGGGCTCTTTTAATGGCAAAGTACATTTCCGATTCGGGTGGATTTTTAATTAAATCAGAAATTTTATCGCTGACCTCTGGCGACAATGCAGTCAGGACATAAAGAAATTTTCTTTTGTCTGACGTTATATTCAATAACCTAAATTGTAATTCGGCAGAGTCAAACCATATACCCGGATTGGCCGTCCAAAACGGGGTTAACTTAATAGTTTCCTTCGACTCGATGTTCTTCATGTCAACATCTGTGCCAACATTGGTATTTTGGTCATCTTTATTATCCATTTTGATTTTGGATTCTTAAAACGCAATTAAAATATTAGGAATTTGCACCAGAATGTGCTTCGTATAAAAAAATGTTACTAAGAAAATTCGATAACCAAAATAATTAATATGGTATATGTGGAAATGTACTACTACACAATATTATCGAACGAAAAAAAAACTTTTGCAAGCGGATGTAATGACGAAATATTACCACGACAAAACTCACACCAGTCTTATAAATCAGTGTGTTGAATTTACAATTCCACTACGTTAAAAATTATAAAAATTTAATGTGTAATCAAAACAAAAAAAAATATAACTTATCCTAAATACTGGCTGGAACTGACGGTGTCCACTATAATTCCGAAATCTTCAATCCTTTTCTGCTCAGCCTCACGAATTAAATTTATTTTCATTGATGGCTTGATGTAATATTTTATATCCGTATGGTGATTGCTGATGATCCGATGTATCTATCCGTATTAATATTTGAAATTTATTTTCTATGCTGGCTGTGATTTAATCCGATTGTAATATGAAATGTGCTCCCCAAAATAAAATTCACTCGGCGTAATAAAAATTTAATATTTTATATCCGTATGGTGATTGCTTGATGTAATATTTTATGTAATATTTGGTGGCTTGATGTAATATTTTATGTCCGTATGGTGATTGCTGATGATCCGATGTATCTATCCGTATGGATATTTGAAATTTATTTTCTATGCTGGCTGTGATTTAATCCGATTGTAATATGAAATGTGCCTCCCGAAAATAAAATTCACTCGGCGTAATAAAAATGTAAAATTAATGGCGGTTCTTTTAATTCACATGTGTTCGAGAATCTAAAAGAAACGTGCCTTGGTACATATATTGTACTAAGAATCCTATTTAATTCACTCAGATTCTGCACTTCCAACGTCCTAAACAGGACCGTCTAGGGTCACCACTTGTAGTGTTTTTATTTATTTAACAACTTTATTTTCTTCAATTTTATAAAAATTTTAAATTACAATTTTATTTTAATTTTAAACAAATTCAAAAATAATTTTTATTTTATTTTTTTTTTAACACACGTCTTAACTGGGTGCTTGTCAGCTTCTGAATAATTTTTTTAATGTTCGATCGGGAGAAAAAAACGTTTCCAATGTATGCACATTGACCACCGGAAAATATATGCATTTCATATATTTTCCATTTGCCAGACAAGATTGACAATATAATCATAGTGTTGCGTATAATCATGCGTGTATGTATTATAAGCACACTGATAAACGGGGAATAGAATTTAAGCATTCGTATGATATTCGATTACGATATCATACGAGAAAAGGTAAAAAGCCGGAAGATAGCATAAAAGAAAACGTGGTATAACATATACAATCAATCAAAGTCGATTGTAAAATAGAAATAGAAACCACTGAAATGTAAACAAACTGTTCCCCAACAAACTTATAAGTTGTATACATTTGTTCTAAAATATTTGATATAAAAAGTTTATTCTATTCTACACTAGATGTAGTATAGTAGAACTAAACTGATAATAATTTATAATAAATTGGAGCGCGATTCAAAATACACTTATTCAAATAATTTATAAAATATAAATTGAATAATTAGAAATAAGTAATATAAGTTTGAATCGGTCGCTACAAAATATTCTACCTTCGAAGAAACACCTAAAGTTTTTAATGGCTCCATAAATAGATAGGAGTTTTCTATCGAAGGCAGAATATTTCTGCTCGGGTGAGGAAAGCTTTCTGGAGAAAAAGGATAATGGTTCCCAACTTCTTTTATTGAATTGTTCCAATACAGCGCTCATGGCAACACCGGAGCCATCAGCAATAATGTGAAGTGTTCCGTTTTCTTTAGGATGGGCTAGAAGAGTGGTTTCAGTAAGTGCAACTTTAGTTAAATACTTCTTCACATTCAGTTGTCCAGGAAACTGGATTCTTACTGACTTTTCCTTGTGCACTGGGATGGCTGTGTATTGGAGCAAGATGTTGCGGAAAATTTTTGATTGCCATGATTCAACCTGCAGATAGCTTAATACAATCTATAGTGATTTCATGGCTGAGGAAATGGATGGAAGCTACAATCGCATTTGGAGGTTTCAATTGTTAAACCGTATTGCGCCAATCGATTGAAAATTATGTTTAGATACTCGTGATGCTCAGATTCTTTACTTGACACCAAAATATCATCAATATACACATACGTGAAATTTATGCCTTTTATGACTTCATACACTAGACGTTGTAATATCTGAGCCGCGTTCCTTAAAACCACATAGCATCCTGGTAAACTCGTAAAGTCCAAAAAGTCCAGTAATAGCTGTCTTATGGATGTCCTCTGATGCTACAGGGATTTGGTGGTATAAGCACGCACGAGATCAATTTTGGAGAAAACGGTGAAGTCTTATAGGTTAAGGGAAAAGTTTTGGGTGTGCGGGAGGGGATACCATCTGGTACCATGACTGCGTTTAATCGGCGATAGTCCCCGCAATGCCACCAGTCGGTGTCGCGTTTTAGAACTAAATGTAAAGGCAAAACAGCGCTAGAAAAACTTGCGAGGACTATCACTTCAATATATCCTATACCAACTGTTTTTTTATCACATGCTCACAATTTTTAGATTATACAGGCAGAATATTGATAGATCTGTAATCGGAAGCATATGCTGGTAATGCTACTTAATTGGTAGTATTTCCGAAATTTTCCAGGCTGAAGGATATATCGCATTAATATGCTGGTTTTGAAGCCATAAACTATATGACGACCAGTTACCGGAAGTTAAATTTTCAAAAATGTTGGTATATATATATATATATATATATATATATATATATATATATATATATATATACATATATATATATATATATATATATATATATATATATATATACATATATATATATATATATATATATATATATATATATATATACATATATATATATATATATATATATATATATATATATATATATATATATATATATATATATATATATGTATATATATATATATATATATATATATATATATATATATATATATATATATATATATATATATATATATATATATATATATATATATTTAGATATAAGTTTAACCTTATCAATATTTTTTACTACGATTTTGCTATGGGCATTGAACATGATCCATCGTCAGCATGAGAAATGTCAATAATTAAGCAAGGTACTTGAGACAATAAAAACTATATTTCTACCACCAAACTCTATGGCTTTATTGCACACTATAGATTAGCCTGTTATTAAGTCTTAAAAGACTAACTATTTCCGTCCAGAACTCTAAATGGTATCATTGAAATTGTGGTCAGAATGTATTAAAGATCCGAACATCTATCAGTTCTTAAAATAGGCAGCTCTTAAAAAAACCTTAAAGTAAATAGGCATAGGTATATTGCAGTTCTTTAAAATAAAACGAAGGCCAACTTCGGTAGTTTCATATTTTACCTCGAAACAAAAAAAGACGAAGACAGAATGATATGATTGAAAATGGAACATTTAAAATACTTTAAATAGACTGCAATAAGTCATTTAATCAAAAAAGTTTGAGCACAAAAAATACTCTCTACTTGTAAGAGGTTTCAGTGTCAAATATACTTTACTTTGAATAAAATAATCAAAACTGTAAAAATAGTTCTCATTTTATATCAATTTAAAGTTCAAGCACCATTGATGGCAAAATTCTTTTACGTTAAACATTTGCTATGAAAAAATTACTTTGCCAATTTATTTTATTACAATTTAGACGATTCAATTACGCTTTGTTGAAATGTAGTAAAATAATTAAACAAAAGTTCCTTTGTTAATTTTAGTCAATCAAAAAGCTCTTTTGTTAGATTTCCTATTCGTTTTCTAGTTAAACTTGAAGCCATCTAAAATAGTTCAAATACTGTTAAAGAAGTAAAATGTGATTTTTGGAATATTTATGTGACATTCAAATCTTTAGAATATAAAATAGTTGCCATTTCATTAGTATAAAGATTAAATAGTTAGCTAAACATCATCCAAAATTTATAAAATGTATATATAGTTAATCTTAAAATTTTAAAAGTTCTAAGGTGTGAAACTTTGAAGCCTCCTGTTTAAAGAATTGCAAATTTTCTTGTCTGTCGAATTGTATCAGAAGTCAAATTGTATACCAAAATTAAACTTTGTTTTCAAAATCTCAACTTAGTTAAATTTTCAGAATTTAAATTTTTGATATACGCCAAACAAAGATTTGGATACCCAATAATATTTTTCAATATATTAATTTCCTTAAAGTTCAGCTGAATTTTAAACATTCGCTAAGTTCTTTTATATATAAATATACAATTTGATTTGTAAATTTTAACTATTAATTTTTTAAATTTTATGTATAAATCTAAATTTTTAAAATTTTCAACTTTAAATTTTAAATTTCGAGACTAATATAAAACATAACTCAAAATTCAATGTCATATTTTTAAAATTAAATACCGTTTTATAAAATTCTTTTAAACTTTAGTTAAATTTTAGAATTCCTTTTGAGAGATCTCCATCATTGCCTTAACCATAACCATATCCGCCCTGATTAAGAGTTATATATATATATATATATATATATATATATATATATATATATATATATATATATATATATATATATATATACATATATAAATGTAGAAGTTCACACCACAATCAAATTAAAAATAAAACGACTATTTTTATATAATATAGCTAGGTCTTTTATTCTCGACTACAAAATCAGCACCTCCTGCATCCTCCTCGTCTTTAAAATTAACTCGTTCTTCTACTTTTTAAAGTCGCACGTCTTCTTAAGCTTTACTTTTACATTGTTGCAGTTTTTCTTCATTATAATTGCATTAATCCAAAAGCTTGAATTACAAGCCGATCTATTCGTTTAATATGCCGTTTCCTCTAGGTACTTCGGATTTTAAATGTGTTAAATTTGTAAGTACAAGTGTTAAAAATTCATTTGACCTGAATGCTGGCATTCGATTTTCCAAAATTGCTCTTCTGAATTTCTAACTTTTTTATTGCTTCGTCAGCTGTCATTGTTGTGACTGGGTGAATGACCAGACAAACTTGGCAAATGCTTCGACAGTTAAAAAATATATTTGAATTGTTTAGTAGTTAAATGCATCGACCTTAAATGATACTTATCTTTTTCTATCGTATGGAGAAATCCCTCTTGTTTTCCCAATTTGCGCTCGGCAAGAACACCAACAATACAATTTCTGCGGCACTTCTGCTTAAGGTTTGATATGATATATTCTCTGCAAATGAGGTCCATTTGTTTCTGTTCCAAAATGTCCAACATCATGTTTGTTTTTAATGAGTTCCCTTTGAATTTTTTGTGAAATACACAACAATTTTTGAGCTTATTTTCTATTTTATACAAAAAGCCTCTCAGTCCGTTTTGTATTAGAAAAATTACTGGATTACGGCTGAGTGCTTCCACATGCTTCAACCAGCTCTAGAGCTCATGCTCTAACACGTAATCAAATTCTTCTAATTGCAACGCCCATCCAGTAATTCTGTAATTATTGTTCAGTAATTGTTGATTTAAACGATGCACATGGACTGTTCTGATTTTGATTTTATGTCCAACTACAAAAAACCTTATTTTTTAACGGTAAAATAATTTTATTAAAATAGTAAACAGGATGAAATTAGCCGTCATATTCACCCTTTTGTAACAAAATTGCTCTCCAAATTTTGTCTGTGTGCAGTTCGGTTTCGGCTTCAGGTTTAAAAAAAACATAGCACTGCTTTTGTAGTAAACAATTTTTTTACATCTGCAAACGCTGATTTTTGTAAAGACCTAAACGGAAACTTTAAATTCTTCCTTAGTAAATCGGATAAACGTTAAGCCAAAACCAAGTAATTTTCGAAAAATGTTCTCCTGTTAATCCAAGACAAATTAATTTGTATTTATTTCATCGTCGTTAGTTCCGGAAACGTGTGTATATCTTTGGTTTTGGCTTCTGATTGTTTTATAAAACTTTCTTTGATCTCGTATCCGTGATAATCTATTTTCCGACACAGAAACTGATATTTTGGCCATTTTAACTCTAAACCGTTTTGTTCCGCGACTTTTAACAACTTTTTAAGTTTATCCAATCCGTCTCCTTCGTCGAAGGATGAAATAATAATATCATCCAGGTATAAATAAAAATTACTGATTTCATTATAAGTACCCTGAATATATAGGATTTCTCGTTTTACCGATTTTTTATCGGTAAAACCGATGAAAAGCCGGTTTTCGGTAATTCAAATAATAAAAAAACCGGTATTTACCGATTATTTAAAAGAATATTACAATTTTAAATATATAATCCGATAGCTGTAATCAGAACATAAACTGCCAATGATTAAAAATGTTCGCTCGAAATCAATGGAAGTAGCCTTAACAAGTTTTAGTGTGTTAAGTAATTTGACCAAATTTTTGATTATGTTACCGTATTTTGAAATATCGCAAATTCTTTTTGCAGTAAATTCAAATGAGTTGGTTCAGGCTAGGATATCGAAAAATAATATAGCTGCGTTTAGCCCTTCAGATAATATTTGTTTTTTCTCCTTTGAATCATCTAGACTAGTTTCAGGTCATTATTAGATGGATAATCTCCCATTGATGAGATGTGATTGTAGAATAATGAAAATAGCAATAATAGTAGTTTTATAAAAATATTCTAAACGATGCTTTTGTTTAAATTGAGTGGAGGCAAAAAATCTGGTTAAAGAAAACAAATTTTTATTTCGCCAAGAAATTAATCGGCGGTCAAAATATTGTCATCTTTCGTGCCCAGTGCCCCAACATCTTTATCTTACGGGAGCAATATATCCCAATATAAATTTTCAACAGCTGGCTATTAACATTCACCAACAAAAGCGCAGAATTTTAATCATCATGACTATATTGAATGGCATCTGCCAATTCCAAAAATCTGCCCACCATAAAATTAGTGCTGCGCAATTTTGTTTAACAATCTAGCTCTAACTGCCATTCTTTCCCAAATTGTTTTTTCAATTTTTCTTGCAAAATTTTTATTATTTTTTACTCAATGATTTTTTTTTAAATCCCAATTGGACAAATGAGCCAACTAAACGAATAATGTGCCAATGACTCTTCAGAAAATTGACAGATGCAGAGTAACGTCGTTGGATTAATGTACTATTTTAAAAAAAGTTCAGTAAACGTTTTATTTCAGCGCAGTATTCATGAAATTTGAATATAAATATTTTACCGGTTTTCAAGTGTTTTTAGCGGTAATCGGTATTTTAAAAAAATCTTAAATTACCGAAGAAACCCTACCTGAATACCCAGTATATATATCGTTGAAATACTGATCGTTGGAAAACTGATCGTCTATTAAAGATAATCAATGCACATACGAAAAAAAGTTTCATGCTTTTTTGAGAACAATACGACAGGGCTTGCAAACTCTAAAATGCTTGGACGAATAATATTTACTGCTGCTATAAATGTTCCCTCTTTCAATATAATTTTTAACGTAATGTTAGTTTTCTTTCTTTTTTCGGGTTTAAAGTTGCTTATCATCAAGCGATTTTTTTATTCTTATGTGAGTATAATTCGACGTGATTTAGATCAAGAACAATTGTTTGCCTTTAAGGAAATCATTTATTTTCATTTTTTTAATTTGTTGTGGAAGTAAATTTTCAGCATTTCCCACTTTTGTTGAAGCACTTTTGCTAAATGACTCATTTTATCAACTAGAAATAATATACTGAGTTTCAGTCAAAGAAAGAATGGCATTAGTGTTGCCAGAGCCAAAATAACCGATATATCAGATCTGAACCGGTTATTGGGACATCCTATATATATAAATATATATATATATATATATATATATATATATATATATATATATATATATATATATATATATATATATATAGGGTGAGTTTTTTAAAAAAATGCCAGGCTTTTATTTAGAGAAACGTGCTAGAAAATTACTCCAATTAAAATGTATTAAAGATTGAGAGGAGCGGTATAAGAAAAATATCTTAAATTCATTGTCTCATATTTTCTGAAGTGGTAGGCCAATTAACATAAGCTAAGTCTTTCATTTTTCCACATAAACATAATGTTGGGATTCGAATCCCAACGGGGAAGGGTTGAAAAAGGAATTTTGCATCACTTGATTTCGATCGGTGGTGACGATGAACACTACTAGGATCCCCTGGTGGCGTGCAGAATATGGGCCGCTCCATCGTCCATGTCAGTACAGGCTGGCTGGAGCGATGCAATGTGTAGATGGAGAAGCAAACCTGTATTCGAGCGTCCTCGATTTGGCTGGTGACGACGCACAGTGTCAGATTTTGTTAAAAAAGTGGTCAAAATTATGAAATTTGGTTATTCTGGAGATAAGTTTTTGAAATTTTGAGAATATATAGAAAATAGAAGACAGTTCAAGAGAAACAAAAAAAAATAGAAGACCAAGAGTGGAACAGACTTTTTAAAGGGGTACTATATTTAAACGCCATAAAATTGTATGTCCGGTTGTTTGGTTGTTTGTTTCAGTGATTTCGAAAATAGCATGATCGAGTTTTCTGTAAAATAGTCTAATGGGATCACGAAAATGTCCAGTTTGAATGGAACTAAGCCATTATTCAACCGATTGGGATGAAACTCAGTTTGTATGATGAAAATATGATTCCAACATGAGTTCCAGATATGGTTCTGGAAAACGGCCAATTTAAATGGAACTAAGCCATTATTCAAACGATTGGGATGAAACTCAGTTTGTATGATGAAAATAAGATTCCAACATGAGTTCCAGATATAGTTTTGAAAAATGGCTTGTTTTGTTTTGTTTCTTTGATTAAAATTTGATTTCAGAAGGCAGGAAAATATAACAGATAAATAATATCTTATAATACAATGCATCATAAAGTAAACATTTATAAAAAATGGGGAATAAAATATTTAACTTTATTATCATACGGTTCATTTGATTATCATTTAATATGACTCTGATTTATGATTTTGATACTTTGATACTTGAAGTTGATTTTGGGATCCTATCCTGAAGTTTCACTGACGCTGACACCTCTGTTATATATAAAGTAAGAGGTAAGTTTTCTTGCTTTGTTTTAGATAGTTCTTCATAGGAAAGAAGTACGCTTACGTTTTTCTATTGAAGACATTTCCGAAGTAGTCTATGTTTATTCACTGTTAGGCCCAAATCAAGAAATAAATCAAGGGTTTCTTTATTTGAAAAATTTATCACCTCTTTCCACTTTTAAACTCAGTTTTTAAAATGACACAGGTTAGAAAATATTCACATACTATATGGTATTTTTTTCTTATCTTATGTAAGATAACGCACCTAAATTGATCACCTGCAAAAAGATATTATAATACTCTTTGATTTGCCATAAGTCCCATGGTGGAAAAACATGGAGAAAAAAAGTTAAATGTGGTTTTTTTTTACACCTTAATAAAATAAATATAAATTACATTCATAAAAATGAAAAAAGTTAACTTTGCTCAATTTCATAATAGACCCAACTTTAAAAAAATAACCTTTCACATATATCCCTTATAAAAAACAATAATATTTTGTTCACTTTTGCTGAATGCATTATACTAATAAAATTCACAAAAAATTAATTTTGAAAAAAAAAATTACAGAATCAGTACTTTTGGCCAAAAAAAATCTAACACTGTGGGACATATAGTAGGACGTTGAAAAGTAACCACAAAAAAAATGAGAGAGCTTCAAAAAAAAATTTGTTTCCTCGCCCAATGACAAAATTGTATTCTTGCTCTTTCATTTGTAGATTAATTTTTCTCTCAAAACGCAAGACACGTTCGTTTGAGATATTCCTCTACCTCGTGCAATATTTCGTGATAATGTGTGTGGATTAAGTGATACTGCAACTAGAACAACTACAACTGTTTCCTCAGGAAACTCACGACTAATCTTTTTTTTTCTTATGCTTCCGGTAGTGTGAAGCTTAATTACTAAACGTTTAAATACAGTTATTCTAAAGTGTCGACTATCTGGATCTCATGCAGCATATAATCTAATCGCCATCCGTTCTAAACTCACCGTAGATCATCATCATCTTTATCGGACCTTTTGGTCCTTTGCCCGCAAAGTAGAGGAAAACTTCTTGAACAGTAGGAAATCATCAATACCACCTCTGAAAGATGGAGATTATATCTTTTCTACAGCTCAAGAAAAATCCAATCTCTTCGCCCGAAAATTTGCAGCAAACTCTAATTTACCTGATTCTAACTTAATACCCACGATTATCTCTCTAGCCAGTTCATCGATTCGCCGCATTATATTTAGATCTAGAGTTGTCGCTAAAGTCCTTGCAAGCATTAACACCAACAAGTCAGCCGGTCCGGATTGTATTCCTCGAATTGTCCTCAAATATTGCTGTAAATCCTTGTCTAAGCCACTATCATATCTGTTTCACCGATCTACGTCTTCTGGCATTTTCCCTTCCATATGGAAGACTGCTAACATACATCCTGTGCCAAAAAAGGGCAGTAAATTGGACCCTTCAAATTATCGCCCAATCGCTATCGTCTCGGTGCTTTCTAAAGTACTTGAGACCATAATCAACTTCCAGCTGATGAAATATTTGGAAGCTAATCATCTAATTTCTGATCGTCAGTATGGATTTCGCGGAGGGCGTTCAGCAGGTGATTTAATTAATGTTGTTAACTGAACAATGAAACAGAAGCATTCATCAATCTGGTGAATCTCAAGTCATTGCTCTCGATATCTCAAAAGCATTTGATCGGGTGTGGCACAAGGGTTTGCTGTGTAAATTGAGGGCAGTTGGCCTTTACGGTTCGTTAATTTTATGGATTGAGAATTTTCTTTTTTGTCGCAAAATCCAAGTGGTGGTGGATGGTGTGACTTCCGATCAACATCTTATAAACGTTGGTGTTCCTTAGGGATCCGTCCTTTCTCCAACCCTTTTTCTAATTTTCATCAATGATCACTTTCCACCTCTTACAGTTTACCTTCTTCTTCATCGCGAAACGATGTTCTCGCAGAAAGAATGGCTATGAATGACCGCCTTACGCGAGATCTCAATTTCATTCTTAAATGGGGTGAAGCCATTCAGAGTTGAATTTAATCCCAACAAATTTCAAACCTGTGTTTTTTCTGGCCGAACTGATGGTTTTTCACCGTCTTTTCTGACTGGAGAATCCAGCTTGGCTACGTCTGACACATTTGAGATTCTCGGTTTAACTATTTCAAAGAGAATATCTTGGGCTGAACAAATAAACAAAGCAGCGATTGGTGCAGCCAAATGTCTTGGATTTCTACGACGATGTAAGTTTTACTTTAATCCATCCGAAATACTTACAATATATAAGACCTACATAAGACCCAGGTTGGAGTATAATTCTCATATTTGGGCTGGAGCACCGAAAACTCATTTAACTGCACTCGATCGGGTCCAAAACCGAGCATCTCGAATGATTGAAGACGTAAAATTATTATCTGATCTTGATTCTCTTTCCCATAGGCGTAATGTGGGAGCCTTATGCGTGTTTTACAAGTACTTTCATGGTCATTGTTCATCGAAACTTTATGAATTTATGCCTGGTTTGTCAAAGCCTGCGCGTAATTTAAGACCCCTGGTACACCGATACAATCTGGAAATTAAATTCGCGAAGACCAATAAATTTAAAAATTCATTTTTTGTTAGGAGTACGCGAATGTGGAATAAACTGAACGACGAGACGTTTCCCTTAGAATACAATTTACAGAGATTCAAACTTAATATCAAAAGTAAACAACTAGAAGACTGAAAACCTTTATTCCTTTTATTCCTCTCTTACCTTTTTCCCTCCTAATCCTTCCTTTTACCTTTTGCAGTAGTGCTGTGTGTGTGTTGCTAAAACTTTTATATAAAGGATATACATACCTATAACCTAAATGCTCTGAATATTTATAAAATAAAATTAAAAAAAAAAATAAAATTTCGAATACTTCCTCGTTATTGTACAAAATGGCAAAAAAAAACTTTTTGACAGAAAATTGTAATCTTATCATAATTTAAACTCAATACTAACAAATGCATTTATTTTTTATTATCATAGAAATAAAATAAAGAATTACAAATTAAATCAAAAAACTATTAATATTATCTATTTTTAATTGTTGTTACAATGTAACACTTTGCGAAAGTTCGTTTGCTTTAGTGAATATCAATTTTTGCTGAAATCTCTGAAATCAAACACTTTACAAAAAATGTTAGCGAGTAAAAAATATTAACTTGTATTTGCTCAATATAAAAAGTCTCACAAAAGTATAGGTCCTAACCTAAAAAAACCTAACTTTGGCCTATATCTCCAAAACTAATGAGTTTCAAGGTCACCACTAGAAGTCCCCCTCAATCTGATCGCGCACAAGTAAAATACGATCTTGAACTCAAGAACACAAAAAAAAACCGTGTAATGAGGCTTAGGTCTTTCCACGAAGTTAATCATGAGGATCATAAGTATTTTCATGAGGAACACAAAATAATTTAATCCAATTTGGACACTGATTCCTGTAGAGATCTGCTTTCGATGATCACCAAAATTGAATAGCATTTTTCTTTAGAAAAAACGTGTTAAACTTGTCATGATGTATTGTATTGCTCGATTTTTTGTGGTACGTGTCATCACCACATTATATAATATGTCTCGGTAAGTGAGCCACGCTGATTGAATGTGCTCAGGTACAGGATAGTCCCAGTCTAGTTTAGCCAACCAGAGATTTTGAAAAAGAATTTTCGCAGTGATAATGCACAGTGAAATCCAACCCAAAAGAATCAAAGAGTCGCGATATATCAGACAATATACTTCTTTTGGTGATGTCTTGGTTACTGAATAGAGAAATATTGTAGCGAAATTCATCCTTGGTTAGATTCCAAGATATGCCTAACGTTTTAACTAAACCATCATTATAAATAGCCAATATTGATTTCGTTTCATGCAACTCGCTCGGTATTGATTGCAAAACATCATTATGATTTGACGACCACAACCGAAGTTCAAATCCTTGAGGAGCTCAATCAACTCTGATTGTAGTTTCAATGCAGCTTCAATTGACTCTCCATCAGACATTACGTCATCCACGTACATTTCATTTGAACATTTTCAGCTGCTAATGGAAAGTTGTGCTTTTCATCGAACGCTAATTGCATCAATGTCTTTATGGGTAAATAAGACGCACTGGCGGTTCCATACGTCACTGTACTCAACCGAAACTCATTGTTTGGTTTGTCAGGCTCTGCACGCCAGACGATTCTCTGAAAATCAGTGTCAATATTACTCACCTTTATCTGCCTATACATTTGTTTAATATCCGCCGTGAACGCAATCTTGTGTGTCCGCCAATTCATTAGAATGGATATCAACTCCTTCATAATTCATAATCCTTCAAGAATTTGGTATATTCATCACGAAGATGATTATCTTTTAAAAAACGCTTTTCCATTTATAAAAGCATGGCAATTGCTCCATTTCGTGAGTTGCTAAATGTGGTTTCATCTGGTCTGGAATCAATAAATGGTAGATTAACAGTGTATTTACCTTCAGGAGATCTACTGTGCGTTTCCAAATAAAACTTTTCACATTTTTGTTCTTCTGCTGAATGGACTCTAGTTGATAATTTTTCAATTTCCCAGAATGATTTTAACTGATTGAAAACGTCAATGCATGAGTGAACATTCATTAAAGTAGTCATAACAGATAGATCTATGAGGCAGTGTGATGTTTTGTCTGACAATATCCAGCCTAGTGTTGTGTTCTGAGCGGTTGGTGAACCGTTATGACTTTTAATGTTACCATCAAGTAGCAATTTACTAAATACGTCTGCATCCAACAATACATCGATGGCACCTGGTTTAAAATAAAACGGGTCAGCGAGTTGGAGATTTGCAATGTGAGCTCTTGTGGATGTTGCCATCGTTTTCGATGGTAGTTTAGCTGAAATTAGAATTGGTATTCGATTGGATTTCGAGTTTCACAACAGAACTCGCCTTGCTGGTATTCACTGTTCCAACTCCAACAATCGGTACCTTAATAGAAGTTCCCTATAACCCTAACTTGTTTAATGTGCTCTCAGTTATAAATGTCGCCTGAGATCCTTGGTCAAGTAGAGCTCGTAGTGTAAGTTGTTTCCCAAATGCAGATTGAACCTTACTTAGCGCTGTTGCCAAGAGAACTTGTGTGTTGATAGGTATAACGTGAGCACTTGTTAAATTAACACTTGACACATTAGTCGCTTTCACCACTTGCAATTTTTTGTCAAATTATCGGCAATAGAATTTTATCAAAAATATAAATTGTAAAAAAGTTTAACGTTGAATGATATTTGGAGTAACCCCAAACAACGAATATATATATGTAAACGTCGGCCTGACTACTGCCAATAGTCGTATTTTAAACGCAGCAAAAAAATGTCAAAAGTTGCGGAAAATCTCAGCAGTTTATGTTAAAGCTGGGTTAATTTATGCCAGTAAGACGACTTCATTGAAATCAGTTTTATTGAAGAATATGCTTGATTTTGATTTTGTGGCAACAGATGATGCCGTCTTTACACTTCCAGCATGAAAATAAAGCCTCTAATATGGAGAGACCAACTAATATTCTTTTAAGTTCAAGTGAGGCGGTTAATTCGGCAGTAACAACAAGATCAAAATCTTCAGTAGCTAAATAGGAGATCCTTATTTTATTTTGCTGTACATCATTATTTTTACTTATTTTTATTTCAAATTGTGTTATCAAGTCATCTGGTAACAAAAGCGTTAACAACCTTAAATTTGCGTATTTCAATGCCAGAAGTATCAATATTGTTAGCAAATTTGCCGAAATTCTGAGGTTAATCGACGAAGTGGACTTTCATATTATAGCCGTTAATGACACTTGGCTTAAGCATTGGGTGTCATCTAAGACCATTCATATACCTGGTTTCACTTTAATTATAAATCTGCGCACTAGTCATGCTTGGTGGTGTTGCCATATACGTAAGGAATAATATAAAATGGAGAGTTATTGATAAATCGGTTAGTGATCCCTTAAAGTTTTTATTCATTGAAGTGTAGTTTAGTGTAAATAAACTCCTGGTTGTGGTTGTTTTTAATCCAAAAGGTGGCAATGTGGATTCCTTAGAGAATCTCTTTTCTGTCCACATACCTGATTATCAGCAGATTATAATTGCTGATTGTCAAAGTCTTTATTGGGATCTGTTGTTTGATTATTACTTAGTTGATGATAAGATAGTAGTCATTAATGACTATCTGTTTCATTTATTTAACAGGCATGCTCCGGTAAAAAAATGGTTAAAACAGTGCGGAAAAACACTTCGGTTTGGTTTAGTGCTAGTATTAAAATAGCAATTTCTTATCGTGAAGTTTTTTAAAGAATATGGAAGAATAACAAGACTCCTGAAAATCGGTCTAACTTTCTTAGATCCAGGCAAAAAGTTAAACATTTAATTAGGGTAAATAAAAACAATTATATAAATGGACTACTAGATCCTGGCTTACCTTCACGTAAACTATGAAATAATATTCGCTCCCTTGGTCTCTCGAAAGATACGCCGCCAAACCCAAGTTTTTCCGTTACTGAATTAAATCAATTCTATACCTTTAATTGCTACGCCGGGGTCATTGTATTTAAGTGATGTTGGTAGCCCTGTACCTACTAGATATATCTTTAATTCAAACTGTTGATGGAGCTGCTGTTCTATTTACAATCAATTCTATCAAGTCTAATGCCATTGGTGATGTTGGCATCCAAGTGAGATTCATCAAACTAATAATTCCTTTAGTTATTCCATATATTTGTCATATAATAAACTCGAATATTGCTGATGCAGTATTTCCATCTCAGTGAAAAATTTCTAAAGTGATTCCTATACCTAAAACGTCTCACCCTAAACTGAATAGTGACATGAGACATATTAGTGTTTTGTTAGTGTTAGCTAAGGTTATTGATATTTTAATGAAAAATCAAATTACCGAATACTTTAATACTAATAATATGTTTATTCAATTACAATCTGGATTCCGAGCTGGGCATAGTACGACGAGCAATCTTTTCCTATTGAGGCCAAGTGTGGCGTTCCTCCAAGGTCGGTCTTAGGGCCGCTATTATTTTCGATTTTTATTAATGATATTGCTAAAGTAATTTCACATTGTAAATACCATTTCAATGCAGATGACCTGCAGATTTATTTGAATAGTAATATGGATTTTATCGACCATATTGTGGCGCTCAATAATAATGATCTGCATTGTATTTCTAATTGGACCAAAGCAAATGGACTTGTTTTGAACTCAGCTAAATCAAAGGTAATGCACATCTATAGAGGAAAAAGCAATTTACCATACTCGAGATTTGAGTTGAATAATGAGTTAATTGAATATACTAACAGTGTGAGTAATCTTGGTTTTAAGTTGACTTCTGAGTTTGAGTGGGATTTACAGGTTAATCACATTTGTCTGAAGCGACATAAAGATATATTCTGGTCTGAAGCGACATAAAGATATATTCTAGTCTGAAGCGATATAAGATATGTATATATATATATATATATATATATATATATATATATATATATATATATATATATATATATATATATATATATATATATATATATTATATATATATATATATATATATATATATATATATATATATATATATATATATATATATGGGTCTTTCCATTATAAAACAGACGATTTTTAGCATTTTTCGAAATTCACCTCTTAGATTTCGATTTTTTTATTTTTTTTTGTTTTCCTCATTCAAAATAATGGGACCCGTGTTTTTTTATTTTTTTTTTTACCTCCGAGTGTCCCGTTATTGGACATGTCAGTTTTGGCATTTTTCACACTTACAATATTGTACTCATTTATAAAATATGATAGTTTCTGTTCTATAAAACATATATTCGTAAGCTGTACCATTTAAGAAAGGTCTAGATTCGTGCTAAATTAATATGTAATTTTTTGTGATACTGTACCGTTATTTTAGATGTTATAATGAGATATATGTGGGTTTTGAATTTTTTCTCTAGAGGGAGTAGCTACCAAAATCATAAAAATCCTAATACGGGATTTAAAGGAAAATAATTCAGCCTAAATAATAATACAAAACTAAAATCTCGTTTGAAGGAAACCTATTTTGGGCGCTAGATGGCTTCAAAGTTGAAAAAAATAGTATTTTTTTCAGTTTTCTCGAACTAAAAGTGGCTTATCTTCACAGCAGTCCCACATCACATTTTCACAGGATACTTTTTTTAACAGTTCTCTTTCATTCTTAATAACAGGATCACATCGTAAAATTTTTGTTTTAACTGGTCATAATAAATTGTTATTCTGATGAATAAGTGTATTATTCACATTCATTATGTCTTCCGGCCTTTCCAGCTAATATACATTCTTTTGGTCGAAGCTCCGCAAATTTAGAGAATCTGACGTTTTCAGTTGGATTTTTTGCCAGAAAATTCTGAAATGCCTCAGATAAATTACACAAAACAAGTAGCTTCTGCTTTTGAATCCGCTCCCCATTAGCATCACGAACACTTATGTAATCATTTTTTCCAGGAAGCTGTCGGCTGATATCAATACTTCTGTAGAATTCCTCAACTAAGGTAATTGTTTCTGGAGAAATTCCCGACCTCGTTTTTCTTGACCCAGGAAAACTGCCATATCCGGTCTCTTTAATTAAATTCTTTGATTTTAATACAATGTGTCTTGTTGCCTGGAACATATCCTTAATTTGAAGTACTGGCCAGTGCTCAAGTATCAAAGATGGCAGGAATACGCGATTTCCGTATATTTCCTCGCGAATAAAGGCTTCCACAATGTTGCTGAGAACATCCTTTTCATCACAATCTGCCTGATCTTCTCGATTGGTTTTATCACGGGAACCGGAACGTGCAAAACATTTTCACAAGTGAGCTTTACAATTTTTTTCTAGTTGCTTATGGCAATAACCTGACTCTGACAGCCTGTGTTTTCTTACAGGTGATCTACCCAATTGTACTCATGATTCAGAGAAAATATATTGATACACTGGTTGTATATTTTCTTGTGGTGATACTATCCTTTCCGATTGACTAAGACTGCTGTACGACGATATGAACACTGTGATGCAGCTGAATTTGGTAAAACTACAACTTAATTTAATTGGTACAATTTAAAGCCGCATTTTCTACAAATTCTTTCATTTATTATTTCAAGATTTAAAAACTTTTGAGCTTGTTCAGCTAATTTTTTACTAACAGCTATAGATTTTTGTTTCAAATTTTTGTGATTTTCCAAATTAAAAGGATTGCAGCAATGTAGATTAACCATCTTGTATTTTGACTTCAATAGTTCACTGAACCACTTAGAACTTTCAATAATAAATTTATAAAAAAGATACTTTATATTGCGCTTTTAAGTAATAACTAAAGAACCTAGAAATTTGTACGTCTATTTATATGACGGTTGATGATACTATTGCAAATTTGGGATGGTGGTAAAATTATTCTGCAGGTAATTTTTTTGGTTGCATGGTACTGCATAAACAATAGAAGGTAATAAAACAATAATAAGATAAGAAAGTAATAAAACAGGTGTTTGATGAGTCATAACTGTAATACATACATGTGCTTTATGAATCATATAGCTATTTTACTACGAACAAACTTATAAAATCCATAAATTTCAATTTTGCAGCCATCTAATGTCATACTGAAGCTAGCAGAATTCACGACTTTCACTTTTTTCAATTGTTGATTTATTACCTATAAAAATCAATTGTAAATTGTAAATATCGACTCATTTTTCAAAATCAATAGAGCATTTTTTTATGAAAAACGCAATTTTTCAACTTTAAAGCCTTCTGGTTGCTAAACTAGGGAGCCTTCAAAAACAATTTTACATTTTTATAAAAGGGTGGAGTTTTATCTATCAAATCATGTATCGGGTATATTTAAATTTTGGTAGCTCTGACTTCTAGCGGCAAAAATATAAACTAAGATCTATCTGATTAGAACACCTAAGATAACGGTACTTTATAAAATTAATTTACGTATTCATTTAGACTGAACCTACCTCTTTCTAAAATATTATAACTTTTGAAAATATTGTGGTTAGAACTGAAGATACTTTATGACTTTATGTGTGAGCCAAAAATCATAATTCGAAACCTGTCAAAACTTAGATATCAAATAACGGGACAACCGAAGGTAGAAAAAAAAGAAAATTGTATGGGTCCATTTTTTTGTATTGAGAAAAAGGAAAACACCAAAAAAAAACAAAAATCGAAGAGATGAATTTCGGAGCCCGTTCGAAATATAATGGAATGACTCA
Source organism: Tipula confusa (assembly GCA_963556175.1). Lineage (NCBI taxonomy): Eukaryota > Metazoa > Arthropoda > Insecta > Diptera > Tipulidae > Tipula > Tipula confusa. The sequence continues at coordinate 86,202,572 of OY744475.1, forward strand.
TATATATATATATATATATATATATATATACATATATATATATATATATATATATATTTATATATAAATATATATATACATATATTTATATATATATATATATATATATATATATATATATATATATATATATATATATATATATATATATATATATATATATATATATATGCATATATATAATGTGTAAACTATATAAGTCTATTAAACTTCTTTAATTTTATAAATTTTTTTACAACATGAATTTTGAACTAGTTCAAAATTCTCAGTTTTCATTTAACTGATAGCAAATTTTTCGTTTAATTCAAAGCATTTTTAAAAATTTATTAAAATTATAGAATATGATTTAATTTAAATTGAATCGTGTTACAATTGGCAGTCAATTACACATTCATGCTTAAATTGGGGAATATTTTCAGTAATTTATAAAATTTTAGGATTGGAAAAACCACCTTAGCAAATTACTTCCTTTAGGTTTTGAAAACGTACCAAATTTACTAAGTTGATTAGTTCAATTTTTTACTTGTTATAATTCTAAATTTTAAAATTATAAAAAATAATAAAATTATATAGGAAAGGAGCTCTTAAAATTTCTTTAACTTCTTAAATTTTTTAAAATATTTAATACTAAATTAGTAAAAATTGTTTACTTTAGATTTTGAAAGTCTTACAGAATATAACAAGAGTTTAAACTTAAATCAATTCCTATTTGAAATTCTATTAAATTTTATAGCTTAATAAATTTCAACCATATTCTCTAGAATTTCCAAATAAAAACTTTCCATCATTGAAAATCAATCAAAATCATTCAAATAAAAACTCTAATTCAATTATCTTAAAATATTTTCTCGTCTAGCTGGACTATACCCAATTTTATGGCCAAAATATTTTATTTCATATCCCACAAAAAAAAAAAATGGTTTATTGCCAACCCTACACATTGTATATCAACCCAAAAACCAATCAATACGGATTAGTAGAGCAAACTTTATATAAATAAAATATATGCAAGATTGCAACAGTTGTATAAAATTAAAAATTTTATACAACCTAAACCTCTCTTCCCTGACTAATCGACCACCATACTCATATTTAATGTACAACGAGTAATATAAACCATCGATCAACTATAAAAACTAAACTAAACCAAACTAGAAAAACAAAAAAAAAATTGTTTAATAATTATTTTACAAAAACAACAACAACATATTAAAATGATTGTTTAAATAATATTTCAAAATGATTTCTTTCGACAAAAGAAAATAAAATATAAATTAAGACAAAAAAAAAATTTACACAAAATATATAAACAAAATTCTAAATTATTTAGAGGAAAAATGAAAAAAAAAAAATGAAAAAGAAAAACTTCCTTATTAAATTATCTGTAATAATAATAAAAATTTAATATATTTAGATCATAATTTAAAATTTTCAAAAAAAATTAAAAAAACGTGAAAATATGTTTTCTTCTTCATTACCTTATTTTTTGTCGTCATCTGAAAATTATTATTCATTTTAGTTTTTTTTTTTTTCGTTTTGTGAAAAGAAAATGCATATAAAATTGCATCACATATTTAAAATTTCATTCATTAAAAAAATGAATAGACGAAACGAGGTGACTACAAATTTATTAATCACATTGGCAAACAGACATTTTTCCAAGAACTGCAAACATCGGGATTGCAGATGCATAAAAAACTTTTGTTTACTCGTAATTTTATTGTTGGGGAAATTAGAAAATTACCAAACCATATAATCATCTTCACTATGGGTTGTTAACTCATATAGATGATGATGATGCTGGTAATGTTCATTCACTGATAAAAATGAAATAAATTTAACAATTAAAAATTCTAGTTTAGTTTAGTTTTTATTATTGTTTAGTTTTTATGAAATGATATGATTTATATTTGAAACTCACTCACGCTCTCCCTTCCTGCCGCCAAACAGCGTACACAGTATGTTTATATAATAAAAATGCGCAAAACATGGGAGATTTTCTGTTTGTTTGTTTGTTTATTGTCTCTCGTTGTAAATTGTTTATAGAATATATATAGGTAGCTAAGCTAAATATGTTCGTACCTAGCAGCACACAAATCAATGGCCTGATATAGAATAGCAGTGGCACATATATTTTAATTTATATATATATATATATATATATATATATATATATATATATATATATATATATATATATAATTTTAGTTAACCGAGACAGATAGAGTTATATGTTTAAAGCTAATTAATATAATATGTAATGTTATTGTTCGTCAGCCAAAAATTCAATTATTGTGCTAATTTATATAATTTTTACGTTTTTAATTTAAAAATAGTTGTTAGAGTTATTATAGTTTTATATATTTGAATAAAATAAATGAAGGGTTGATATAATGCGATTTAATGAGATTTAGTTGATTTGAAATAGTTTTATTTTGAAGGGCATTCATTAGGTTATTGAAATTCAAAGTGTTGTTTTAAAAACTATTTTAATTAAAACTTCAATTTAGCGTAGCGTGAAAGATTTACATTTTTTTTTATTGTTAATATAATTTTGTTTATATGACCATAATGTGACTTCGTTAATAGGTTAATGGGTCATTGGCATCTAAAGCATTTTGAATTTTTTCTTTCAGATGCTAAAGTGTCGTTGGATTGTTATTTTTTATTGGTGTAAGATGTGACCAAAAAAACTCGATTTGATTTGATGCTTTTGATGGCATTTACCGAATTCACTTTAAAATAAGGAATGTTACAATTTAGAGTCATTTTCTCCTATCTAGCCCAGATCTCGAGATAAAAACCTGGCGTTTTAAAAAAAAACTCACCCTATATATATATATATATATATATATATATATATATATATATATATATATATATAAACTATATTAGACTATTAAACTATTAAAAATATTTATTGATCGATTGATTGATTGATTGATTAGAGTGTACGGCCAAAGACGAACCAGGAACTTCCGGAATGCCGGGCACCAACGTACACCCGTGTTACATATAACAAAACCGAAGGAATGGTAGGAATGTTAGTTGTGACAGACTTGACCCGGTTACTGACACCTAAGCGATCGATAGTTAGTATTTTTGTGGTGTAAAAAAATGGAAAGGTTTGTTAGAAATGACAGAATTGGTCCGGTTACCCGGTAGCCAATATTCAAACTACTGTTAGCACAAGACAATCACAAGTTTAATAGGTTGAAATAAACTGGGTTAGTTTTCTCCTGGAAGTACAAACTCATTAATCTGTTCGTCAACAATATATAAGAATATAATATAAGAATAGCAAGAAATAAAATTTAAGATAATAATATAAAATACAACAATCCAACAACACTATTTAATAAACTAATTACTCTTAACCGTACCCTGTAATATAAAGCATTAGTTTTCGACGGCAATTTACAAATTGATATTTCAACTCCATGCTGCTAAAATATATTAAATGAGCTCCTATTTATATTCACTTAAATAGAAATAATATTACCGAATTTAATTTAAATAAAATTTTAATAAAACAATTAAACGTTCGAATTCGATCGAATTAACGGTTTATAACGAATACACAAGCACGACTTTGAAAATCCTATTTATATTCACTTAAATAGAAATAATATTACCGAATTCAATTTAAATAAAATTTTAATAAAACAATTGAAAGTTCTAATTCGATCGAATTAACGGTTTATAACGAATACACAAGCACGACTTTGAAAATCCTATTTATATTCACATAAATAGAAATAATATTACCGAATTTAATTTAAATAAAATTTTAATAAAACAATTAAACGTTCGAATTCGATCGAATTAACGGTTTATAACGAATACACAAGCACGACTTTGAAAATCCTATTTATATTCACTTAAATAGAAATAATATTACCGAATTCAATTTAAATAAAATTTTAATAAAACAATTAAACGTTCGAATTCGATCGAATTAACGGTTTATAACGAATACACAAGCACGACTTTGAAAATCCTATTTATATTCACTTAAATAGAAACAATATTACCGAATTTAATTTAAATAAAATTTTAATAAAACAATTAAACGTTCGAATTCGATCGAATTAACGGTTTATAACGAATACACAAGCACGACTTTGAAAATCCTATTTATATTCACTTAAATAGAAACAATATTACCGAATTTAATTTAAATAAAATTTTAATAAAACAATTAAACGTTCGAATTCGATCGAATTAACGGTTTATAACGAATACCATTAAACTATTAAAAATATTTAGGTGCAAATATTCACTTTAAAAAAAGGAATGTTACCATTTAGTGTATACACAAAAACCCGTTATCTTCTAACTGTCTTTAGGACCATACAAAAATTTTTGGAAAAACCAATTTTGTGAACTAATATTAGTTTTTGTTTTCCTATTTATTCCTCACTATACCTAAGATCGTAAAAAAGCCGGTTGTCACTGTTTTTGATAAAAAATATATAATCGAAGTGAAAATGTAAGAAAAATATCAAAATTTATTAACTTTTAGCGTAAAAGGGATTGTATTGGAAATTCTTTCAGCATCAGGGTCCTCACTTTTAAAACTGCATGGAAGAAGAAGATTTGGTGAAAATGTTCGTAGTCGAACATTTCAACCAAATCTTCTTCTTTCATGCCATGAAAACTAATAGCTTCATCCAATTGTACAGGAATACGAACACAATCCAACCAAATTGCACGCCACACGCCATTCATACTCGAAGGCTTAACTTCCAGCCTCGATTCAGCAATATTTCCTACAGCTTTGGTAATGCTGTAATTTTTTAAAAATCCTTTAATTGAGATTTTGATGTTGCTATCCGTTTCGTTAATTAGTTGTTTGAATGTTCTCCTCAGATAGTACGATTTAAAATTTGAGGTAACCTCTTAATTCATGGGCTGAATAAAGGATGTTGTGTTCGTTGGTAAATATAAAAATTTAACATCTTCTCAAATATCATCTAAAAAAAGAGGATGAGATGAGGCATTATCTAACAGTATTAAAATTTTAAAAGCCAAATTTTCTCTTGTAAAATACTTCTTTAGTTCCGGAATTGAACAGTTAAGCTCTCAGTCTTTAAACAAAACTGAACTCATCCATCCTTTGTTATTAGATCTCCAGTATTTCATTGTTCTTGGGTTCTTGGAGTGGTAGATCAAAACCACACCATACAGTTATTTTTGTGGATGAAGTGGTATTTATTGAAGCACATAAGGGTTTTCATCTGACCAATAACGTATATTCCGTTTTTTGACGAAACTGTTTGGCCAAAAATGCGCTTCATCATCAAATGAAGTCTGTCATATTTCAACATTTTCAGAGCCCAATCCTCAGGGGCTTTAGTTCTTGTGTTAACGTAATCTTATAAGGGTGCAAGCCAAGATCCCTTTGAACAGCAGCGAATATTAAGTCTAACATTTTTTCATTAGACTAAAAATTGCTTTTCTACTAGGACGATAATAACGATTAAAAATTGGAATTAACGCTCTTGAAGCTGCAGTCACCGACTCGGAATTTTTGTAGTAAATTTTAATTGTTTTTATTTTTGTGATATTCTGCCAGAATTCCAATTTTTTTGTGTTACTGGTGTTAATGTGCTTGCAGTTGTATAGATGTAGATGCCTTTGAATATTTCGGCGGTTATGTTGTCTGTTTCAGCAGCATTATTGTTAGTAGATTAGAGTTGCTAGATAGTGCCAATCAATGATCAGAGATATTCGCTGCTGTTAATGACGTGTAATATTCCATTTTGAAATCTGCAATCGAAAGAATTTAACGTGCCACACCCGATGGCGGTAGTTTTTGGGTCTTGAAAAATTTAGAATGCCTATTATTTTATCAGGATCAATTCGCAAGCCGTGTTTGTCCAATACATATCCTAGGTATTTTATTTGCTTTAAACAAAATTGTGATTTCTCTACGCTAATAGAGGTTAGCTTTCCGCACCCGCTTGGTTATCTCTCGCAATACAGCCATGTGCTCTTAACGTATATGTGACATAACAATTATATCATCCAGATAGACGAACACTCTCGGCTCTAAATCTACTTCAAATGGCATCCGCGTATAACTGAGAAGACTTCTGGCTGGAACCGTAAATGCGGTTTTGGATCGACTTGTTGCTTCCAATTTCACTTGCCAAAAGGCATCACTTAATTCTAGCTTTAACAAATATTTGGTGCCCGACAATTGCCCCAAAATTCGATTTATATATGGTAATGGATATCTTTCACCGTGACTTAATTTAATTTTCTAAACAAAATCTCATCTTGCTCGTTGGTTTTCGAACACAAACAATTGGGTGCACCCACTCCGTAGGGCCTGTCTCTTCCAGAACTCCTAGTCTTACCATCCGATTCAATTCTTGATTTATTTATTTCTGGACCTATGGAGAGATGGGTTGGCTGCTTTGGCGTCAGCTGTATCAATGTGGTGTTCCACTAAATGTGTACAGCCTAGTTTGTCGAGGCGAGTAACCAAAAATGCTTCTGCCACTGTGCTCCATAACTTTATTTGATCAGCACTGAACACATAGTACTTAGTATATTCTTCTTTGTTCACGATCTTGACTCTCGCTATGTTGAACTTCTTGTTTTCCTTTTCTACGGAAGGCCAAATAAAATGCTTCCCAGTAATCAATCCCGCAGATTAAGGTTTTGGGAATGAATAGACGATACAACCAGTGATCTTATCAACTTACATTTCTGGTTAACCACGTCCATTGTAGGAATCAAAAAGTCCCAAATTATTTAATCTCAAATTAATAGCTGTCTCACCCAATATGGTGCAACTAACTCCCGACTCCAGGAGACCGGTTATAAGGTAACTCAGCACTTTAACGTCAATTTGCGGTCGGTTATCCCCTTCGATATTTATCACACATTCAATGTTCTGTGGTTCATCTCCAATTTGTTCTGTCTTCACTATTCCGTCCTTTGTGCCTTCTGTTTTCTTTGGCTTATGATTCCGATGATTTTCTTACTTGTTCTCTCGTTTGATTTTCATCTCGATGTGTTGTGTTTCCTGAGTGTATTTTAACCCTATTTTCGTTACATGGTTATTTACTACTTTCTGCTACAATTGTTTCGTTCCGCGGTGTCGTCTTCAGATAATGTTGGGATCTTGTGAGAACTTGTTGATGGAATGATATGATCCCCTATCATTCTCGAAGTTTCTCTTTGTCGTTTAAACGACAAAGAGAATAATAAAGTTCTTCGAGTGGTGGGTAAACTAGACTAACACCTCAGCCATTGATACTAGATCAGCGGTAGCGTATAATTCTACCTTCCACAGAAAATCCCTTAACTCAGCTTGTTGTCACCACTTAACCTAATAGGCCACTTTTCGATGGCCACCCAACTAAGTTCAAATGTATCGGAAGGTCTTCCCAGTTTCATCTCTCGGTTACCTGATCAACTTCCTGCTATGCTCCATAGAACCTCTGTTGAGCTAAACATTCTCCAATTCTGCCACTTGATTCTCCTTAATAGAAATATGCACCCTCTTGCTTAATTTCAAAGTCCATTTCGATAAGTAAAACTTCAGTATTTGCACAGTAAATAATTTAAAAGTAATAGTTTTTAGGTAGTTGTTGTTAGTCTAAGTTTTTATGCCTCACTTTGCTGAAAGCTTGTGTTCTTTTAAACATTTTAAACAAAAATATACTGATAAAAATAGTAACAGTTTAAAAATAGTAAGCCTCAGAAATTTAACCATGTATTAGGTGGCTTTGTTTGGTGATCTTCCAAAGATAAAAATCAATATCTTAGCAATTTTAATAGTTCGGGTTTAAAATACCAAATCACAATAAGTTACCAAGTTAAATTTTGAATTTTTTTTTATTACGTTTAAGACGCGTACGACATCGAAAGTATCGAACTCCCAATCTCCGTTTCTATTATGTTGGTGATTCGTCACCATTCAATATTTTTCAACTCGAGCATGAATAAAGTGGGATGAGTTATCTATCATTTGAGTGATGTAATTTGTTGTAAGATTACGAGTTCGATATAATAGAAATTATTTTTTATGTCACGTCCGCGTCTTTACGGGTAAAATAACTTTCAAATATCATATATTTCTTCCATTTAACACTCACGAGTTTAAAATACAGTTTCAAGCAGGCAAGTTACGATATTCCCTAAACAATATAACCTAAATATTCCCTACTTGTTTTATACCTGAGAACTGTGAAGTTTTTCGTTCAAATATATGCTTATTGATGTACACTCCACATTTAAAATTATCATAAAATAATTAATTCAAAAAAGTAAAAAACTAAACCTTAATCTAAAAATTAAGCGATTATTGCCGTCGAGCGCTTAAATCAATGACTTCAAAGTCTTTTAGAAAACACCAAAATTTAGTTACAACCACGTTTGCAAATGTATGTGTTACGGTTCGGTTCCTTATTGGCGATGCAGTAGTGTATCCATTGTAGAAAAAGACTGTCCTAGATCCGTTGATGTGTTGATTGCTAAATCATTTGAGCTTTGGAATTATGTTGCCCAAAGTAAAAACAAATTTAATGCTAATTCTCAGAGAAATTTTTGTATCAATTAATTGGAGATGTTTTTCCAGTCCGCCCTATTCTGAAATAAAATAATAAAATACGAAATCGGATGCACTTTTTTTTGTTGTTTGGATTCTTTGCGATTTTTTCTGGGGCCGAAGCTCACCTAACTCTTTCGTGGTTATTTAACGTCCTACTAACACCATCGCCAGCTGAGAGAAGAATGTTTCGGCTGTTTTTTTTTGTTTTTTATTTGTTTTTAAGAATATGATTTATATTTAAATATTACACATATTATTACACTTGTAAATGTGACTTATATTTTTTGAGATGTAAAAGGTCTAAAAGGGCTTTTTAGATATCGTAATAGAAACACTTAAGCCTTATAAAACGTTTAACAAGTAATTGACTTTAAAATGTCAATTTTAACTTTATTTGATCTCAAATATATTATAGCTGTTTTTCATAATTTCCATGTAAACCATCTTGTAGTCTTCCGCTATTTGTGACCTATGACCATTTTATGACTATGATGAAGTTTTATCGATATCTCTTTAATTCAATTATATTTTAAGAGACATCAAAGTGTCAACTAATAAACTAAAAAAACAAACATATTTTTAAGATAGGCACATAAATTCGACACTTCAAACATAAAAAGTTGGAGATTATAATACAACTTGAGTCATTAAAGCCTTTTAAATTTTTAATCTTCTTTGTGTCGATCCAATTCTGTGTATTGTAAAATAATAAAACAGAGTGAAATTTAACACTTGGTTTTCATTATTTTTCTCAGTTTATCCAAACAGGTACACAACATTATTACCTGTAAATAAGTGTCAAAGAAAAAAAAAATATTTCATACTTATGAAGTTTTTTTATTTTATTTTACCTTTCTTCCAAAATTTAGTCACTTATTAAGTCGATTCAAATTTTGAGTAGGCATATTCTGAAAATTAGTTGATTTGTATCCATGACCTTTCTAGTTGCTTCATAAATCTGAAATTATTACTCGATATTCTTAAAAAGGAAATCTACAAAAAAATATGACTTTCAAATTTTATGATGAATAATCTTTGAAGAATAACTTTTGAAAAAGTAACCTTTTCAACTTTAATTATGATTTAAATTTGAGTGAAATATCACAAAATTGAAAAAATATAATTTTATAGATTCAAATAAGGGATGTAAATTTACAAAATTATTACTTAATTTTCGAAGTTTAGTGAGTATTTAAAACTCAAAACTAGACTGAATTTAAGATAAAGCTTAAAGTTGAGTTGGAACTATAAATCTCAATCCAAATGTCACAACTACTTTGTCAAATAGTTCAAATTTTGAGTTCAAAATTGAAATAATATTTTTAAAGTATAAGTTCAGATTAATTGTTTCCACATTTTCCAATTTAATTCTGTATCTTTGCTTCCAAATTTTAATCAAATAACAAAGATATGAAATTAAATGCTATGAAACCCCAACTTCCAGTTTAGAAGTGTTATCTGAATACCGAAAACACTTCTAAACTGGAAGTCGGAGTAATTGACACAATTATTTCTGTTTATTATATACAAATATATGAAAATGTTTGGAAGTGACATATGTGTTCAGTTCTATTTTTTTTTTTTTTTTTTTTTATTGAAACTATTCTTTTCAGACGCACATACTTCGTTGCAAATCTTTTTATTTCGTGTTTTACATCCGGTATCCTCAAATCGATGCAAATCCTTATTATGAATGTACCAGGGTGCATTGACTATACTCCGAAACACCTTATTCTGGAAATTTTGTATAGGTTTGATGTTAGCATTTTTAGTACAGCCCCAAAGCTGAATACCAGACCGGGTATTCATAAAACCAGACCGGTTTTATGATTTGAGTGTAAATAAATATTTTGTTGTCTGTGCTTAATTTTGATCTTCGTCCAATTAGCCAGTACAATTATCTATATTTAAGATCAAGCTCCTTTCTTTTCTTCTTCACATGCTCTTTCCATTTGAGCTTAACGGCCAGTGTCATTCCCAAGTATTTGGCGGAGTTCTCGTATGGCACCATGACATCGTTTATGCTGATCGGTGGCGGATTAACCAATAGTTTTTTCGTAAAGTTGACATGCGTAGATTTTAATTCATTAAGTTTGATTTTCTATCGCTTGGTCCACTGGTGAATTTCTTCACTTGCATTTCTTCTTCGACAGTTTGCGCTGTTGCTAGTATAGCGGTGTCGTCAGCAAACGTTGTTATGCTTACATGATCGGACTGTGGTATATCACTTGTATAAAGAAGATATAGGAGTGGGCGCAGAACACTGCTTTGTGGGTCTCCTGCCCTTACCTCTCTCAGTTCAGAATACTCATCTTCTTGTCTTACTCTGAAAAGTCTTCCAGATAAGTACGACTCCAGAAGGTCAACATATGGTCCCGGAAGCATAACTTTTAGTTTATCTATTAATCCCTCATGCCATACCTTATCGAAAGCTGCTGCCACGTCCAGAAATAAGGTAGAATAAATTTGTTTATCTTCTAACGCCTTTTCTATAATGTCTGTAATTCTGTGAACCTGGTCAATTGTTGAATGTTTACACCTGAATCCAAATTGGTGATCCGGTATTAGGTTTCTACTTTCTATTATTGGTGTCATTCTTTCATAAAGTCTCTCCATTAGCTTTCAGATGATAGAAAGCAGGGCGATCGGACGATGTGATTGAGCTTCATTTGGCGGTTTACCAGCCAGGTGATCAGCAAACACTTCAGCTTTTGATTTGTTATCTCTAGTCCACGAACTATCACTTCGCTTAATAGGAGGGATCTGCATGATTGGGGTTTTCATTCTTTTGGTTTCCTTCTATAATGAATAGTCTGTATTTTCATCAGTTGTCAATTTTCCAAGAACGAAAATTTTTCATTTAGCTTCTGAATTTCTCGCTTAAACTGCTGTGATTGGTTATTTAGGATCGTCTTGTCAGATAGACTAAAAAGCCACTTAAAACGTGCATCTTAGTTACCAAAAATATTTTCAATTTTAAACTTTCAATGTGGCTCTTCCAATATAGATTTTCAATTAACATTATTAAGTATTTGATACCACACAATCAAAGACATTAAAGTAAATTCCTCCAGACAAATTAAATCGGTCCCTAAAATGTAATATTTTATGTTTATTACTCAAAAAAATGCTATGATAAGTTTCGTCAAGTTCAATTTTAGATCATTCTTGTGGCACATCGCACACAAAGAATACATATTACAATCTAAATTTAAACTGTGACTACTTAAGCTAGCTGAGCAAGACTTTCTAACCAAACTAGCTGACTAAGATGAGAACCTATCAAATAAATATACCATTTCAGTTTAAATTTATTAAATTTTTTGTTAAGTTACTTTAATCATTGAATCACGGCCAAATTAAATATAAAAGTTGTTTCGTTAAGTTTTTCAATGATTAATTAAAGTCTTAAGTTACAATGATATTTCCAATAATTGCAATAAAAACCATCACTATAGCTTCATAATATTACCTCCAATAATATTTGGCTTCTAAACGGTGATTTTCCACACCACCAACTCCATATAATTGAAATGTAAAAGTGATTCGGATTCATAATTCGTAAAAGCATTATTATAATAGGTTTCGTTTAATACTCGTTAAGTTTTTTGAGTGCAATTTAATTCATTTTTATTAGTTAGTTTTTGAATAAAGTTATAATCAAAATAAAAAAAATTTAGTTGGTTCGTTAAACTTGAAAAGTTTCGTTAAGTTAAGCTTGGTTTCCATAATTTTCATTAAGTCTGTTTTTAAATCTTTCTTGGCTTTTTGGTCCAAATATGAAAAAATAAAGATACTCATATCGTGGCTCTACCCGAGTAATATAAGTTTAAGGTGAAAATCTATCAAATAATTTTAATTACTTGAAGTTAAAAATTGTTTCGAATAATAATTTTTATTTACCTTTTAAAAACTTAATATTTCGTTAAATCCTCATAATTTCTTTGAGTTAAGTTTAAAAAAATTATTTGTTACTTTTTAAAAAACGTAAAAACAAAAAAAAAGAAAGACAAAAAAGACAAAAAAAAAAAACATTTCTTTGGGCCGTTAAACTGAAAAAGTTTCGTTAATTTAATGGAAACGTGAAAGAAAAATAGAATTTCTAAGACGCTAATAATTGTTGAATGTATGGATTATTACGCTAACCAACGACTCAATAACAACTTTAAGTAAGAATATGATAGATTTAGCCGGCATGTTGCTGACCAGTGAAACCTTTAAGAAATGAACGAAAATGTTTCGTCCACATGAATTGTAATTTAACAAATTTAATAGAGCGAAAGTCAATTCAAGACAACTTTTTAAATTTGCTATAAAAAATAACATTCGTCAAATTCTGCAATGCCTCTTACGGATTTCTCACGGACTTGCTGACTAGCCTTTTAAATTGATAATTTTCGTTAAATTATTGATGCGTTGCAACCATTAATTTTGCATTTATTTGTTATAATATTCAAATATTCAAATATATATATATATATATATATATATATATATATATATATATATATATATATATATATATATATATATATATATATATATGTATATATATATATATATATATATATATATATATATATGTATATATATATATATATATATATATATATATATATATATATATATATATATATATATATATATATATATATATATATATATATATATATATATATATATATATATATATATATATATATATATATATATATATATATATATATATATATATGTAACTATAAATGACAAGGATTTATCGACGCGACACTCAACCGAAGTTTAAGACAATAAAATATTGAAATTTTAATTTATTTGCAAGTCGCCGCAAAACCTCTTCAATTTGTATAACTGCATCTGTTAACATGCTACACTCAACTAAATTATTTTTAATAATTTAAAAAGTGATTAATGCTTTCAAAGCTTAGTTTCCTGTGATAAGAACATAGCGCTAAAATCTGTTACAGTGATTTGAACAAATTTCAGAACACAACGATATATTTAAATGTTTGCATTAAATTTCGTCAGTTCTTCCAATAATTTACGCAATAGTTGTTTAAAGTCAGAGAAACACCTAACTTATCTATAACGGAAAGTCTGGCATTAACGGATTAAAATAATTTGATTCAAACATTTTTAATTTTATAGATTTTCCGAAATTGCCACTAATCATCACTTTAAGTATGATATACTTGTATATAAAATTTAGAATCGATATTTACCAATAATTGTATAAATGACGATACCAGTAACGGTAACTTCCGAAAAACGGAGCTTTTCGACATTAAAAATGATTAAAAACCGCAGTTTAAAAACGCATTGAAAATCCTACCTACGATGCAATGTGGGAACAGTGTTTTGTTTTCAAGAATATCAGGAAATTTAATAAAATTTCCGCCTCTAAAAGCATCCAATGGATGCGAATGTGGTTAATATTCGTTTATTTAGAAGCAACCATATACATGTATGAATACCCTGATTCATATATTCATTTAACTTCCTCATTCTAATTTCAGGTGACACTGTTCTGAAAAAAATTAAAATTCTAATCTAATCTAATCTGAAATCACTTAATCTCTTAATTAACACTTCTGAAAAATATAGCTATTAAAAAGCATTGTACAATATAGATATGGTTATGAAAGTAACAAAAATAACAGTAAAAGGACCCACCACCCCTCAATTATAAAACTTTAAAATATAAATTACAGTATAAAAAAATTATTTAGCACGAAAATCAAATGAAATAACCGTTAAACTGAAAAAATTCGTTATTTGCTCGCCCTAATCTGTTCAAGAACTGACAAAGTTGCTTGTTCTGTGGTCTTAATCTTTCTAAACCCGAATTATAGTGAATGTTTCTATTAATTTGACCATTCCAATTGTCTTTTTAAAAATTTTAGAGTGTAGAGAAAGAAGAGTTATATTAATCGGTAGTTATTTAAACACGACTTATCATCAATTTTGAGAACTTATATAAATACAGTTTTTTTTAAGAAAACACGCCATCTCTTGACGAATAAGTTTATCTATTTTTGGGGACGAATTATTTCGACAAAAAGCTTATACTTAATTGGCTGGCTTTGTTGTTTACTATCTCCTCATTTGTCGTTTAAAGCACTAAAGACAATTATATGGTCTATCCAATAAAATGATAACTGTTAATAGGTGATGTCTGCGATACACGTGATATAATTGGTGCTTGATACCGTAAACTTATGTTGAACAGCGACCTCAACTTGCAACGTTAACCAGTAATATTTATTACTGGTTAACGTTGCTATTAAATAGACTACAACTCCAATATAATAAACTCCGAACAATTGCAATGAACACGTTTCAGTTGAATAATTAGCAATGGATCTACCGGTTGATAAACCTCGTTGATAAATTCTCAAAATGGCAAGAACCAAAAATAATCCTCAAAATCACTTAATAGCGTGCACCACCGAACTTTTGCTTTCCTCAAAATGGCGGGATCAAATTTATGTTATGGCTTGCACAATATTTGATAATTTCTTAAAATGGCGAGAACTATCAGCACAATAGATTGGTAAACCATTTTACTTTATTCCCGGATATTTCGTAAAACTTAGATCTGATTAAAATAATAATTAGTCAAAGTAAACTCCAATATAAGTCGATATTTAAAAAAAATCCTATTAATCCTTTATTGTATGTCATTAATTGTTCCTAGTCGTAATGAAAGTTCATACAAATAACAGTAAATTAACTAACCATTACCCTCAAAACACACAAAAATGTATATAAATTACAGTGTAAAAAAATTACTTAACACGAAAATTAAATGAAATAAACGTTTAACTGACAAAATACGTCATTGTATCACACAAAACTCTAAAATTTATATAAATTAGATTTAAGAAAATTAATCAACACCGAAATCAAATGAAATAATCGTTAAACTGATAAAATTACTTGTTATGTCCTAAAGTCGAATTGAAGTAAATTTATCCATAAATTTAACCATTTCACTTTTCATAGCTTATCAAAAATTTTAAAGTTATTTAAGCTCGACTTATCATTTCTTTAAAAAGTGAGATCACTACAGCTCGTTTTAAGACAGGCGGAAAAATCACCGTACTTAAATTTATAATGAAATATAAAAGCGATTCTTACAACTGACTTAAATAAGCGCAACCTTAAATTTCCTAATGATTGGTCTAGACTTGTTTAAATCCTAGTTTAAGGCCTATATATTTATATACCCGCTTCCGGGCTACATTGGTAAAAATAATTCCCAGACCTCATAAAACTTTTACTGTGCATACCTTTATAGCTCAATCAAATTTTGAAAAATTATCTTGATAACTTTATCACCAATCAAACTTGACAATCAAATTTACTACATTTTTCGTGACTACTTTACGATTATAAATTATTTTTTATCATGTTAACATCGTTTTTTCGTTTAATCCATCCTAGATGGCAAAAAAAAATGTTGACAGTCATAAAATAAAATCACAAAAACATAAAATTTATTGGCAAATTTAAAATTTTTTTACTGATTTAATTATCGCTGAATTTAATGAATGTACTTTCAGCAGTTAACCAAATATAATGAAAAAAATCAATATTTATTGTTTATAATTTAAAAAAAAAAAAAAAAAAAATATGTCATTAAATAGTGAAAATAGATTATTAAATAGTGAAATTTTAGTGCAAAATAGTAATAATAATAATGGTAGCAGTATCGGCACAAAAAAAATTAATAATAACGCTAGAAGGCGATGGAAAATTTTAGCTCAGGCGATATTAAAATCTGAATCAACATCAACAACACCACCACCAAATAGTAATAATAATAATAATAGTTGTAACACAATTTATAATAATATTATTAGTAAAAATACCAATGAATGTGATAATAACAATAATAGTAATAATAATAATAGTAATTTAAAATTAATAAATCATGAAAATTTAATTTTGACAAATAAATTACGAGAGAATTTCTTCGGTGACAACAACAATTGGTATTGTTATGCCATCAATAATAAATTCCATTTGAACATACATCATGTCGTTTACCAGCCAACGATTAAAGATCTTATGGGTTTTAATTGTACAGGAAATATATGTGTTTGGCCGTCGGAAGAAGCGCTCACCTATTACGTACTGGATACATTAAATTGTTTTACCAATAAATGGATACTCGAATTGGGCGGTGGTATGACATGTCTAGCCGGACTAATAATCGCAAAATATAGTGATGCATATTGTGTTCATTTGACCGATGGTAATCCATTATCGGTTGATAATATAAAAAAAACGGCACGCCTTAACGAATTTAATTGTTTCATTAAAACATCGGTACTTAAATGGGAATATTTACCATCACGAAAATTATCACCCGAATATGAACGTTACGATTATATATTGACGGCCGATTGTTTATTTTTCGATGATTCACGTATTGCACTTGTGGATGCGATATGGTTTTATTTGTCAAACGATGGTGTTGCACTTGTCATGGCACCGAAACGGGGTAAAACCCTCGAGTCATTTGTTAAGTTGGCGCTTGAAAAAGGTTTTAAATGTAATATCGTTTATCGGTACAGTGAATCGATATGGCAGAAACATATGGAAATGAAAAAAATCAATTACTACGATGAAAATATTCACTATCCGGTTTTAATTAAACTAACTAAATTTAGCATGTCCTAGTCAAAAATTGTTTTCCTTTTTTTTCGTCTTAAAAAACTATATAATTATTTTGGTTATATTCTTTTCGTGTATACACGTATCTATATGTATTATAAATTATAATTATGTAAGAACATTATTCCACATTTTAATTAAATTTAATATTTATAAAAAAAAAAACAATAATAATTTTACTATTAACAATTAAAATTCGAGAATAGCACTAAACCAAACCACCATATTATATATGCCCATGACATTTAAAATCCAATCAATTAAAAATATAAAAAAAAATATCATTTTGCTTGTAAAATTATCTAAAAATAAATTGCAGCATGTAGTCGTATTATTCAAGTGCATTAGCCTAAATATTCAAATACAGTTGAGAACATATCATAAATTAAATTTAAGATGAGGCTATTTCAAGCGTTCGATCGAATTTTAGTTGGATGATTTTTTATTTTAATTTTTATTTCGTTTTTTTTTTTTTCGATGTGTAATTTTGTTTATAATATTATTATGATTGTTGATAAATTGATCCAAAGAATTGTTAATCCACATTCCTTAATTAAATAAAATTTTATTATATACATATTGTTGTTATTGCCTAGATTTATGGTGGAGGCTTTATTATGTAATGTAAGTATTTATTAAGGTATAGATATAATTTACAAAAGGCGACAATATTTCGCTTTCATATTTGAAGGATATAATGTATAAAAAGTTAGCCCAATTTTAATCCCAGAAAAACAAAATGGTAATACTAAAACTGTCACGACCATAACTGTCATCCCATTTTATTTGTGTCATCCCAGGAAATACTGTCATGAGAGTAAAAATAAAATTCATCCCAGGATATTAACAATCTTGGCATAAAGATAACATAGTATATTAAATAAGCAAAATAAATATATTGAAATTTGATATGTTGTAATTCAGAAAATTAATAATTATTTATTAAAATTTAAAAGGCAAAGTAAATTTTATAATAACCTTAAAACAGAAAGCTTTCTTAATATGTTTACGTCATTTGAAAAAATACGGTTGGGCAAATCACAGTTATTCAAATATCATTGAAATAGTCACAAGAAGAATACGGAACAACAATGATTGAATCATATGAATATCAGAGATTTAGTTATTAGTGACTATATAAATATGCTTCAGGCAAAACTAGTGATAGTGTCGTGACACAAAATATTATTATTTAATATATCTTTACAACAAACTAATTTTATATTAAAAATTTAGACTAATATTAAAAATTAAAATATCATTTGATAGAAACTATATGGTGTTAATTACAAAACCCCTTTTAACTCACAAAAAAAAAATGTTATACCGATATAATAAAATTTTACTATAAATCTGATGTAATACAAATCCCGATCCCAAGAATATCAGAGATTTTCTTTCAAAGTGGCTATATGGATTAGAAAGAAGATAAGGCTTTCTAATCCATATAGCCACTTTGAAAAAAAAAACGGGTCTATCCACAATTTTTCAAAAGTTATCGAAATAATCAAAATATTCTTGTGATCCGGATTTGTATGACATCAGATCCATAGTAAAATTTTGATTATTTCGATAACTTTTGAAAAATTGTGGATAGACCCGTTCTCATTTTTATCAAACGACACATATGTTGAAAGAAAGCCTTATTAATCTTCTTTCTAATCCATATAGCCACTTTGAGAGAAAATTTCTGGTATTCTTGTGATCCGGATTTGTATTACATCAGATCCATAGTAAAATTTTGATTATTTCGATAACTTTTGAAAAATTGACTAAATGATACTGACTTCACTCTGCTGTCATTTGTGTAGTTGTTATTTTCGCGCGTCAATTTTTTGACAGATTGAAGTTTGGTTAGTTGTTTACATGTGGTCAACAAATAATTGTTCTAAATTAATATCTTAATAAAAAAATCGTAATGGAATTCAAACGTAATAGTGTTGCACTGTATTTGGGTGGAAATTCACACAACAGCAATAGTTCGTCAACTCCAGCATTTGAATGTGAATAAAATGTTTGTGTATCGAACCATAACTCGATACAACGAAACTGGTAGCATCGCTAAACGCAACAGAGGCGGTCCTAAAAAGACAGCAACATCGAAAGAAATGATACGAAAGGTGAAGAAACGAATCCAACGAAATCCTCGTCAATGTGCCAAATTAGCCGCACGTCTACGTGTTTCACGATACAGCATTCAAAACATATTGAAAAATGAACTACACTTGAAGCCCTACAAGATACAAAAAGTTCAAGATATTACGGAGGCACAAAAAAAAGTTAGGCTTGAGAGAACACGAGCATTGAAGGCCTTGGCCGAACGTGATGAGATTCCAAAAATTGTCTTTTCTGATGAGAAAATTTTCACCATTTGTGAATAAACAAAATGATCGTGTTTGGTTAGAGCACAAGTCCAACGATAATTTGTTTCTGAACTTTGCAATCTGTTCTGGGGCCGAAGCTCTCCCAACTCTTTCGCAGTTAATTTTTAACGTCCTACCTTACGCCGTCACCAGCCAAATTGAGGACGCACGAATACAGGTTCCATTTTAAATCCATCTGCACATTGCATTGCTCCAGCCAGCCTGCACTGACATGGACGATGGTTCGGCCCATGGATTCTGCACTCCAACAGGGGGTCATAGTTGTGTTCATCGTCATCACCGATCGAAATCGGGTGATGAAAAATCCCTTTTGCAACCCTCCCCCGTTGGGATTCGAACCCGGTACCTCCCGTCCCAAACACCGCAGCTTTAACCACTGCGCCAATTGCTCGGTAACGATAATTTGGACACAAGAGTTGCCATGCGCAACATGGAGTCAAGGTAAACCAAGAGGTGTACCGCCAAAAGATACTAAACGACGCTTTGCTACCTTGGGCACGTAAACACTTTGGTACGAACCGTTGGACATACCAACAGGACTCGGCACCGTCACACAAAGCTCGAGCGATACAGCAATTTTTACAAAATTGCGTTCCGCGGCTGATTTCGTCGAAAGAATGGTCACCATATTCATCAGGCTTGAATCCCATGGATTTCTCCATAAAGTCCATTTTGGAGAGTAAGGTGTCCACTAAAAAATACGAAAGTGTTGATGCACTGAAGTCAGCTCTTGTTTGAGAATGGAATAAAATTCCGCAAGCCCACGTTCGGTCAGCATGCAATGCTTTCTATGGAAGACTGAATCAAATAATCAGAGCCAAATGAGGTCATATCGAGCAGTAACATGTTTTTCATAAAATGTAATATGTTTTCAACATATTCCACGAAATTTTAATAAAAAATAATCAAAATTAAAAAAATTGCAGCCTTTTCATTTGGTAACACTTGGTCTCAGCCACCCTGTACATTACGGCATAACGACTGTAATCATCGATAAATGTGAGTAAATAACGTTTACCTCCAAGTGTTTTAATCTGCATTGGTCCACATACATTACTATGCACCAGATCCAGAACCAATTTCGACAACACCAGCGCGATCAGAAGTTTTGATGCAATTGCTGAACATGGCACCATCGTTTCAAATATGGCACCTTTTCATTCTCACTATTTGACTCTAAAATTGCCGTGAGAGGTCGTCCGACCAGGAAATGTCCGGGATTAAGTGCCTCTGTATCATTTGGATCTGATGATAGTGGGATTAATGGTCGCGAATTTAAAACAGCCTGCACTTGCTTAAATGCAGTATTTATTTCTTCATACGTCAATGATGAATTCCCCATTATCCCGCCAAAATGTGGGCCCGATGAGAGAGCAAAATGTCAATTTATCATACTGCCTTGACATATGTGCAAAATCTCGTCATTGAAATGTTATCGCAAAAAAATGTTTTTGCACATACCCTCTAGTTGAAATAAATCATTGCAGAGCTCCAATAAACGCGTCTGAAGGGAGGTCTGACACAAGTTCTAAATGAACTGTATTTATTGCCAGACATACAAATATGGCTAAATATCCCTTTGTTGGGCGCATGTCTCGTATTTTGTTATAAGGAACGGATCAGCAAAGTCGACTCCAACATTGTAAAACGGTGGTGCATTTGTAACACGTTCTGTTGGGAAGTCCCCCATCTTCTGACTCGTTTTGGCTCGATATCGGAAACAGATGATACAATTGTGACAAACCCCTTTTGCTAGCCTTCGGCCAGTATTCTTGTCGTAGCTGCCAATAATGCTTGCGGACCTGCGTGACAAAGCCTTTTATGAAAATAAGAAAGTATTGACAAGATAATTAGATGTGTAGATTTAATTGATTAGAATGTATGGCCAAGGACGAACCAGGAACTCCAGGAATGCCGGGCACCACCATACACTCGTGTTACATATAACAAAACCGAAGGAATGGAAGGAATATGTAAGTTATGACAGACTCGATTACTGACACCTAAGCGATCGATAATTAGTATTTTTTTGTGGTGTAGGGAAAGGAAAGGTAATTTAGTAATGACAGAATTGACCTGGTTTCCCGGTGGCCAATGTTTAACTATTATTAGCACAAGATAACAATTTTACTGATTGCATTCAGATGTATCTTATCAGCAACTCCAGTATGCTACCATTCAACTGTAATCTATAAAGGTGTTCCCTAAGAACAAAGTCTATTCATGAACTGATTTCTCCAAGCCGTAGGCTGTAACAGATGGCATTAGTTTTTATCTGTAAATTACAAATGTATTATTTCACATTCATGCAATTTATTAAGTGTACTACTGATTTGACACAAAACTGTCAAATGAATACAAATTAGATTTTAAAAAATTGATTAAACATTACAATTGAATTAACCGTTTTACAACGTCATGTAATCAACAAAAATCTAATTTATATACACATTATTTCACACAAAAATTTAAATTTAATACAAATTAGATTTTAAAAAAAAAATTATTAAATATTACAAATCAAATGAATTAACCGTTTTATGACAAATACGTCAAGTGATTGCCAAAAATCTCTATGCGCAATGTCATAATGGACTTATACAAAATTCAGTTAACACTGATACCGACGATATGAATGATATGCTAAAAAGATTTTGAACTATTAAATAAAGAGCCACCTTCAAACACGACAATATAATAGAATCTGAATTGCGCTGTCAAGTATTGTATGCGCCGATCACATCGTAAAGTAGAAATGGACGTTGGCTAGTACGTTTAGCACTATGAAAGAAACCTCGAATATGTCTTGGAAAGTTCTACGTAACTGCAACGACTCGACTTTTTACCGCATCATGGTGTACAGAAATTAGACAGCAGTACAAAAAAACTACGTGACGTTTATGATGCTTCATATCGGTTATCAACGTCTACCTCATTAAACGATGTCCTACACGTAGGTCCAAAATTACAAACCGATTTATTTTCAATTTTGGCGACATTAATTTAGGTTTATGACTGACATTGAAAAAATATATCGCCAAATATTGGTTCATACGTCTGATCAAAAATTTCAATTAATTCTGTGGCGCAAAACTACCGATAAGGTAAAACAAGCTTATCAACTGTAAACTGTAACATATGGCCTAGCGCGTGTTCTCCGTACTAGACAATTTGGGCATCGCAACCAATGGCATCTAAAAATTCGAAAGAATATCAAAATTCATTCAAAGCCATATCTCAAGATATCTACATGGATGATCTGGAATCAGATAGCAAAGAATCCGCAATGTACTTAAAAAATCGGCTGGTCCACTTCTTACGACAAAATGGGTTTTCTATGACTAGGAAATTTATACGACTCCTAAATTGATAGAGGACACTGAAACCGCTAAAATATTAGGTGTTATGTGGAAATCAGCTTACGATACATTCAGTATTAACGTCGAATTATAACGGATTATATGTCAAGTTAGACCAAACGGAAAATATTATCCACCACATCACGAACCTATGATCTACTAGAGTGGTTATCTCCCTTAACCAAAAACTTTAAAAATTGTATGCAATGCCTTTAATTACTGGAACGGTACATTAATCTTCCAACGAATCTGAATACTAAATTTAATTTCGTTTATCGACAATTAATTCACTAAAATCGAGATTTCAAAATGCTACAAATTTGCAAGCCAAACTTGCAACTTAACGCATTTTTTGACCCTTCCAAAAAGCGTATGGAATCGTAATCTATATACGAGCGTAATCTATATACACTGTAAATCGTAAATTTCCTAATATTTGATGTGACGCTGAATTACTGACGGATAGGCCGAAAGGCATACGAATAGGCCGAAAGACATACAAAGTATTTGATATTATCCGTCAGATAGTATATCCTAAAAATAAACCTAAGCTAGTGAAATAGAACTTATTACCTAATCTTTCTATAGTTGGTCGTCTATTCGTGATATCGGATAGTGATCCTTTACGATTTTCTTATTTGACTCCATGTAGTCAATATGCAGAGCCGAAAGTCACCAGTTTTCTTTGTAGCTAGAATATCGGGACAAACTCTCATAAAATGACCTTCTTTAAAACATTTAAACCATTTGATCTTTGTTGGGCCAGATACACTTGGTCGTAAATCTTGGGACTATTAGCTTGATTATTTTGACGCATAGAATTGCTGGGTTGTTTAAAATTATGCGTGCCTCTACAATTTTCCTAGTTCTTCTTGGATTATTAAATGTTCAATTCGCAAATGCCATGTTTCTATTATTTGCATAAGGTCTGCCACTACTCGATGTCCCATTACCAACATTTTCACTGTCGTCGAATATATAACTTGCCTCCTTTAGATATAGCAGCAATTGTGCAGGATTTTCAAACTTTCGTAAAGGCCCCAAAAATTTCTGGATCGGTGATCTGGTATACCATCTACCATTCACTATATAATTTCACTATAAAACCATGCTTGCCTTGTTACACAGCGCAAGCTTTTTGTAACGTGATAACTATTCGTCGACAAAACGCAGAGAATTATAAGAGAACACGTGATATGAATATCCCCAATTTGGATGTCTTTAATTTGGCATAAAAAAGTTAGTATACAATTTCACTGTACTGAAGTCGACGTGAAAAAATAATAGAAAATATAATTTGTCAGATTTTATAATAGATGGCACTATACTATGATGTTCCAATTTTACACGTCGAGTGAAATTTTGACATTTCATTATGTTTTTGTTACGCGTACATGGTTCGATAATTTTTTTTTAAATACGATAATATATTTGAGCTTTATGTCGAATTTGATGATTTTGATAAGTATATGATTTCGGCAAACTTAAAAAGCACTAAAATCTAAAAAGTTGAAAACAAAACGACCAATAAAAACCATTGACACCAAAAGACATAAAACAAATTAGACATGTCAAATTTTATCTGTACACATTTTTTATTTGTTCATTTATGGAGAAAACGTTTAGCTTAGCTCGAGCTCCGTGCCAAGGTAGGTCTGATTACTAGGATATTTTTTCCATAATCGAAACAGACAATTATTAAAATTACGACCGGAGAGGTAGTCTATCTAATCCGTGTTAAGCAGGGAAAATAAGTTTCTTAGTAAGGAAGTGCAACATTTTGTGAACCACAGATAAAAGCTGTTATGACACATGAAGGAGACTGAGCGGGCTAAACTCTCAAGCATTTAAACTGGAAATTCGTATTACAGACCTACAAAGGAATCCACATTAGATTCCGAATTTCTATATATGCTTTTAATTGTTGGGAGTATATGTTGGAAGCAATCTGTGAGAAAAATAAGTCCAGCTTAGGTTGTGATACAGTTGTTTGCTTTTCGTATAAGTTTACTTATACACATTAAAAGCCTCGTTGACTCCTCGTGATACTTTCATAATTCGTTCCGCTATATAGGGTTATTTTCGTTTATGATTCCGTTCGCCTCTACAAAACATGATACTCGCTGGTGAACACTTTCGCATAACCGGTTTTATTCTACGGTTTTTCTGATAGTTCGGGCTTTGTTTCCTCATCTGAAAGGCTGCCTTCATGGGCTTTTTATAACTGTAAAATCGGATTTTGCTTAATCTTCAAACCTTAATTGATTTCCGAGACCGATAATATTTTCTCTAAATAATTTTTGACTTAGAAATAGGCTTCATTTCATCCCATACTTTCCCAATATTATCAACAGCGTTCTTAATTTTGGTAGTATCATCTTCGTTAAAGACCTTTTAAGGTGGAGCATCGATGGAACTTTCGTAGACAAACCCCTGCTCCTTTGTTCGTTAACTCTTTCTCTGAGACCTAGTGAGTGACTGGGCAAAAATATAGTGCATTAACCAATACTAAACAAAATCAGCTCACGAGAATTTTACAAATTATAAACTTAACTAGGTCTCCTCATTCGAATACAGCTAAATATCTAGGTAAAGTTTTGATAACTGGGTACGACTCAATTACTGCAAAATTAGTGAAGACCATCCCGGTGAAAAAATTGCGCTAACAACTTAAAGTAATAAACGCAGTCTTCAAATATGTCCCACATCAGTTTAAGAAACGTCACAAAATATTTATGATTCTTAAACCAAGGAAACAAGCAAACGACAAAATCTCATACAAACCAATTTTGCGCTACTTCCTGTTATTTCAAAACAATTTGGAAGAATGCTAATCAATAGAAAATATCATTAACTGTACCAAACCAACTCACCTCAAGTATACCACATGAAAAATAATAGGTTCTTTTATCTTCGTTGGTATAGCTCAAGCTTCCGATACGAGTTGGTGTCAAAGTCTGAAATTAGACCAGCATCAAGATATAAAATATCTTAAAACTGTGCAGGAACCAAAAAAAAATATAATAGCAGTTTCGAGAAAATCGTTCGAACTTGGTTTTCAAACTTGATCTATTCTGTTCCCATTTTAAGTCGAGCATCAGAAAATGTATAATTAAAATATTAGGCAAAAGTTGTATTTTTAGCACTTATGACATCTATGAATGATTGATACGAACTAAAAAATAATTTAGAAATAACCTGAAATTTAAAATAAAAATTTATTTTAGTGGAAACTATGTCTGTATTTGGTTCTACTAAAAAATTGTAGGACGCACAGAAACTCCAACATAAATGTAGGATAATTATCGTACTTTTTAGCCTTCAGCCTTTAGACTTTTAAGAGTTTTTTTCATTTATAAATTCGCTTAAAGGTAGGATTATTGTTCCAACCGATTAAATAATTTTTTTTAATATCAATATTAATTTAAAAGTGGCCATCTTCACATTATTTTTTTTTAAGTTTTACAGAAAGTATAATTTTAATTATTTAGATAGAAAACTTAAACCAATTTGAATTAAAATAAAGCTTCATAATAAGGTTTAAATACCCCTTAAAATTGCACTAGTATTTTTAATATTCTTTCGTGGCCAAAAAAATGGCATTATAATGATTTTTATAGAAGTGCGTTTCCAATATTTTTTTATGTTGATTTTTTTACTCTCTTTATATATCTTTATTCTGGTAGACTGATCAGTTCTGATCAGCCGTCAATTTGAGTTTTAGCATTAGATAAGAACATTTACCATTAAGTGTAAATCAATTTTTAACTTTTATGACTTGTTTCTGCTGCATCGATAAAATGGCAATCACTCTACACTTTCTTCTTTAATTAAGCCACATTAATCCTCAACATTTCTCAACCTCTACTGTACTTATAATTTTTGTTAAAAACTTTTATTAATTTAATTATGTCGTATGTATTATTCTGTTAATTTTATTTAAATTCTTTTTTTTTTTTTTGTTGGCCAACACTTGATTGGCTGTGATTTCAATCAAAGATAAATTCATGGCAACATATCTTAATAGATTTTTTTTTTTTTTTGTGCAACTACTGGTGTATGCCAAATAATAAAAATTACAAACAAACAAAAATCAAATTAGAATAATAAATAATAGGTAATTGCAAAATTTTATAAAAAAAAAAAAGTGACATTGAATATAGACCAAAATATAAATTAAAAAAAACTATGTTATTATTTATTTATATATGTTTTATGTATGTATGTAGTGGAAGTATAGGTGTACTATATTTATAAGGGGTTTTCCAATTGTAATGTTAAGTTTCGATTGTGGGTGAAAAAAGCACGAGATAATGTCGTGTAAAACTTGAAATGTAAAGATGGACCCAGGCTTCCAGATATTTGAATTTCCAAAAGCAAAATTCGCATTAGCGGTTCGATCTCGTTCGCTTAAGCTTATTGGGTTACGAAGCCAAATTTTAAACTCCTCTACAAATCTTAAAACTGAGAGAGAGATTATTACTCATTGAATATTATTTGTGAATTGGTTTAAGTTCGTGTCGTTGTTTCCGAGTTAGAAAGCCACACATATTTCAAGTGTGCCCTAGTGCAATTCCAATTACCTGTCCTTTGGATTAAAGACTGCAATTTTGACTTCTTGATTTTTTAGGATTTGAATAAAAGTTCTATTATAAATAGCATATCTGCTAATGCTGTGTCTTAATCGACTTTCCAAACTAAACTTTTCAAATTGGTCAAGCTTCTGCTATTATATCATAGGTGGTAGCTGAAAAGTTTTTTCGGTGACTTTTCACAAAATGTATAAAATAACTATAATACTTTTGAACTATAAATAAATAAAATATAATACTTTTTGGTTTAGTTTAGTTTCAAGTTGAGGTACAGTAAGTGACTTTTGTAGTAGTTCCATCTATCTAGATATAGCATGAACTAACTCTTTATAATTTAGTTTAGTTAGCCTAGTCGTTTCAGCCACACAGTATTAGGACTGAATTTATGTAGCGCTTTTGGTGTCACAATTTGCTAATTTAACTTGGCGCTCTTCGGTTGTTGATATATGCACCGCATCCTTTGTAAGTTGCAATATGGTGGTCTTTTTATTCTTGTAACCATTTTAGTTATTGATACTACCTGCATCTAAAGATACGGTTACCGTTCAAAACTGCATATCCAGTTTTGTTAGCAACTGAAGCATTATTGGTTCATCTTTTAACTTCATTTTTCTCAGAGCTCGTTTAATTTGGTTAAACCTCAGGTAAAACAAACAATGGCACGTTTGCTTTTATTTTGTGTGTTTGCGACTAATTTAACAGCCATTTTCGTGTTGGTGATAACCAATTTCACCTTCTGAAGTAAACGGGTAGAACTGGTCTGCTTGTCTGTCTAAGAACTCTGTTAGTCGTTGTTGAACCATACATTTTTGTCGTTAATCCCACCCTCCAATACGTTTTAAAATTGATGAAAACAAGGACTCCAGTTTTTTAATTTAAACATGAAAACGTAGGTGCATTGATATATGTCCTTGTGAAGAAAAATATCACCTTTGGCATGTTTCGAAGTGTACGTTGGCTTCAGAGTAGACATGGTTTCTATGGTGATGAACTGCATTCTTCTCGTCTTTAAAAAACTGTCCAAGCAGTCGTAGCGTTTGCCCGTAAAGCATCTCTGTTGCGGTGTAGATTTAATGTCCGGCTTCTCAAGCATATAGTAACTTTAGACCAACTGGATGTCTGGTAACACATGATTGTTGACTTTAAGGTCCTGTGCCACCTTTCGACTAACCCATTTGACTGTGGATGGTAGCTCGTTGTTTTAAGGTGGGTAATATTTAAAAGCCTCGCCAATCCCTGAAACAAGTGTGACAAATTGTCGACGTTGATCAGTTATAATCCTCTTAGGAATACCAAAACGTGCGAACCAACCTGAAATTAGTTATGTTTAGCAACTGTCTCCGCAGTCATGTTTGGAATTGGGATAGCTTCCGGCCATCTGGTGTACCGATCGACTATTGTGAGGCAATAACAATTCTCATCTAACTGAAGTAGTGGACTGATCAAGTCGATATTTATGTGGTCAAATCGCTTATTTGGTAGCATAGTTGTTAGCACTTACTCTTACACCAGGGTGTGGAAGACTGTTAGTGATTTACGATTACTTCACTCTGAACTTCTTTGTAACGTAAAAGCGGATATTATTATTGTGACTAATAAAAAGCAACGGTGTACTGGTATCTTATTATGTATTCCATTGGTACGAGATAGAAAATCTGCTGGTGCATTCGATGATACCGAAATATGATGGATATCGGTTGAAAACTGCACCAGGAAATCGAGGTGTCGCATTTGCCTAGGAGAAGCTTTGTTTAGTTTTTGCCGGAACGCAAAAACTAATAGTTTACAATCGCGGTGTAGATACAAAACTTTCTTCTCTCAATCATATACTTGAAATATTTTACGCCTAAGTACATCGCCAATAGCTCGTGGTCATACTTACTATACTGTTGTTGTGTATTGTCTAGTTCCTTTGAAACAAACTTAGAGGTTGCGTGAAACTGTCAAATAGTTTCAACCTTTTCTGGTAATGGTTAATTATCAGCTGATGAAATATGATAGCCCTGGAAATGTATTATTGACTTTCAAAACTCACACTTCGATTGATTGATGCACATGTTAAACTCCCGCAGAAGTTTAAACACTTGACGCAAATGAATTTGGTGCTCTTTACCATCGGATGATGCAACAAAGGTATCATCAATATAAAAAAAGGGCCAATGTCATGTACAAGAATTCAAATAGCCCGAACGGTGTTGTTGTAGCTGTCTTATGCACATCCGCTGGATCGATGGGAACTTGATGGAACGCCTTGTGTAGATCGATTTTTGAAAAAATTGTTTTCCCGTAAAGAATATGTCCGCAATCGTTGATGTACGGCAACGGATATTTGTCCGGCCTTGTAATGGCATTCAAAGCGCTAAAGTCTCCATATGGCCTCCAAGAACCGCTTTTTTTTAAATCATTTCCAAGGGTGAGGACCAATTGCTTTTCAGTGGTCTGCAAATCAAGAGATCATTAATTCTTGTAATTCGGATCTAGCTGCTTTAAATGGAGAAAGGCGTTTCGGCTTTGAACTGACAGGATGACCTGTTGTCTCGATTTGGTGTGTAATACTCGTATTTGGCCTAATGATGTCGCGTTTGAATCGTGTTATATCACAAAATTCATGTAAAAAAATTACAACGCGTTTCAATTGACGTTATGCTGTCGATTAATCGCTTCTCACCGAAAATCAGAATTGTGGAGCCATTAGCAGCATATAAAAATTTTGGCAACTGGGTAGCTGAACGTAATGCATAGTATCGTAGTAGCATCGAAATATCCGCCCCCGTGTCGATTAAAAAATCGACTTTGCTCGTGTTGTGAACGCATAGTTGATTGACAATAATTGCGTTGGGCAATAATGTTTCTGATGTTGATTGAATTATATCGTCATTGCTGTTGAAGCATGATGATTTTGCTGTTATTTGGCAACACAATGCTTGACGTGTTATTTTTGTTAGTACGGGCGGTGAGGTACGCTTTCTGAATATCTACTTGCACTGGTTGTCGAAAATTACATTGTGCATTGCATTTTCTTGCCGACATTCCATACTTCCGATAATACCAGCATGTAGTTGGGTGATTGCGGTCCCGTTTCTTTGATCGATACTTCGAACGATCTAAATAAGGCGACGAATATACAACAGAAACCTGTTGCACTTGACGGGTTAACCCTTTTGATTGATGCTGAATTTGGTACTGGTCAAACGTTTGTGAGATAACCGAAAATCCCAATATTTTTTTATACAACTTTCTAGCTTTAAATGGAATTTCTATACCTGCTGAGTATCCATTTGCAAGTAATTACACATCAGAAATTTGGGTTCAATTACTCTTGCGAGGCAGAGTTAACTTTTAATTGCATTTCTATAGATTAAAGCCAAACTTCTATAGATTAAGCACATTTTTGCTTACTACTACGAGTCCAGATATCGTTATCAATTCTAATTGGTGCTATCAAATTTGTTGCTTTCCATAGGAAGTATTGCGTGTCTTTTTGACCATTAAGTAAAGATAAATATTAACCTAATGTTTCATTTTTAACTGTACTGATCCAATTGTTATATATAGGTTATCAAGCTCGGTTTTATTTGGTGCAGTTCGATTTATTTGTCAGAACGTACGTGCTTTACGTTTCTTAGCCACAAGTTCTCTTACTTTAAGTGGATAACTTTTACCTCTGGTGTTGTTTGCAGGTCCGAGTAGCGTGGCAATTAACTTGTTGTATATTTTCTATTATAGTCTGTCAACTTCCTCTTCAAGTTGCTTGGATTTTCTGATTTGTACTTGAAGATTGATATTTGATCATTTCACGAAAAATGTTCCAATTGGTATTCTTGCTCTAAATTCTTGGCAATATTTCTTATAAAAAAAAGTAGGTTATAAAGAAGTAGGTGCGCCATCAGATTGAAAGTCGCATTTTAATTTGTTGGCTGCTCTAAACAGTTTTCTTCCTTTTCGTGTTGTCATTCTGGTGTCCTAAAAATGTTTTTTGCGTTGAAGTCACCACCAATAATGAAACATCGTCCCAAAGAGTGAAAAAGTTCTTCGTATCCTTCTTTTTTTAAGTTATAACGTGGTGGGCAGTATATAGCTGAGATACTTACATCTTTGTTCTTAGTTTCAATTTTAATTGTTACAGGCATAGACTCAAATTGAACCTTTACTTCTTCATGGTGTTTTATGTTAACTTTAATGAAAATGGCAGACCTTTTCTTGCTCGTTTTGCTGGATGAATAGCATGGTAGAAACTCTACCAATCTATTTTGCAATATTAAGATCTATTCAAATAGAAATTAAACATATGTCAATTTTTTGTGTATTTAGGAATATTTCTAGCTCAGGAATATGATAGATTAGCCCATTTGCATTCCATATTACTATTCTGAGCGTTTTTAAATTTATTTTTATTTTTATTTACTTTAGGGTTTTCAATTTTTCAAATGGTCGATCGATGATCGTTGAAGAGATCGGACGTGTTTTTTTCGATCTCCTCAATTTTAAAATAAATTTTTTTTTTTTTTTTTTTTTTTTTTTTTTTGGTTTTGTTGTGTTGTTTTTTGTGTTTATTTGTTTATTTTTTTGTTTTAGTTTGAGTAGCTTTGTGCGTGTGTTTTTTTTTGAAGTGCTAAAGTGGATCTTGTACTCTGTTGTTTTCCCAGACATCAGGTATCAGTGCATCATTTTAATGTGCATTTTTTTCATTTTTATTTTTAAGTAAATTGGTGTAGGTACATAAGTACCGTTGGTGAATTTTTTTATCAAATAAATAGTTATAATAGGTATTAATTAGAGTTTGTGTATGGATGTGTATGGTCAGTGTTTCATAAATTAGACAGGTATTCATAATATAGTATAGAATTTATTTTTCGAAACGGTTAATAGTTAGTGGTTAGTAGATGTGTACATGGTGCTGTCTCTATTTTACTTCAGTCTCTTGTATATACATGTTATCCAAACACATGCACACATACATGATGTATGTTGGTAATTCAAACACAAAACGCATACAAAGTTGAAACGAATGTACGAGAAAACATATGTAATTTCCTACTACGAAGTAGAATACAAATTGAATATCGTCATTAGTATAATAATTCTAATTGGAGCCTTGCTCGCATGTGATATGTGTTATGCTTCTAATAAGAAATGGACGAAATTCATTTTTTTCACCTTAATAGTTAAATAAAGAGGACATATTTCATTCAATGAATTTTATTCTTATTTTCGTTTTTTAAAGGTTGTTAATATGTTTTGCTGTGTAGTTTTTAATTAATACATATGTTAATTAATATGTATATGTTACATGTGTATTGTTTTGCTTGTTTCCTCGATTTGTTTTTACTTATACTACTTCATCGCGTTTTATAGTATGTGTATTAACAGGTTCCAATTTTGTTTTTAATATTGTTTTCGAACAACTGGGGATGTATAGTGTGTGTTGTTGTGTTGTTGTAAAATGCTAGTTTTATAAAGGGTTATCTAATGGGAGTGCCCTTAATTGATTGATTAATCATTATTGATCACTGTATTCTTGTTCATATTTCACGGTTATCTTTCCGTGTTTAATTGGGTGGTTGTACGGGTGTTGTAGTTTGTTTTTTTTGTTCATACGAATCCGACATTCGTTGTCCGTGACTTTGATTGGACCAGAGATTATGCGAATAACTTTGTTTTCGAAGGTATATAACAATCTACAATCGTTAGAGGTTATGGCTCAGCTCTCGCTTCCAAAAACCAGCACTGGTCTTTTGAGTGCTATAAAGTGCGAGCTTGCACGACCGTGACATATGTTTAGACTATAATAATTTCGATTAGGCGTAGAAAACTCGTCGTCCGGCAGCGATTTGGGCTTTTATTTCTGCCTGCATATCATTCGCCGATGTTATAACTGACCCGAGGTATTTAAAGTTTTCGACGCTATCAAAGTTATGGTCGCCAATTCCGAGATTTACGATGGAGATGTTCCTGGGTGTTGATAACAATTTTGTTTTGCTGCTGTTCACCTCCAAACCAAGTCTTCTTGCGCAGCAGTCGAGCTGTATGAAACTGTCTTTGATATCTCCAGGTCTTCGAAGCACGATATCACCTGCATATCCAAGAATTTGGCCTGATTTATTAAATATACAGCGCGAAGTTTCAATGTTTTTTTTTTCTCACTACGTATTCAAGCGCCAAGTTAAACAACACAGACGCAAGTGCATCTCCCTGTCGAACACCAGATGTTATTTCAAAGGGGTCTGACATAGCTCCCTCAATTATGATTCTACATACAGACCCAGAGGTTGTTAATTTGCACAGAGAAACGAGTTTCTCTGGAATTCCTAGGCACACCAGCGCGGCCCGTAAGTTTTCGCAGTTTATACTGTCATATGCCTGTCTGAAGTCTATATACAGTTGGTGAATGGTTATGGTTATGTTGTACTCCCAACATTTTTTCAAGATCATCCTCATGGTAAAACATTGGTCAGTGGTCGATCGGTTGGGACGAAGACCACATTGATAGTCGCCAATGGTGTTTTCGGCGAGAAGGATGAGTCTGGCAAATACAACATTAGCCAACATTTTGTAAGCAGTGCTCAACAGAGCGATACCACGATAGTTTCCACATTTAAGACGGTCTCCTTTTTTGTGCAGCGTACATATGAGTGCGGTCTTCCAATTCTCCGGGAACTCTCCTTGGTCCCAAATAGAAACGATGAGATCGTATAGATTTGTTTAGCGCCTCCGAGCTTAATCAATTCTGCGGGGACTCCATCGAGACCGGGTGACTTTCCATTTTTTAATCTACTAATAGCTGCATTTACTTCCTCTACTGTGGGATATCCAACAAGGACCTCTTCACCTGGAGGAACTATTGCTCTAATGGGGGTCATTTCGTCGTTCCGATTTAGCTGATTTTGAAAGTAACTTTGCCATACTGAGAGAACATCAGCCACGTTTGTTCTCAGTTTTCTATTTCCGCCTTTGATGACGATACTTTTTGTGTGGAAGTCTTTAGTAAGATTTTTGGGGTTAGCAGAACAGTCCCTTGAGTTTCCTATTTCCGCTTGGAAGTTGATGTTTTTGATGCAAGATCTTATATGATCGCGCTTCTTTTGTCAAAGGTATTTAGTCGTACCTTTCCTAGCGCGGAGATATTCTGCTAGAGTGCCTTTAGTGTTGCGAGCCAACCATTTTTCACGAAGTTTTTGTTTATTTTCGACGACTCTTCGGCATTGATCATCGAACCAAATATTACGGAACCTCGCAGGCCTTCTTCCGATGGAGCTTTGCGCCGCGGTGGTTATGGTTGACTGTATAGCGTGCCACTGCTCCTGGATGTTAGGAGGAGATTCTTCGTTGTTATTGGGCCGGTCTAAGTAATTAGTGACAGCTGGTTGGTAGCTCTGCAGTGACGCTTGGTCTTTTAAAGCATCGATATTCCATCGAACGGTATTTTATGCTTGTCTGTTAAACATAGATGACAGTTTGCACTTATACTTAAATATGACAAGCACATGATCGTTGTCCATGTCTGCACCACTGTAAGATCTGACGTCGGATATGCTGGTGGAGTGTCTCTTAGACACCATGATGTGATCGATTTGGGTTTTCGTTCTTCCATCATTCGATTTCCACGTTACTTTGTGGATTCTCTTGTATGGGAAAAACGTACTTGGAACAACTAAGTTTTACGTTATCGCCTGGTCGGTGACGTGTTGGCCGTTATTGTTACTAGTTAGGTGCAGGCTGTTAGGACCGATGTATGATGAATTTTCGGCACTCCTGCCGATTTTTGCGTTAAAGTCGCGCAGGATGATTTTAATGTCGTGGTGCGATATGTTATTGATGAATTCCTCCAGCTCGACAAACAAGCGATCTTTGATGTAATGAGATTTATCTTCGGTGGGTGCATGTACATTATAGATCGTGATGTTGAATTTCTTAGTGCTGAGCATGATCGTGCATATCCGCATGTTGATAGGGCGGAAGTTGATGATATAATGCTTCGTGCGCTGATGGATAAGGAAGCCAACTCCAAATTCTCCTCCATTCTGATGGCCACTGTAATGGAGTGTGCAACCATTAGTGGTGTTATGGATCCCACTCCCAGACCATCTAAGCTCTTGTAGTGCGTCTTGTAGAACGTCTAATGTGTATTATATTATTGTATTGTTATATTATTGTATTGTTATATTATTGGTATTGTAATAAATTAATTAATTGTAAATTTCAGGCAAAAACTAACACAATTTATTACAGCATATGGCTTGTAGGAATTATATTATTGTATAATTGTGCTATTATATTAAGAATTAATGAATTTGTGATTTCAGATTAAAAATTAATTCAATTTATTACAGCTTACGGCTAAGAGCAATTGGTTAATAAATATTCTGTTTTCAGGGACCCATTGCAGATTATAGATGAATGGCGGCATACTGGAGTTGCTGATAAGAGATGGCAGAATGCAGAGCAGTACAACAAAAATGTGATTGTCTTACACTAACAGTAGTTTGAATATTGGATACCGGGAAATCGGACCAATTAAGTCATAACTAACATACTTTTCCTTTCCCGAACCCACAAAAATTTACTAACTATTGGCCGCCAAGGTGTCTGTAACCGGGTCGATCTCAATAATTTAACTAGTATCCTTCCATATCCTTCCAAGTATATGTAAAAACGGGTGTACTGTGGGCCCGGCGCTTTCCGGGATATCCTGCTTAATGCTTGGCAGTACATTCAAAATCAATCAATCAATCAAATCAATTTAGGGTTTTCAATTTTTCAAATAACATTTTATATTCACAGCCTACTCGTCAATTTTTTTGTTTAACAAAAACACTTTGAACTTGGCCAGTGTTATTTACTATTGTGTGTGTGGTTCTAAATTTTTGCATATGATGCGTTACCTCGTAGATTGTATAGTCCCTTGTTAGTCTTTTCGTTTGTTGTATATCAGGGTTTCTTTGATTTTGCTCAGCATTTCTTACACGGTTTCTATTTTTTTGTAATTCTTTTGCTACTTCACAGCCATGATAATTTGCAGTATGTAATATGCAAGTTGCTGCTGTATTTCTTTCTAAGGTACATATGCTCGTAAGATGCTAAACAGCACATTTAACCCATCTTGCGTCACGCCCGCGATATTTCTGAGTATGATTATAACTTTAACATTTTCTGCATTTGACTATCTTTGAAGTATATTCTTCTTCATTGGCTCTATTCTGCCTCTTATGTTTTGAGTTGCCCGAATATTGTATATCTCTTGGGTGTTTACTTTCTTGCCAAACATAAGCATAAAAAACGGTAGTTCTCTTCTTACCAGATGGCGGCTGACTTTATCGCTTTTAGTTCTATTTTTTTTTATAATATTAACAGCATCCAAAATATCTAAACCTGCAACTGTGCTATCTTGCCATTGCTTTTACAGGTATATGGTGTAGCCATCTAGCTATAACCTTATTTGAACTAACTTGCTTATCTTCATAAGTATACCACTGAAACTTGTCAGCATTAAGCTTCATGGTTCCAGACATCGTTGTCACAGCAATAGCAGATCTTGTTGTATTATCGGTTTTAGCTACCAAGTAGACCATTATTGAAAATTTCCACTTCTTGGGTAACGACAACTTAAAGCCTGCTTGCACACTGTCTCCAGCCTTCGGCACTGAGTCTCCGTTTTCTGCATCGTACGATTTTTCCTTATATATATTCTCCATGAAGGATTAATTTATTCTAGGTTTCTCACCCATAAACTGATGACAAAAATAAATTTGACCTTGCATTCAGGCATGCACTGATCTTTCCCAGTCTTGGTTATTCCGTGAGAACTTATCGAATCAGTGCCTACCTTCTCTGATCAGTGGTTATACTTTTGGCATTACCCAGGATGCAGCGCGAGGAGCTTATTCAACCGACGCATCCCTGTAAGTAATAAGTGGATAGTTTATTAAAACTCTAGTTTTACTTTGTCTACCGCAAATACATTTGGTTTCTAAACATAAGATTTGAAAAAAAATTGGTGTAGGTGCACTATTTGAAAAATACCCAATTATATCAAAAACGTACATTTATGACACTTAGGACGATAAGAAAATTTAAAGTTGCCCTTTCAAAAAAATGTACACAATGCAAACATTTTAATAGGAAAACTCTTTATTATATTGTTTTTTTAAGAACCAAAAATAGAAATAAAAATAGAAAGAAAACTATTATTTTTTCATACTAGAGTACCTCCTATAGTTGTACTTATGTAATAAAATTTATTTATTATTTATTTTGTCTGGTAAAAAAAAAAAAACTATTATTTTTTGTGTATTTCTAGTCAATTTTATTGTTACATATTTTTAGTTATTTTTAGTTTTTTTTTTTTTTTTTTTTTCATTTCCAATAACCATCATAATAAAATTCAATTATTTTTAATAATAAATTAAATAAAAAACAAATCAAAAAATATTTAAAAATTAATATAATAAATTGAATTTTATTTTTAAGCAAAAAAATTTATTCAAACTACAATAATAATTTATGACTACTATCTATAGTAAATAAATTGATTTATTGATCAATTTAATGAACTTGAAAATGTATCGTGTCTAAATTATTGAAGTACAAACAATTTCGCTTCAACAATATTGTTTTATTTTTAGCATCAGCGGCACATAAATTTATTAGTCGTCTAATGCACAGTTTAAATAAAAATAGAGCTTTTTATACAAAGCAAATTAAAATATTATCGGTATAGGATATCGATCATTTTAAAGCTGACCTTTACGCTAATGTTGACAATAGCTTGATTTACAAGATCAGACCACTATCAAAGTTTTTAGATGTTGAGAGCTTTAGAAATTTTCACTCAAATAAACTCTATTGGTCGGAATATTTTTTTACGATCGACACACTGGTTGCTGTCTTGTACTTACGATTTAATAACAGAGATGTATAGCAGAAGTGTTTTCTGGTATCAATGTGTTTTGGCTACAAAGAGACAAACCTTCCCTCAGTTGAGGAAAACCACAAGCACGTTTGTTTGTTTTTTTTTGCACGATCAGCTTACACCAATACAAAAAACACCTCCAATCACAAAAAAATATTTAACGCAGTGTTAGTCTTTCTATGTGTTCTGCATTCAGCTCCAATCAAATCGTCATATCCATAAAAAAAACTCATTATTGTTATTGTTGAGAATTAATTTTAATCCTTATATCCCCTTTAAATATTTAAGAACATGCTTTAACTCCATCCAGTCGGATTGAATAGGTTTCCTTGTTTGTGGTGCTAATATTAATATCTACGGCTATAATGACACATTCGGACTCTTTTGTGGCTGGATTTCATTGATGCAGCGTTTAGTTTCAACCTGTAATGCATGGGTAGTTGTGGGTTTTTTTGACATAGACCTATGGCATTAAATAACCCCATAAAAAAACAATCTAATGGTGTTAACCACACGATCTAAGGTGCCAATTCTGATCACCGAAACGGAGAGTACTCGAACAAAATCCGCACCAAACAGTGACACGTTGTGGATGCATTTGTTTTTCGACATTCACATGTGGGTTTTCCGAACCTCAAACACGGCAATTTTGGCAATTAACAAAGCCATCAAAGTGAAAATCGCGTTTCATCGCTTAGAATGAGTTTGCTCAAAAAATCAACTACCACTTGTTGCTGTTCAATAATCCATTCAACGAACTCTTTTCGCTGTAAATGGTCATTAGGCTTTAGTTGTTGTGTTAATTGAATTTTGTAAGCATTGAGACACAGATCTTTTGTGAGTATATGCTGTAGAGGGCTTTTTGAAATTTGCAATTCTTGTCCACGACGCCCGATTGGTGTTCTTGGTTTTTCCCCAACACTCTCACGCACTGCTTCGATATTGACATTTGAACGGCTTGTTTTTTGACCACCATTGTGTTTAGCGTCTCCTACTGAGCCAGTCTTCATTTTTACTAACCCTAAATTCTCAACTGTCAAAATGTTTTTTTTCCACGGTTGCCAACAATTTACTGCACAAATGGCGACAAATTCAAGTATTGAGTTAATTTTGGAAAACCAACTGAAATATCCTGCCAAGTTTTTACAGAAATATTTAGCAAACATCCGATAAGCTTCTAGTATATCTAGCATTATTTCCTTATGATGCTGCTGGTTCGTATTTAAATGCTCTATGTTTTCTCTGTAAGCCTTTCCTTCTCTTTGATTTATAGTACTCCGTGCTCTTCCTTTGCGGGTGATTTTGTTCCCGCCTAGAGTGTTTGTAAGCATTGAGACACAGATCTTTTGTGAGTATATGCTGTAGAGGGCTTTTTGAAATTTGCAATTCTTGTCCACGACGCCCGATTGGTGTTCTTGGTTTTTCCCCAACACTCTCACGCACTGCTTCGATATTGACATTTGAACGGCTTGTTTTTTGACCACCATTGTGTTTAGCGTCTCCTACTGAGCCAGTCTTCATTTTTACTAACCCTAAATTCTCAACTGTCAAAATGTTTTTTTTCCACGGTTGCCAACAATTTACTGCACAAATGGCGACAAATTCAAGTATTGAGTTAATTTTGGAACACCAACTGAAATATCCTGCCAAGTTTTTACAGAAATATTTAGCAAACATCCGATAAGCTTCTAGTATATCTAGCATTATTTAGAAGAACACCTGATTGGTTTTCTTTTTTGTATAATTAACAAGGAGTAGAATTTTCAATAATTTTTACATCAGAATGATCAAAATCACCTAGTCTTCCTTCCCGTCATAAATAAATCCTGGTAGCTGCCTCTTAAAGATTTCCTCTCGAAGTTCCCTATTTAAGGGCCAATGTTAATTGTCGTTTGTCATACTAGACAAGTGCAAATGTTTCATCATAATCGCTGCAAGAACCACTGTGCAAACTGTCTCGCTTTATATCTGCTAAGTCCACCATTGGCGACGATTTTACTTTGAAAATCCATCTACAAACAATAGGTGTTCTATTTGATGTTAATGGCACATGCTCCTGAGTACCGTTTTCTTGTAGAAAATGAATTTCCTCTTTATTGTTTTGGTAGAACAATTTTATTTATTCATGTCGAGCTGCGGATTATGTCCGCTTCATAATTAGAAACTATCAGTTGGACTGTACAGTACTAAATTCCTTAAAATAAGAAATACTTGTTTGTTTACAATACGAATTTTCAAATGGTGTCTCTTCCTGTCACACAGTTTTGAATATACTTGGGAATGGCAACCGATTCACCTTAAAAAAAATTTTTACTCGAGCATCGATTAGCATACATTTGGTCACCTCAACTAGAATTCCTCTCTTCTACACTATTTTGTTGTAATTAAAATGGCGTCATTCTATTACACTGGATTTCCTCTTCGCCACGAATTTCAGAATATCTTCGTTGAAT
Organism: Tipula confusa; assembly: GCA_963556175.1. Lineage (NCBI taxonomy): Eukaryota > Metazoa > Arthropoda > Insecta > Diptera > Tipulidae > Tipula > Tipula confusa. The sequence goes on from OY744475.1 coordinate 86,243,520, forward strand.
GGGTAAAACAACGGAAGCAGCCAACTTACCAATTTTAGAATCATCCCAGCGTAACTACCCAGCTGCATTCGATTTAAGGCTAGAAACCTCTTTTAAATTTTCGACGTATAACTAAACAGCAATATCACTCTCTCTAATCTAATGTCTAAATAATCACCAGTCCGCCTTCTTATTTACAACATGCCTCATTTCTTCCGAGAGACAATTCTTGCGCATTAAGCTATACAGTGCTGCCGGATTATAATCCAGCATTTGTTCCTCGGATTACAATTCGAATATAAGATATCAGTAAAATTGTAGGAAACATCAAATATGATCTAAATCGGGAATCACTTTTAAAGATATCAAGGTTAAGCTTAGAAAACACATCTGCAAGTTGTTCCAAGTTAACATTGATATAGTCTATGTAGGTTTGAATCTTTTGAATTTCACTTTATAGGAAATGTTGATATTGTTGCGTGAGAAGATCATTCTGTTACTTATTTTAAATTTGAGGTTAATGTTGAATTCGCCCAATAGTATGATGTGAAAATAATTATTTATATAATCCATATTATCATAAGTTTTACTTGTAACATGGCGGAAGATTATAACCAATTATGAATTCAAACTTACCCACAACAAGTCGGTCAAAACATTTCATTTTAAAGGAGGACTTAAAATAAATGGCCACACCGATATTTCTACATGTGGACAATTGTCAAAATTTCTTTGATATTTCCACTTATAAATTCCACACATAACTAAAAAATCTATTCTCAAAACGTTTCGAAACGTTTTGAAACGTAAAATTTTTTATTCACCACTCACATAATTTACCTAACTTCATTGCACTCCATAGAGTAGTGAACACAGTTTAGTCCATTTTTGTTTATGTTTTGCATGTCAACAAGAAATACAGTAACAAAAACAAAAATAAATACATGTATGAATAATATTTTAATAATTTTAATAAGAAATAAATTTATGTAATTAAATAATTTAATTTATATAGATTAATATAATTAAATTCCATAATTAAATTAATATAATTAATTACATCTAATAAGACAATACTATAAATATAAAACAAATATTAAATTATGAAAATTATCATACGCAAATGTCACATGCATATATCCAATCGAAAATATATCCAGGCGGTGTGCGGATCGGATAAAAAGGTAAATAAATATTTTAACTGTGGTAGAAATAAAAATAGGTAAAATAAATTTCTAATAAATTTTTTATCTATGGTTATATGATGCTCAAAACGTCAAAGGAAAAAATTAAAAAATTAAAAATTTTGTGGTGAATAAAAAGTTGAAATTTTAACTTTTTACGCGTTTCGCACACAGACTTAGTAGGGAAATTTTTCTTTAGTATGGAATTTGAGAATACATAATTTTTGATTTCGGTACACTGTTATGAATTTTGACAGATATCCACACGGAGAAAATGGATGTGGAATTCGAGAATAGGGCCCCAGATATTGAAATTATCGATGACGAAATATCAAAATCGGCGATCTGCATCAAAATATTTAAATCGTCAATATGCTTGAATTAAGCTACATATTTTCAAATACGCAATAAACTAAGAAAATAAGTTACAAGACAAATTAGGAATTAATAAAACGAATTCGTATAAACTAGAAAAAAAACATAACAAAGATCTACTGAGTAAAGTTATTGGCCAAATTTGAAAAAATGTTCTCGTAATGTAGCAGATTGAACCAAATTTTTAATGAAATATGATTTAGTCGGTTTCTATCCTTAGTTCAGCGCAGGAAAAGATAAATCTTCTTTAGCAATACCAACCTTAGTTGTTACCATCGAATTTGTTACCATCGAATCATTTTCCACCACGTTACTAACTTTCACAGAGACTCAATGCTATTAAAATGTACAGGTAGGTTATTTTGCGACGGTTGTAACATGTTTTCGCGTAAACTATCGATATTTAGAATAATTGATATTTAACGAACATCTCTATCCATTATACGATGGTTTAAATTCCTCAGCCACCACACATCCAAAAATAACGTAAAACTTTTAACATCGCACCTAGTAGCTATATAATAGAGTTCCTACAGACGTAAACTGAACAATTCCGTTTTCTTCGGTATGGTGAAATTTTATAATCGGTTTACCCCAAAGTTAGATAAATTTCTACAAACCTTTAATGGACCCTTGGTTACTTTAGCAAAAAGACTAAAAACCACCAAAACTACGATGGCCAATGCAAAATTATGAGCGCATTCTATTGAGAATACTCTCTTTAAAAAGTTATATTAAAGAGAGTGTTCTCAATGGGATGTGACGCACCAAATGAATTAAACTCGGTTAACACATCCTTATTTAAGTAAAGGTGACCCATTGCACTGGAGTTGATTATCCAGCATTATTTCAATTTGGAGGCTACGAATAAAAATTCTGTAGAGCCTTCAATTAGATTCACCTGTTTTTTTTCAGTTATTTTTCCTGATGTTTTTTTGCTTTCCAATCGCATTCTTGAAACTTCTCGTATTTTTATTTCATATGTCTATAATATAAATACACATAGTACTACCATGGTATGTTAGACCATTGACGTGCAAGATGTCGCTACTGGTATCGCTGTAAAATAATCAAAATATGTAAAATCGCCTAAATGTCATATATTTATGCTAAATGTTGACGATATATTATCGACCCGACATCTGAAACGTAACGGAATCCATAATGAGGTGATGTCCATTTTGTGACATCTGCTGAAAAAATTACATCTCACAACTGTGATCTCGTTGGGACTGGCATAACGTCGTATATGTTATATGGAGTCCTCTGTACTATAAGAATTTTCATCTCGAATATGACAGTTGCTTCAATTTTTATGGTTTTGACGGTGGTTGTTTTATAAATGGCGGCTATATTTTCTTCGGTATAGTAAGTCCTGATTTATTTTAAAGTCGGAGATGATTTGATTGATCGCAGTTCCTGAAGTTGGTGTGGAGATAGGATCAACGGATGAAAGTTTCGTAGCTTCATCATTTCCAGCATAGTTTGAATGGCAAGATCTGTAAATTCATCAGGATGGTTGTTTGATTGTATGCCTCAAATTGTTGGGTTGTATCTTCATGAGTGCGTATTCCATGATGTTGATACTTGACTCGCTAGAATCGACATCTGGTTTTGTAGTAATTCCTTATGATGCCACTGGTTCGCATTTAATTGCTCTATGCTTTCTCTGTAAGCCTTTCCTTCCCTTTGATCTAGTACTCCGTGCTCTTCTTTTGCGGGTGATTTTGTTCCCGCCTAGAGTGTTTAGGATATCATTTTTTTTCCTTTAATTTTGTGTGGTGATTTTATCTGTGTAACAATAGCTTCACTGTATTTAAACGGATCAGTCTGTGCTGGTGTTGTAAGTGAACATAAGTTACCTAGTTCACGAGCAACGTTCCCAAGGTGATCTAGCTCTGCCCAATAGGAAGTGAGATTATAGTAAGTTCTTATCCTCCATTCTCTTTTAATTAGACTTCCTTGACCAATTTTATCAAAGTGGATCTCGGGATGGGAGGTGAATCTTGTTATATTGCATCTTGTCGGTGGCCCTGCTACTACTACTAATGCGCAGGTTATTGCGAGAGTGTGAAGTAGCAGCTTGGATTTTGTGCTTGCTCTTATCACTCGCTTTTGTTATTTTGCGCTATCGTTGGCTGCTGCTGCATCTGTTTATGGTTTCTCCGACAAATTTAGCGGCTTGCATTGTTCATTGCCCAAAATCGGCAAGCAACTAATTTTAGTAACTGATCTTTATGAATTCTTCCTAGAGGCTATTTTGCAGGAGGAGGCAGCTCATCGCCTTTAATGAGTACAAGCCCTGTACTACAAGCCCTCCCTTTCCTATATTTGGTTCCAGAATTCTTGAGTTATTTCTTACAAAAGTCTCCATCGTGTTAAATAGTTGATTTTTTTATTTAGATGGCTTGGTTCTGGTACAATTCGGAGCGGCTCTCCTATCAGAAAATGTCCCGGTGGTGTTTAAACGCCGCTAAAAATGTCTCAGGTGAAACAGACAAACCCTGCCAAATATAACTTATAACTTTTAACTTTTATTACCTTGTCCTGGTGAATGTCGCAGGTGAAATGGCCCAGCGTAATCCACTCATGTGTGAATATTAAGGTTGGAGGAACTCTTGCTGCTGGAAAATCCCTAATTGATTGTTCCATAGGCCGTGCTTGTTATTTGTAGTAAATTACACATTTGTTGATGCAAGTTTTTACTGCTAACGGACCCTTTATTATCCAATACTTTTAACGGATGAAAGCTAGGGTAAAGGATTTGCTTCCATGCAGCGTCATCTCATGCGCGTAGTTTATCAGAAGTATTGTTAAATGGCAGTTATAGTGATTTATTATTGGATGTTAATGTAGCACTAACTCTGGCGTTAAACAGCCTTCCGCCCATTGGCACTAATCCGTCGTTGTCTATTTTCCGATAAGGTGTTTGAAGTTTTAACTCGCTTTGTTTCCCAAACTGTTTGTCAAATGCTCCAAATGAAACTTGTTGTGTTACCTTTAAGGCTAACTTCAAGCTGTCCTGAAGTTCTCTGGTTATAAGATAGCTTGGTGGTGATTTACCTGTTCATTTGGTAAATCTTAAAACGTAAGCAATACTCGTTAATGCTTTTGTGAACGATGAACACCGCTCGATCAAATTCACTATGACGGTCTAATCTTCGTTTGTTGTAGTGAATGCGGATACTTAATTTCTTGATTCTTCAGTGGTTTCTTCAATTTGTGATTGTTGGGTATATTCGAACGAGCCTCTGATCCAGGTTTGTCCATTCTACCAGAAAATGTGATCGTTCAAGACGTTAGGATTTAAACCTCTCGACGCACAATCCGCAGGGTTTTCTTCGGATTTTACGTAACCCCATTGTAATGGAAGTAATACGGATTGGATTTCAACAATCCTGTTTGCAACGTTTTGAATCTATTGGGTCTCGCTCTAATCCTTGCTATTTTATTTTTATATTGGATTCTTGTAATGCTTGCTTAGTTTTTTTTGATTAATTTTTATATACTAGCCCAGCTGCACACAATTTCAACCTAGGGATGATTAATTTGGATTTTAACGGTGCAACCTTTATTTTGGCAGTGACTATAGAATTACTATTTTGGTTGGTTGTAGTGTTAGCTTTGTAGTAGACTACTGCTGCGTATGCGTCTACTGAGACGCATCAAATGCCTTCAACTGGTTAGCATAGCAAATCTATTTTTGCTTTCAATTCATTGGGTAGTTGTGCATCCCAATGTAGTCCTAACGTCCATGGTTGGTGCATAATTATTTTTGCTTTTATAACCGGTGCCAACCATATGGGGTGAAATAATTTAGAAGTTTCGAACAGTACTTTTCTCTTCGTTCGGGCGCTTTGATATCTAGCGGTTTGATTTTAAACTGAATTATATCTTCTGTAGGGTTCCATAAGACTACAAGGGTTTTGATGGTCTCCCCTATTTCGATTGTATGATCATTTTTATTTAAATGCTCTGTGTCTATGTTTTCTAAAATTTTATGGCTGTTGCTGCTCCATTTTCTTAGATTGAAACCTCTTTGTCTTAAGAGCTTGCCGAATTGCTCTTGAATTGTGACCCTTTGTCCGAGGTATATGGCCGAGGAAGTTCCATATATAACAGTTTTCAGATTATGCATACTTATTGCGCCTTTTTTATTTCTCCACAAAATCAACTGGTAACCTTGATCCTGTGGACAAATTTTTATTTGCCTGAACATCTTTTTGATGTCAGCTTTGACTACGTACTTATGCTTTCGCTATAGCAACAATTATCTGCGAGCAGTTGTTGTATTGTTGCCCGGTGTGAAGAAGGTCATTTAACGATATTCCGTTTGTAGTTTTCTCTGAAGCATCAAAGACCACTCTCATTGTGGTTGTTGAGGTATCTTCTTTGATTACTGTATAGTGTAGTAGAAAGTAGTTTCTACCTGTAACATCAAGTTGGTTTATTTCAATCATATGATCCAAATGGATGTATTCATTCATGAAATTTTTATATTCATTTTTCATCTTCCACTTGAAGAAGGAGTGCTGTGGCTTTTTTTCTTGATTAAATGAGAACGTGGCCTGGTATTTACCATTATCTTATCTTTTGTAGTTATTTTTCAAGTGTTCCTCGCATCTTTGTTCATCACTGGTAAATTCTCGTTCTAGGTTTGACTTCTTCAATTTCCCAAAATGTTTTTAACTGATTCTCTAAGTCGGTATATGATATCATAGTTTTTATGTGATTTGTTATAATTTAGATTTGCATGCTCTAGATTGCTGGAAATTCCAGCTCCCAGCATTCTGTTTGTATATATCTGTTGTTCTGGTAGGAGTTTCGTATGAACCTCTGAAACTGCTTCCTCGGTAATAAAAGTTGCTTGTGATCCTGGGTATATCAGGACTCTTAACGTGGCACAGTTCCCAAAAGTGGAGTGATGTAAAGGAATTCAGAGCAATGCAATGTGCAGATAGATACTCAAAGCGAACATGTGTTCGTGCGTCCTCGTTAAATTAACCGCAAAAGCTGAGAACCGTAGGACAATATGTGTTCTATAATTTGCCTTAATAGCAGCGTTTATAGCATGCCTCTAAAGTTTGTTAATAGTATGTTAATAGTATTTGATGTTAAGCTCTTCTTTTTCTTTTTGACATGATCTTTCCACTTAAGCTTATATAGCGTCATGTACCATGCTTAGATATTTGGCTGTATTTGCATTTATATGGAAGTCAATCTTTTTATTGGTGAAGTTAACATGAATCACCAAAACAGTAAGATTTACTAGTAACTTAATATTTGCTAGTTGCTTCTGCTATACATTTTTACCAATCTGTTAAGACTTTAGTGTCTTTAGCAAATGTTGATATATAAGCGTTCATCCTTATTTGGCAAATCTCTTTTATATAGGATATAGATAATTGACCCGCGGTAAAGAAGATTATTCATCTTCATCCCTTCATTCTATGATTAATTTGAATCTCTTAAGTAGCAATTTTTATTTTATCGAATAAAATGTCGTTTGGCATCATAAAATTTTATAGAACTATGCAAAGATGTTGCGGTACTATTCAAGACTAGACTATCGATTTTTCATTAATTTTCTAAACAAAAATCCGTATACTCTGTACTTACATACACATAGCATTTATATTGCGGTGGTGCAATGTTTATATTTACTTATACGATTACAACTGTCTCGCACAAGACAATTAACAGAACATATTTTATATTCGCTACTGTTCATTTAATTTTGTTCGTTCTGCGGTTGATGTTTGATGATAGAATATATACGATAATACGATTAAGTTTGTTAACCAACCATAAGACAAAAATATCCCAAATTAATTAACCGCATCTACAATACAAAAAAATAATAATACGAATAAATCCTGGTGGTGTTCTTATTTAACAAAAACAAAACAAAAAAAAACAAAAAAAAAAAGGAAAACGTTTAAATTGGTTGTAATAAAATGAAGGAAATAAAACTTTAGTAAAGTATCCACACAACCACATAAACGTTATCTTTCTGGAAAATTCTGAGAAATTTTTTTAATTTAATTTTTTTTTTTTTTATAAATGCCAAGAAACTAATTCCAAATTTATTACTTTTTACGAGCAATTAGGTAAATTTAATAATAAAGAAATTTTTAATCTTGAAACTAAAGGATCAGGTGTAAACTGTAAGACGTAGTAATTGGAAATGTCTTGTGCTGAAAAAAAAAAACAAAAAAACATAAGTTTCGGTCTAATTTAATAATCGTGGAAAATCTCTAACTGATACATGAATATTATTTCTGTTTTTTGATTTTTTGTTTCCTAAAAAAATAAACCATTACTATATTCGATTAAACCTTGGTCCTTCGAGGCACTAAAGAACAGCGCTTCGAAATATAAATACAATACTGTGTAAACATTTCAAAACAATACTGTGACGACAAACTCACAAATTTGCAGCCACTCTTCGATAGATTTTCTACAATTGATGCTGCCCTAATCCTCGCCCTTCCGAAGAATCATCCGTATATCGAACAACCAAGTTAAGCAAGTGTTCGAGGAGACCAACGAACTGCTTCTATAGGAGCCAAATTAAAAATAGCAGAAGATGATGCAGAAAACTTATAGATAAACAGGTCGCTGATGCTTCATCATATGTCCTAACGGATGAGGATCAGCTAACCGAACCAAAAGCTAAGATTCTTTGAGCCAATGACGACCAAAAACAAAAGCGATATAAAATTCAGTATGTGAAGGCTAAAATGTTTCACAGTTCTTCTCTGTTCGACGAGCAATGCACATCGCATTGCAATTTCTCATTGTTTTAATTTGATATTTATTTTTATTTTTATTTGTTTTGTTGTGTTTTTTTTTTCATTTTTTTTTTTTTAACTTGTGTTAACCTGTGTTGTGAAAACTAAAAATTAATTAATTATTGATTAGACATTAACCATGTTAATTATTTTATTAAAAGAAATGTGTTTTTAAAGACTTTCATGAAAGATTTTTAGTTAAAAGAGAGTTCTTAATGTGTTGTGTTTTAATGTTCGGCACTTTTAAGTTAAATTGACGCGCACAACCACACACTATCATAAATACTTTCTATCTATCCCGTTTATTTATTTCCCGTTAATCTATTATATTTTTAATTTTGTTTTCAAATTCCATTTAGTCGACATGTTTAATACATGTAGATAAATGAATTGCTGAACAGTTGTTGTCAAGCAAACAGTGCTGTGTTTACATTTTAGTGTGTTCGGTCGGAAGGTTAATACACTGCGATTCGGAGGTACTACTGTGGACACACCATTGTTTGCTGGTCTAACGCTGTTCTTGCGTTCTTTAAATTTGAGTCTCTGTATTCCTGTGTCATGGGGAGAGTGTTCTCTTTTCAGTTTTGCAATATTCGTGGGTTTCGGACAAACTTTGCAGCCGTTGAACACCACACAGCTTCCACAAAACCAGCGGTTCTACTTCTCACCGAGACCAAAATTTTGGACTCCGGTGATTCTTCGGCCATCGGTATTAAGGGTTACTCCTTAATCCATCGGCTTATTCACCATAGAGGGCTGGCCATGTATATCCGCAACGATATACCTTTTTCCATTCCCAGTTCTTTAGGCCAAAGCACGAATAATGAGTTCAGCTTCATTTGGGTTGAAATTCATGTCTCGAAACACCCCCTTTTCCTATGTGGTCTCTATCGAAGCCCAAATATCGCAAACAGCGCTGCTCATTTTGGGTTTGATACTCTGTCAGACTCCATTGAGCGCATCCTTCAGAAATTACCAAATGCTGAAATCGCTGTGGCAGGTGATTTCAATGTCCACAATGACAAGTGGCTTCCTTATTCTAAGTCCGTAACACCGGCTGGTGAGGCGGCTGAAATGTTTGCAGCTATAAACCAACTCACACAACTTGTAGATCAGCCTACGAGGATCCCAGATCGGGTCAACGATACGGGTCACTTACTGGATCTGTTTTTAACATCTCATGCGGAGAAATATAGTATCTCCGTCAGTTCTCCTTTGGGAAACTCGGACCATCGGCTTATTACAGCGGAATTTCCAATGTCATGGTCTTGCCAAATGAATGTTGCGCCTAATCGTCTATTATGACACTATACAAATGCGGGCTGGGAAGGAATGAACAAGTTCTTTCAAGAGTTCGAATGATACTCTTGTTTTGCCTTCGGTAATATTGACAATGCAGCCATTGTGATTTCGACTGTCATTCTCACGGGAATGGAACAGTTCATTCCTTCCAGTCTCTCTAAGCCAAATAAAAAAAATCTGGCAATCCTTGGTATAATCATGACTGTAGAACAACAACCGCCAATAAAGAAGCCTCTCACCGCAAATATGTTAAGAACCCGTCAAATGAAAATTTAGCTATATTTAAGGCGGCTAGAAATCTGGCAACTCAAACAGTGTCCCAAGCTAAAAAAAATACCAAAAAAAAGTTCGAGAAGAGTTGCGGCAGGTCTTAAACCAGGGCAATAGCAATCGGACCTTTTGGGCCTTTGCCCGCAAAGTAGAGGAAAACTTCTTAAAAAAGTAAGATATCATCAATACCACCTCTGAAAGATGGCGACTATATTTTTTCTACAGCTCAAGAAAAATCTAATCTCTTCGCCCGGAAATTTGCAGCAAACTCTAATTTACCTGATTCTAACTTAATACCCCCGATTATCTCTCTAGCCAGTTCATCGATGCGCCGCATTATATTTAGATCTAGAGTTGTCGCTAAAGTCCTTGCAAGCATTAACACCAACAAGTCAGCCGGTCCGGATTGTATTCCCCCAATTGTCCTCAAATATTGCTGTAAATCCCTGTCTAAGCCACTATCATGTCTGTTTCACCGATCTATGTCTTCTGGCATTTTCCCTTCCATCTGGAAGGCTGCTAACATACATCCTGTGCCAAAAAAGGGCAGTAAATCGGACCATTCAAATTATCGCCCAATCGCTATCGTCTCGGTGCTTTCTAAAGTACTTGAGACCATAATCAACTTCCAGCTGATGAAATATTTGGAAGCTAATCATCTAATTTCTGATCGTCAGTATGGATTTCGCGGAGGGCGTTCAGCAGGTGATTTAATTAATGTTGATACTGAACAATGGAACAGAAGCATTCATCAATCTGGTGAATCTCAAGTCATTGCTCTCGATATCTCAAAAGCATTTGATCGCGTGTGGCACAAAGGTTTGCTGTGTAAATTGAGGGCAGTTGGCCTTCACGGTTCGTTAATTTTATGGATTGAGAATTTTCTTTTTTGTCGCAAAATCCAAGTGGTGATGGATGGTGTGACTTCCGATCAACATCTTATAAACGCTGTTGTTCCTCAGGGACCCGTCCTTTCTCCAACCCTTTTTCTAATTTTCATCAATGATCTTCTGTCAGCAACTCTCAATCCAATATACTCCTATGCTGAAACGATGTTCTCGCAGTAAGAATGGCTATGAATGACCGCCTTACGCGAGCTCTCAATTCCATTCTTAAATGGGGTGAAGCCAACAGAGTTGAATTTAATCCCAACAAATTTCAAACCTGTGTTTTTTCTGGCCGAACTGATGGTTATTCACCGTCTTTTCTGACTGGTGAATCCAGCTTGGCTTCGTCTGACACATTTGAGATTCTCGGTTTACTATATCAAAGAGGATATCTTGGGCTGAACAAATAAACAAAGCAGCGATTGGTGCAGCCAAATGTCTTGGATTTCTACGACGATGTAAGTTTTACTTTAATGCATCCGAAATACTTACAATAATAAGACCTAGGTTGAAGTATAATTCTCATATTTGGGCTGGAGCACCGAAAACTCATTTGACTGCACACGATCGAGTCCAAAACTGAACATCTCTAATGATGGAAGACGTAAAATTATTATCTGATCTTGATTCTCTTTCCCATAGGCGTAATGTGGGAGCTTTATGCGTGTTTTACAAGTACTTTCATGGTCATTGTTCATCGAAACTTTATGAATTTATGCCTGGTTTGTCAAAGCCCGCGCGTAATTTAAGACGCCTGGTACACCGATACAATCTGGAAATTAAATTCGCGAAGACCAATAAATTTAAAAATTCATTTTTTGTTAGGAGTACGCGAATGTGGAATAAACTGAACGACGAGACGTTTCCCTTGGAATACAATTTACAGAGATTCAAACTTAATATCAAAAGTAAACAACTAGAAGACTGAAAACCTTTATTCCTTTTATTCCTCTCTTACCTTTTTCCCTCCTAATCCTTCCTTTTACCTTTTGCAGTAGTGCTGTGTGTTTGTTGCTAAAACTTTCATATAAAGGATATACATACCTATATCCTAAGTGCTCTGAACTTAGGATATAGGTATGTATAAAAAAAAAAAAAAAAACAATTCACAATGTAAAGATGATGAACAATGCTTCAAGGCATATTATGAGTTAAAAGTCAAACTGCTAACTGACATGGATCTCGATTACACAAAATCGCGAGGAGATAATTGGAAACGCAAGCAAAAAAGAGCTTGAAATCGAGTATTTTATTAGAGAAACGTACGAGAACCTACAGCAAGATTATGAGTCTACCATCATATATCTTCAATACCATCTTGCAAAGGCTGTAGTGGAATATTATTCAAAACAAGAAGTAAAACGATCCAATATCAAACTTCCCAGGATCAAAATATCCCGTTTTAGCCTCGTCAATAAAACTATCCATTGTAATGATGAACTGACTAGTGAAGAAAAGACGCATTACCTATATTATCAGTAATTGTAGGAGATCACATTGCTTGGAATATATTACAGTCCAGATATGATGATAAACGATCTCTCACGAATACGTACATAAACAGTATTTTAGATCTACCGAACTTATCATCTGAATCCGCTGATGGTTTTCGATTATTGCATGATAATGTTTTAGAATATATTTATGCAATTAAAAACCAGGGAATCAATACAGAATCTTGGGATGCTATATTCATAAACATTCTAACAAAAAAGCTATAGAAAAGGAAACTCACCGCTTGTACGAGACATCTCTGAAGAACCCGAAAGAAATTCAAACAGTGAAAGATTTTCTAGCCTTTCTACAATTAACACAAACTCCCATGTAAAAGTTGTGAATTATGCAAAGATTCACATCACAGACTGCTACATAGTTACAACAGTAAACGAACTAGGGCACCAGAAAACATAAATCCTGCTGATACAAACATACAAGCCGCACAATCATGGAATCGGAAGTGTATTTTACTATAGGAACCGCTTTAGTGAAAGCATCGTCAGTTAGTCACATTGAATTGCTTCGATACGCTGATAGATCCTGGGTCTCAAGCAACCTTCATTACAGAAGAAGCCTGCCAGAAACTTCAGTTAAACAAATGCAGCGTATGCAGAAATAAAAGGCATGGGAGAAACGATGCTAGAGTAGCGAACTCAACCCCTGGAAATTTAGACCCCTGGAAATTTAGACCCCTGGAAATTTAAAAATGCCAGAAATTTACTATGGGCTGATTCATCATTTTATACCCCTGGTTCAATCGACTTATTATTGGGTGCAGATTATTATAGAGACGTGAATAAAATAGTAAAAACCTCATCCGACAAACCAGTTGCATTCAACGACAACAAGAACCGCTGATTTAGATACTAAATTGAAAAGCTTCTGGGAAAAAAGAGGTTCCTCATAAACGAACATTTAACAAAGAAGAACTAGAACGTGAAAAATGTTCGCACCAGCCACAGATGTCTCAAAATTGGCTATTACGTAGTCAGAAAACCTTTTTTAATTGACTTGTATTCTGCCCAACCACGGAAATGCTCGAAAAAGAGCGCAATGGCACGTCTGTTACAAGTAGAAGAACGATTTGCTAAAAAACAAAAAATGCGTTAATTAACCCATGGACACATCTTAATTTGGGATTCACTAATTACAACTCCAGAATCAAATTTTCTGAACGAAAATATTTCTGCCAAGCATCGGCGGAAGCTAACCCAAAAGATGTTACAAGATTTCTGGAAAAATTGGGCAAATGACTATACATAACTGAATTACAAATAAGAAATAAATGGTTCTGCAAACAACCAGAATCAAAGGCAGATGATATCGTTTTTATTAAAGACACCAACTGGCCTTTAGTAAGGATTATAGAGCTAAACCCTGGTAAAGGTAACCCAACTAGAGTAGCTACAATAAAGAGAAGTAATGGTGCCACATTAAAAAGACCCATTAAAAAACTAAGTACTCTTACTCTAGAGTCTGACAAATCAGAACAAATGGAACCAGAAATTGAATCTAGTAAAAATCATACAAGCGCTATCCCCAATTTCAAAGTGCTACCAATTCTTCTATACTAAGCTTAGTTACTGTGGCCACAGTTATTAATCCAGTATCATCAACAAATCACACACTCTTTAATATCACTAAATTTATTCATCACCCTGGTCTTTATTTGGAGAACACCGGAAGTGTTCTCCAAATAAAGATTTATGACAATACAGAATCTTGGCGAAATCTACAGATCAGCTTTGTATGGAAACATCTGTAGAAAAACATGAAATGTGCTCTGTAATCAATAGGTACTTATTGAGCGACACAGAAGAGAAAAATGAAATTATTCAGTACAAGACAAATAGACGCAAACGCGGTATTCTTAACATCGTAGGCAATTTGGTGAGTGACTTGTGTGTTGTACTTGATGATCGTGATGCAATACACTATGAAGAAAAAATACGCCGAATCAAACTTAACCAAGCACATCTGTTAACTTTAGTCAAAAATCAAACATCGATTGCTGATTCTACTCTGAACATTTTAAAAAGAACAGAAGGAACAAATAGACTTCTTTGGCAAGCTCAAAACTATGGATAATTGCTTAATAAGCAATTATTTTGTATAAATTAAAGTAAAACATAAAATAAATTATAATTCGTAATTAAGACCTTGGTAAAGGGTGGGCCATCTATTGGTTTAAATTTGAACCACCGGTTATTTCGAATCTGGCAATACTTATGTCATTCTATTCTGTCACAAAATGCAGTATATTATCTCCACTGAACGAAATGAATCGATTTACGCTTGAGCAACGTTGGGATTAATTGGAAATTTATTTCCAAAACAAAGACAATTGGTCGGAAATTGCACTAAAATGTCATACACAATTTGGTCGCAGAGAAGGACCAACAGGGCCCGGTATACGCAAGTTTATTGTTAAATTTCGTAAAACTGGTTTCATTGTTGATGCGCCAAGACGTGAGCGTGCTTGAACAGTGCGTACACTTAAAAATATCGAAGCTGTGAAGAATTGAACATTTCACGCACCAGTTTACGTCGAATTTTGCGAAAAGATCTTGATATGACGCCTAACAAAGTTCAATTGGTTCAAGAGTTGAAGCCACATGACCATCCGCTTTGTTTTCACGTCGCTAAATGGGCCAACGAGAAACTGCACGATGATGTCGATTTTGCCAAAAAAATCATCTTTTCGGATGAAGCTAATTTTCATCTTGGTGGGTACATTAATAAGCAAAATTGCCGTATTTGGGGCTCAGAAAACCCACACGTAGTCTTATAGCCAATGTACCCATTACGAGATGCCATCGCTGAGATACGACCCCATACACTCGAAAAAGTCCTCGAAAATTGGTCCGATCGAATGGGGTACGTTGAGACCAGCCTCGGCAACCATATAAATGAAATAATATTCCATCTCTAACCGGAACAATTGTACTTATCAAAATTTCAAACCGTTTTTGTTTTGTTACATTTTTAAATTTAAACTTTTAAATGGCCTACCCTATATTTACTATTGTGAGCCCCCATCAGCGGTAAGCCACAATATAAATTATACGCACCATTACGATATACTATCAAATAATTTCCATGTTCGTTTTTTAATGCCAGGTTCAATTTCGATCTGTCTGGTTTGCCGCAGAAGTGATTAATTTGTGATTATATTTGGCCAGAAGCATTTTATTAGACACCTAAGGCATTTATTGTCAAATACTTGGAGTCTAGTAGTGATATTCTGCATGTGTTTCCACATTTCACAGCCATACAGCAGCACTGCTTTCACACAGGTATTCAATATTCGTATCTTTGTACTTCGTTACAGGACGAATGCAAGCCAGATTTTGTGAAGCACATTGAATGTATTTCTTGTTTTGTTGATGCTTTGGTTGATATCCTCTTCAATTCCGTCTGTTTTTGCTACAGACCAACCAAGGTATACGAATTTGTCAACATCCTCGATGGTTTCTTGGTTGATGATGATTGGTGTGTGTGTGTTCGTGTTTAGTCCCATAGGCTTTGTCTTTCTAATGTTAATTTTGAGATCGGCTTTCTGTGCCAAATCCCCAATTTCTGGGCTGTCTGCTGCATATCTACCTATTTATGCGTTAGTAGACATATATCATCCGCACAGTCCAGGTCGTTGGATCGATTTATTGGGTTCCACTGAATGCAATTGGAGGATGTGTTATCCAATTTTCAATGCTTCTGCCAATAATGCAGTTAAAGTTTCTGCTGTCACAGATGCGTAGCCATTTAGTAATTCTGCTGGAATATTATCAATTTCAGCTGCTTTGTTCTTCTTTAGCTTCTAAATAGCACTTTATACTTCCCGTCCCGAGGGTGGATGGGTATTTATGATTTTAGTATAGTTACCATCTGGGATCATTTTGTTCGCCATCTGTTCCGTTGTCCTCGAAGAACTCTTTACATCTATTTAGCTGTTGATTTTATGTGGTTAGAACTTGGTCAGATGAATCATTTATTGGTGGTAAGCTTGTGAATTTTCCGGTGACCTTTATTACACATTCATGTAGTGTGCGCATGTTTCTATTTGCCGCTGCTGCTTTTGCAGTCTCGAGAATGTCGTCGATGTATTTCCTGCGATCATAACTTTCCATTTAGGAATAGGAAAAAATTATTGCCGGGGTGCCCGGAGGAAATCGTATGCAAAAACCGGATCCTATGGGCACTAAACGGCTTTAGACTCTATAAAGTCGGCAGGCCCGGACGGTATCATTCCAGTGGATTTGCAAAATCACTCGTCGAGCATCCTCCCAGGGCTGGAGGTGATCTTCAGGGGTGTTTAAAGCTGAATTATATTCCTAGGAAATGGACGGAGGTTAGGGGGATTTTTATCCCGAAAGCGGTGAAGAATTCACAGGCCTACCCAAAGGAACTATCATACTTTCTGTTGAAAACATTGGAAAGACTGATTGATGTGTACATACGTGCAAAAATAAAACCCAGTAATTGGGCGACTTCTCAGCATGCGTACTGAAAAGGGAGATCTGTGTGCATGGCTCTGCATTCCCTGGTGTGAACAATTGAGAAATTAATCCACTCGAAATAGTACTGTATAATAGCCTTCCTCGATATAGAGGGCGTCTTTAACATTGTCAGGACGGAGGCAGTCCAGGAAGGACTGTCTTTCTTAAGGAGGTTAATAAATCAGATGCTATAATGCAGGATTGTTAACGCGGAGATAGGGGAATCCAACATTAGGAGGCGAGTAGTTAGAGGAACTCCGCAAGGTGGTGTCCTATCACCTCTTCTCTGGAACATAGTAATCAATGGACTACTTTTGGAACTGGAGAGGGAGGGAATAGGGGTGATAGCTTATGCAGATGACGTAGCGATCGTGATCTCGGGTAGGTACCTAAGCACGATTAGGGAAGTCATGCAACACGTGCTCTTATCATTACAAAGTGGGCTAGCAAATGTGGGCTGGGTATAAATCCATCCAAAACCGAGCTTGTACTCTTCACCAAGAAATATAAAATTCCGGTAGTTGCCCCTCCTACCTTAAAAGGCACGGCACTGGCCTTTACTGATAAGGCAAGATTTCTGGGCATAATTTTGGACAGTAGGCTAAATTGGAAGCCCAATATTTTAGAAAGAGTAAAGAAGTCTACCATGGCTCTGTACTCATGTAGAAACGCCGTCAGTAGGAGATGGATCTAAAACCAGGGCTGGTACCCTGGCTCTTCACCGCTGTAGCAGACCGATTCTGATGTTGTATGAGGTGATTGTGTGGTGACCAGCACTAAACAAGAAAAGTTATAAAAATATGATAGAGAAGGTACAAACAACGGCCTGCTTGCTTATAAGTGGTGCACTGAGAACAACCCCTACACGTGCTCTGGAGGCTATGCTCTACCTTCTTCCTGTCGACATCTTTGGTGAGCAGAGAGCGGCAACTACGGCTGTACGACTCTTTGCCGTGTTTGAGCGGAAATGTCTACAGACGGGCTACTCGACGATTCGCAGTTCGCTTAAGGATGACTTGGCGAATAGTGACTACACAATACCGATTGTATGCTTTGAAAAAGGTTTCCGGACCCTTATCCGCTCAAGGGAATCCTGGCGGAACAGGTCAACAACAGAAATTGGAAGTATACAATCCTACACTGACAGCTCCAAACTAGACGGCGAAGTCGGAGCTGGAGTCTATTGTGACAAATTAAATGTGAATATATCCGTTCGTCTTCCTGATTACTGTAGTGTGTACCAGGCAGAGGTGGTAGCGATTAAAGAAGCGCTGACTTGGTTAGAACAATATATGTGGACAGTCAGGCGGCAATCAAGTTGCTGAAATCAGTTTCTCTGACGTCCGTGGTAGCATTGAAATGCCGCTCATCTCTTAACGAGATGAGTGAGCATCTTAATATCCAGATAGTCTGGGTCCCCGGTCACTCGGACGTTCTGAGGAACTGCAGGGCTAACGAACTGGCAAGGCAAGGTACTACTCTCCAATTGAAACCGGAAAGGGCAAATCTAGGGAGGCCAATAGCAGCGCTTTTTATGGCGATTAAAAATGAGGCGATAGCCTCGGCACAGAAGAGGTGAAATAACACCATAACATGCAATGTAGCGCGGCAAGTCTGGCCAAAACTGACTTAAGTATAGTCGTGGGTGTGCTCACAGGATACTGCCTCATTGGAGAGCATGCGAGGAGGCTTGTGTCAATGGCAAATGACTTCTGTGGAAGCTGTATGGATGAGGAGAAGGAGGAGGAAAGAGACTGTGAGCCACTTCCTCTGCTCATGCCCTGCGCTAGCTTACAGGAGGTACAAACATCTGGGCAAGAATTGTTTCGACGGCCTTATAGATCTCGAGAACTGCAATGTGCAAGATATCTTAGGCTACATAAGTAGTTGTGAACGGTTCCAATGAAGGTGAAAGAAGAGAAGGATCCTTTGGTATCACAATGGACCGTCACCGGTCTAAGTGTGCGTTAGCAGCCACTCTAACCTAACCTAACCTAACCTACTTGCCATTTTCTTTATTTGCTTTACAGTTTCTGGTGTAGTTTTGGTAGCCAAGCACATGTGTAGCATCGTCTTAACGTAAGCTTCTGCTATTCGTTCCCATTTCTGATCGATGGGGTGGGTTTGCGTTACTTGGCAGATTGAGTTGAAACGTTTCTTTGAATGTGGCTTTGGTGTCAGTCATTTTCATTCTCTCAATATTGGATTGCCTCCAACTGATTTGATTTTAAATTTTGCGATTACCAATTAATGATCGCTATGTACGTCTGCTTCTCTCATTGTTCTGACATTTTGGAATGAGAATAGGAATTCCTTGTTAATCCTTGTACATGATCAATTTGATTTTTGGTCCTTTCATTTTTTGGTTTCTTCCAGAATTTAGTACATGTTTACCTATGATTGATGTCATACCAGTGTTATCGAGTTCAATTTTTGCGTTGAAATCACCTTGAACAATTGTAATGTCATTTATAGATGTGTTGGATATTGTAGCATGTAACTGCTCGTAGAATTCATCGTTAGTTGAGTCAGTTGCTTCTTCTATAGGTGCATAGTATAGAATTATCGTATAGTATTTCAGGGGTTGGTTTCCATAATACTACTGCTAAACATGCTTGTTTAGAAGTCTTTTGCGAGGCATGAGAGTGCCCCCTAACCACAGGGACAGATTAATAATATTAGTATGGAAATTATATTCACTAGACCCACTTATTACAGATCTTAATCTTATTATTTTTTTATATTTTCCATACACGATTAAGCTTTTCATTTGCATTTTCCATATTATTAAAAAAATTATGTTCTTTTTGTTCCATTTTAATTTATATTCACATAAATTTTCATAACATAATTAGATGATTTATGTTGATCTACTTCTCTAAATCTATGTCGACAAAAGCTTCCAAATCATTATACCAAAAATTAATTCTGTCTAGACCAAAATGAAAATTATAACATTAAGGGTCAAACATTTTATCACCCTTCAAAAAAAAAGAACTGATGTTATTTTGCGGTATGCCGGATCAAATTTTTTTTTTATTATTCCTGGGAGAGTGAGCAATGGTAATGTAGGTACGAGAATTTATATATTTAGGTTATAACAATAATAAATTGTTTTTACGGGCCATTGTTGGTCTTTATCGTTTCAATTTCATTTTACATTAAAACACATATTGAGCATGAAATGGCATACTTTCTGTTGATCAAGTAAGCAAAGCATCTTTATGTTGTCAGGATTGATGACCCTTTTAGCAAACCTCGTCATCTGACAATAAATTATGTTTTTGAAGCATTCATCAACATAAATTCAATTGAGGGTCCGGACGAACTCTTCCAACTCTTTCCTGCGGTTCTATTTGTATAACATTTTCACTTTATACAATTATTGGCTCAATTTAAGGGAACTTGGATAAAAGCCTGTTTATTTGGTGAGGTCAACTTCATTTATATAAAATTAAATCATTTTATGCCTGCTATTAGATACATACTTCTTTCATCATGTGGTAATCAAGATATTGCCATTAATGCTAATAAGCATCAAATAAATTTCGGAAGCAATCGACCTCTACCCGAGAAGGTAGTTTGAACACTGAGATTTTAGAACACAGCGATAGCAACTAAATTGGAAATGGCAATGTTTAGTCAACGTCACAAAAAAAATTGAAAAGCGTAAAGGTGTGTAGCTCGGATACCTAGTAGTGCTATGGGTACCTCGGAACTCCAATGCACAGTGTTACATCGGGCTTTTAATGAGGTTTCCAGCAGGTGGTGAAAACGCTCAACCATACCATTTGATTGATGAGGGTGGTTCGGATCCGGTTGGAACCGAGAAGCTTAGTTAGGTCATAAAACGGTTTGGATTCAAACTGTCTACCTTGATCGGCCGTGATGTTAGCCGGTACTCCGAATCTGGAGAAATGGTTCTCAACAAAAGTTCGGGCAATTATAACTGCAGAAATGTCTCTTATGCAGTACGCTTCTGGCCATCATGTGAAGCTATGTGTATCCATTAGAACAGGTATGTGTATCCATTAGAAAGTGGAAGTGGTTCCACTATATCTAAATGAATATGTTCAAATCGTCCCGGTGGAACGCTGAAATGCCCATGTTGGGACTTAGTGTGTCTTGTGACCTTGAATCTTTGGCAATGATAAACAGGATTTCGACCAGTGGGCTTCATCCTTATTCATACTGAGCCAGAAATATCTAGTAGATATTAGCTTCCGAGTAGCTCGGATGCTTGGATGCGAAATGTTATGCAGTGCATTGAAAATGGTTCGTCGCAGTGGTTCTGATACGGACGGTTGTTGCTCGTTGAAGTTTCGCAGTAAATCGCTAAGTCAGCTAATTTAATGCGTTCTAATTTCTAAGTGGAATTTGATTGTTTTAAGGAACCAGAAAGAATATCCTGTAGTTCCGTGTCAGCTTCTTGCGATTTGTTTCATGTCAAAGTGAGTTGTTTCATCTCGATAGATGAAGTTTCTTGATTTGCTACTCGAGACAGTATATCGCCAACCACGTTATCTTTGCCTTGGATGTGTTGTATGTCAGTAGTAAACTAAGACACAAAATCCAAGTGGCGAGTTTGTCGCGGATTGCGCTCAGCCTTGGATTGAATCGCTCGAGTGATCGGTTTGTGGTCGGTGTGATCTTTAAAATCTCGACCTTCGACATAGTATCGAAAATGTTTGATCGCTTGGTAAACAGCTAGTAGCTCTCTATCGAATGCAGAATATTTTTTTTCTGCATTCGAAAGATTCTTCGAAAAGAAACCAAGCGGCGCCCAATCCCCATTATTACATTGTTGCAACATGGCGTCTACAGCAGTGCTAGAGGCGTCGGTTGTGACACTAAGTTTAGCGTCGTATATTGGATGTGCCAATAACGCAATGTAAGCTAAAGTTGATTTTAGCTAGTCGAATGCCTGTTGACATTCATCTGGCCACAAGAAGTTCTTCTTTAGTAAAGTTGCCAAATGGGTGAGGATAGGGGCTAAGATTTCCGCTATCCTAGGCATGAACCTTAGGTAATAATTTATCATGCCGATAAATTGCTGAATGTGCCTGATGGTCTGTGGAGCACGAAATTCCCGAATGGCGTTAGTTCGTTCAGTGGACAGCAGAATACCGTTCAGGGTAGTACGCGCACCAACGAGCAACTAGCTCGTACCCCCGACAGACTCAACGCCAGACTAGATAGACTCGAACTTCGAGCATCTAGTTCAACCAGTAACTGGCGAACACGACCTCGTTCTCCTTCCACTGAAAGGAGATTCAATTCGAAAAGACGCCAAGTCCGCCAGTAACCAGCTTGGTGTTATTACCATACAAAATTCGCACACAAAGCCGAAAATTGTATGTCACCGTGTGATTTCCCTAATCCACAGGTAAAAACGACCGGGAAACAACGTTTCTCTGATAAAAAGATGATTTCGAGGAATAACAATTCCCCAAACTAGAAGGTCTATCGGTTTGCGCGGCTGGCCATAGACTGAATTACACATAGCACTCGGTCGCCATGGCCTGATGAGGTGACATTTAATTTTTAACAAATTTATTACGATTCCTCATCAGATCGAAACTGAACTTTGCTTTGCACAACATCAAATCCTGAATAATTAAAAAATAACGACACACACACATCCACCGTTGTTATAGGTGCTGGAACCGAAACTTCTGCTTTTTAACTATCAATTAAAGATTTCATACTTCGAGTTAGCTTCTGATAAAAAACTTCGTTTTTGAGTAGTAGTTTTAACAATTAAAAAGGACGGAATACGATGACGATGCAGTCCGGAAAACGAAAACTGAAGTAACCGCAGCCCTATGGGAACGTTAAAAAAGATGCAAATTCTAATATATTGCTTGTAATTCAAAATTACCAGTTTCCTAATATTTCCGTAAAATCAAAAGATCGACCATAGCAATTTTTATAATCGTCACTATGCTGACGTTTTTATATTAGGAACAAATATTATGGCTGAAGTGACACTGGATTCCGAAATTTATCTTGGTATACGTCCTGTCTATTCTCAAAACTGTCAAAGGTGACGTAAAACATCTTTTGGATTTCAGGACTCAAACAAAAACGTTATATTGGTACAGCCTTCTGAGCAACTTTTAAAATTGATGACATCAATTTCACCTGATATCAAAGATGCCTTTATTTTTAAATACACCGTTGAACTAGATGACAATTTCCAAACACACAAAAAGATACTGTCGGGGTTAGAGCATCTTCTTGCCGTACACCTGTCCTGGTTGTTTATCTCTCCCCATCTACGCCAACCTTGTAAAGTGGCTTAGTCAACTCCACTCTTGGGTTAGGTAACTGCGTCGATGATCATTTGACTTAACATTCTGCAAACGCACTTATCGCAACATCGTATACCACTTTTCTAATCAGGTTTCGTCCACCCAGTATCCAATTTTTTTGTCGGAGTGTAGCCATCATTAAAGTTGGTCCAGCGTATAGGTGCCGCAAGTGGTGCTCTCGTACAATTGATTTATTTAATTCGACGTGTGCTGTTAGTATAATTCGGATTTTTACATCATTCGACTTGATGTAGGTACTTCTTGATGTAGATACTTGATGTAAACTTCACCATTCCACCATAATTCGAATTACTGCAACCTGGATTGAAGGATTGTCATCTTTTAAAGTGAGTAAGAATCTCACCAGTCCTTTATCAACAAAAGTGTTCCACCTATTTGGATTTGAATTTAGTCAGTCCAAAACAATTGTTGAGTCCGAACTTTTGTTCAGTGCTTGATGCTTCAATCGGTATCACTTTCGTTTTCACTGGCAGCAATTTGCCGTATACAATCGCGGAATAGGCTTCTTTTAAGGCGTCGATGGTCCTGATAGTCGGTTATTTTCGGCTTTGATTAGCAAATCAAGGCAGTCGTTTAACAAATTTCTAGGTAGTTGGTCATCCCAGCTTAGATTTTCGGCCAACAATGCCTGTATGAATATTTGTATGGTTGTGTTGTGGCAAGTAAAAGTTGCTCTCGCTGTACCCTATAAGTAACGGTTTGTAATTCATATGTGTTACTAAACAGACCTGGCGACACATTTTTTCAGTGTCCTCCGTAAAAATAACTTCGAATTTCCGAGCCAAGGAATCATTCAGCGATTTGCCGGAGTCAAATTTCGAGGAGCCATCAAAAACGACCCTCAATTTGGGTGTGCCATAAATAATAATGTGGTATGATGGGACGATCCTCTCGGTTCAGATCTGCTTCCTTCATATATCCTAGAGTTAAGTATTCTTGCATCCAATATTTGTAAAGCTTATAGCAAAGCTTAATTCTTTGGCGAATCTTCGCTCGATGAATTCTTTGCACGACTGTTTTATAGGAATCACCTAACGCAAACGGTAGATATTAAAATAGTAGGGCTACTTTGATTTGGCCAGAACTATCTACAGTTTTAATATTAATAAAGGACCTTTCTCATAACTCTTCTTCTTCAGTTAAGGAGAGCATTTTATCTTCTGTGTTTTCTGTCTTCCAAAATATTTGTAGTAGGTTGTCTTGATTGTCCTCGTTGTCAACCTTGATTTCAACCTTGATTGTGATGGATTGTTTCGATCATGTGCCACACGTTTTTCCGGATATTACGTAAGCTAGCTTGGGGTTCTGGAGAATTAAATCGCTTTTTGTTATCCCATCGGATAATATGTCAAAAAAACTATCTGCAACAATTACTGTTTGGTAATTAAACAAAAAAATACGAAGGTCTTATAAAAATGCGGATCGGCTCATACTGCTTGAAATTGTTTATGTTAATATCGATTTGGCTATCGATGGCTGTTTGGCAGTCAGTTTTGAAAATACTCGTTTGTTCGAGCACTTTATTGAATCAAGTGCATTATTAATTGCGCTAGAAATTCAAAGAATTTCTTTGTAGTTGGCAGCTTCATACGCTTCAGAAATTGAAGCTCATCGATTGTTGGTTTTACTGTCTAGCTTATTCATCATTATATGGATCAACCAATGGTCTATTTATTCAGCTTCTTAGTCTAGGTCCTTTAAACTACGTAATATTTCGTCCGATGTTTTTTTTTTTGCGGTAATTCTAGTAATTTTTTTTAGCAGAGCCTCTATATAATTGGCATCTGTTATGCTAAAATATCAACAGGTCTGAAGCTTCTCCCTTTAATCCCCCTTTCATGTATTGCAATTTTTGCGATGATGTTAACCTCTGGTTATCGTATTCATATTCGTAAAAGTTCGTACACTTTTGGACTAACTCCTTGCCTGATTTTTTAGCAAAAAAATGATTTATGAAAATGAACATTTTATGGCAGTTTTCACACTGGTGCCACAAGCTTTTGATAAAGATATCAGTCATCAAAATCGGATTTTTTCGAACCTAACAAAGTTCTTGGATTCCACAAGTATCCGCAACTCTTCCTCATTTTGTTGTTCCCTTCCAAATTGGTCATTAGATTTACTATTAATAATAATTTCATTAATTTGCGATAACGTTTCGGTAATAACGATATCTGTTCCAGGTATATGTTGAATATTAGATGTATACTAAACTATCAGCTCCAGATGTCTAAGTTTCCTGCGGGTGACGCTTTTCGGAGGTTTTATGTGACGCAAAAATTAATGGTTTATGATCCGTAAACAGTCTGAATTCGCAACCTTCTAAACAATGTCTGAAATGTTTTATCGAAAAGTACCCGTTCTTATACGAAAATATCGACGTAATTCTGATACAGTTTTAGGTTAAGGAAATTAGAAAATCGTCTGAACCAGTATTTTTTTCGTCTGCCCAAACGGCCAGCACTGCGACCTAAAGGTTATTTTGTGCTATTGGGTTTCTTAGTTCAAAAGCTTCCCCACCTTCCTAATAAAGGCGAGAATGCTGCTTGCAGAGGCTAATTAACATTCCTCCGGGGTCAAATATCTCTCTTCAAAATGAAGCCACCTCAGTGTACACAGAGCAACACACTCACATAGTATGTACTCTGCGGTTTCAATATCTTCTAAACTGAGTCGGCACTCCGTCTCTGTGGACAAGTTCATTTTATTCAAATGATATCTGAGGTTGCAGCGACCCGAAAAAAAAACTCACTAGTTTCCTAATATTTCCTTTACGTCAGGACATCGCCTTGGGGGTACCCCTTTATTGACGTAATCGTGATTGACTCATTACCCAGTTTGGATGTAATCTTCCTACTAACCAACATGGAACTATCCTGTGATTAGTCTAATCATCAATACCTCTACGCCTGATGGCCTAGCAATTGAGTCGTAACCAGTATTATAAAAAGCTTCCTCAATATCTAAAAAAGTGCATAGTGCAATTTCTTTTGAGCGGTGGGCCGCTTCAACGCCTGGAGCCTTGAACGGCTTGAAGAAGTTAATGGCCCTTTTGACTTTTCCAGGAGTAAAAACCTTACCGGATAAACTATTAATCCAACCCACATTTGCGCCCATATGTGTACTAAATATGAGGTTAGTAATTGTATTTGTATAGCAAACAGTGCAACTCGGAAAGTACACCTGAAGCAATGTTTCGAGTGACCTTTTTGATGGTTTAGTTGCTACTGAGGAAATGTCATGGCCTAATAATGTTATTACTTCCACACCAAACACAGATTTGGTATTGTTAATTACAAGACCACAGGCTTTTAATCGTTTAAATACTTCCTTTATACGTGTTGCAAATGTTCGTCCTCCGATTT
Organism: Tipula confusa; assembly: GCA_963556175.1. Classification (NCBI taxonomy): domain Eukaryota; kingdom Metazoa; phylum Arthropoda; class Insecta; order Diptera; family Tipulidae; genus Tipula; species Tipula confusa. The sequence goes on from OY744475.1 coordinate 86,270,004, forward strand.
AGATGCAATTAGCATTTTGTCGATGTAATCGAAGCAAAAATCCAACCCTCTTAAAATGGAATCCATGAGTTGGAAAGACTGCGCAGCGTTTCGCAGACCAATTGTATTTCTGGTAAATTCGAATGGAGTTCAAATAGTAGTTTTCGGGATATCGCATTCTTCAATAGTCACTTGATTAGAGGCTTGTACTAGATCGATTATATTAAAATATTTGAATCCATCTAATCGGTGAACGAAATTGGAAATACTGTAACTGCGTCTAGCTTGGTTTTAGCGTTTAAAGCTCGGAAGGCGCCACAGTACCTCTATTCTCCATTTTTCAACGCACCAAATGCAGAGGACTGAACCAATTGCTATGAGTTGCAATTCTATATTTTTCGGAATCAAGTTGGCGTATACTCGATCTTAAATTTACGGCGGGGATCCCTCAAGGTTTTTTGTCTATCTTCTTTGCTGTTTGAATCCTTGAAAATCGAACTATTTTTGACGACATAAGTACATTGATGCTGACATTTACTAGCTCGCTCCGCGAAAAAAAAAGATGTCAGGTTGCAATAAGTTTACATTCAATATGCATGCAAAATTATGCAATATGGCAAACCGAATATAAAATGAGATTTGATAACAGTATTGCAGACCGACCTCGAGTTATCCTTTAAGTTGTTTCGAGAGCCTTTGTACCAGATGACACATCCACGGGCGTTACAGTGAGTTGGCAGTAGACTGATTTTAGTGATGTATCTTTTGAGAGTTCCATTCTGAGTTTTCAAAGCAACGACTCCAAATTATCATGTCCTGGGTATATTTCTATTACTCTTGCCACTAACCATTTAGCGAGTGTTATATTTTTATCCCTTATGCAGAGAACTAACTATGATTCTTTTTTATATTTGGTGTTGCTTTTTTCCATTTCGAAAAAGATGTTGCTTGCTCCCGATTTTTTTAAAAATCATTTGGCATCCTGTCAACTAGTTAGTAGTATCATTTGTTAAAAGGAACAGAGGTCTAGAATTAAATAGTGCTTCAATTTGATATAGTCAAGTGGTGAATTCTTCGAACGTTACTAGCGCCCGTACGATGGTTTTCTTCATATGTTGTTTTACTAGTTTTACTTCCGCTTCCCAAAGACCGCCAAAATATGGTTATCTTGGTAAAATCAAATTTCACTGTATCCCATGAACCGACACCTTGTTCAAAATATCATCCGAAAGGTGATAGATGGAGTAGATATTTATTTGCTGCTACAAAAATTGTTGCGTTATCGTCACATAAATTTGCAAAATTTTCGCTTCGTGCCTTTCGATCCTCTGTCCTTAGACATTCGAAAATATATGGCGCCAGCATAATCTATCTCCGTGTGGGTGAATGTTTTTGATGGTGTCACCCTTGGTAATAGTAGGCATTTCATTAGAGGTCCCTCGATCAGCATTAAATTTGAAGCACTTGTGGCCATGATTATGTTGTTCTGTAGCTCTTGAAGTATCCAATATTGCTTTTTTATAAAAGCAAGAGTAAAATCAACACCTCCACTGCAGAGTGCTTTTATGTGCTTAATCGAGGATCACCCTCGTGATATGGCATTTAGATGGTAGTATCATTAAGTATTTTTCGTTATACTGTAAAATTGAAGACTGCAGGCGACCTCCAATTCGTATTACTCTATTCTGGCCCATAAATGGATGTAAGAACAAAAATTTGCTTTTTTAATATCATCTAGTTCTTGAACTGTTAAGGTAACTTTCCTTTAATTATCCTTATGACGACTATTCGTCATTTTCCTGATGAGAATTTTTCAATTATAGTTGGATCTGTTATTATTGTGCTAAATGCGTAGACAGAATGCACCTGCATCTTCTCTAAATACGTTTCGGGTTCTATCATTTCGAATGTAAGATCAGCACTGCTTTCAATTTAATTTAATCCCGACCACTATAAATTATGATCGCACAGCTTATCATGGTCTGTGCTGTGTGTTGCGCAGCCCGCTGGATTTTCTTTAGATTTTACATGTTTCCATTGTGTCGGGCTATGATAATATGAATCTGTGCAGTTCTACTCGCAACTAAGGGTTTCCATTTACTTGGGTATCCTTGTAACCGGGCTAGCACTATTATTGGATCTGTCCAGGCCTGCATCTTACAATTCGGGTTATCCATAGCTTCAGAAATTTTCCTAAGAAGCTTTGCCAATAATGAAGCTCCGCACTTTTGCCTGATTTTTGGTTAACTTTTGACTGATTAGAGCCACCTTTGTTTCTGTAAAACTCTTTGTGATTTTGTAACTTTGCAGCTGCTGCGTACGCCAACACGAATGCGTTTCAAGATCCATGAAGCTGCAAATCCTGGTCTTTATGATCTGTGCTTACTCAGCGTGAAATTTTTATTTTTTGGATGTCGTAGAATGTTGATTTGTATTTGACCCATCTTCTTTTTATTTCTTCAGGTAGGTCTTCGACATAATTCCTGAAACATAAGTTTACCGAGAATTATAGTAGAGGAAAATCAACCTAATGGATCTAAAATATTAACGTATCGTTTCGTTGGTGGTCTAATATTAGTGCCTATATGTTGACTTGGAATTCGAATTCGTCCTTTTGTGATTTCACATAGAGCCTTACGTGTTTATAGCTTCATATGCCTTACTTATGATGGCTGGTTTGGTTTCCCTTTATTGGCGCCGGTAAAACTTCAATAACAACGGTGTTATTCGATGTCCATTTTCGCAGTCAATCAAACTTCATAATTCTTGCTGATATTTTATTGCATATTCTATGACATATGCACCAAAAAAAACATCACCATAAAAGCCCTTCAGAAAAATTTCTGAAGCAATTGGGTATGTTTGTTGCTAATCTAAAGCGACCTGTCTAAAGGTTCTTATGGTCAGTTATGAGGTAGAAAAGATATAACGTATGTTATTGTTCATCACAAGGATCTATCTGTACATCTTTTTTATATCTGCAATAAACACATATTGGTATTTCCGCCACCTTGTTATGATCGAAAATATATCATGTAGCAGTGTTGTCCTGACTAATTGGATGCCATTAAGACTTAGTCCATTTAATGTTTTCATCGATGCATCAAATACTACCCTAACCTTTCTTGTTGTACTGGATTGCTTAACCATACTGCTCCCAGAATTTTAGCAGTTCTAACTCAAGATTATTTCGAGATATCATAGTCAAAGGCACCGGGTTGTGTTTTTGTCTCTCCCATAAGGATCCATCCTATTGTTCCGTTTTTAGAGCTACTGGATGGTCTGGCGAGGTCTTAATTACTCCTTTCTTTAAAATATTTGCAGGTATCTCGTAGTTTGGATCGGGCAATATTAGACCCTTCCACGTGTTGGCTGGCAGACGTTCAGTCAATTTTAGTTAAATAAACGGATTCTACCACCTGCTTGAAATTTAATGAGTAATGTGGTGATATTGTAATAAACGTCTTATATTTTATATCGCAGGTCGTCATTCCAATAAATCCACTGACTTGCAGATTTACACAAAATTAAGATAAATTTAATAACTCGACTTCTGCTTGGGTAATGAACGATGATTGTGACCTTGGATTTATTAAAGAACGTAGTTGCAATATCTATTCAATACGAGTAGCTGCATTTATCAGAGCTGTAGCTAATAAAGGTACTCCATTGCTTATTGCGGGAACATTCTTATGGCTGTGTGGAGTGAAATAACAAGAATTTGGCGTGCAAAAGTGATTTTATTTTGTTAAAATGCCTTTGCTGAGTTTTTAGAGGTCAAATATCCCGAGGGTGGTCAAACAATGGTTCTCATTTTCCAATTTTTTCAATACAAATCGAATTAATGTTGCGATCCATGTTGTTGTATCGATGCCTTAGTTCTTCAAGGCCTAAAGATTTTGGACCATCGTGTCATAAAGATTTTATATTGGAGTAGTTAGAGTTCCGAAGTAATGTTGGGCAGGCTCAGCAGTGTATTCACATGGTTAGTTACAAGTACCCTCCTGTTGTGGTTCTGGTTTATCAGTATCTTCCACGCATCTGTGTAGTTTAGTCTTGTTGTTGGAATGTGATTTAGAAGTTATGCTGCCTCTTTTGGGGTAACTGATTTTGTGCATATCAGGGAGATTTTCGTTTTCATGCACAAACCTTTGAGATCTAGCGTAAAACGTTATCCACTCATTATATTGCCCATTGCAATATGGTATTTCGATGGGTGGCAATTTTAATCCTGGTTGACCACTTTTATTATTGTTAATACCAAATTGCGGATGTGTTTGATTTTTATGTCTGCCTTTTTTATGAGTCTCATCATTTCTATTTCTATATATAGTATTCTCAATGTTGACTGGTAATAGGTGGTGTAACGGGGGTGTTGCTTTGCATTTTATTTTTAAGGAAACTGAAAATTATAGCCGCTTGAAAGTCTGTTGTTATCGTAGGCGTTGTTAGGGCTCCATTAAACATTGTCGCATCTCAGTTAAAATCGCGCCGCAGGCTGTTGATATTTTTCTTTTTTCAATGAAGTTACCATGTGAAGGCTCTAATGTAGCTTCTGCTCCTATTTGTTCATGCTTGATTTCATATCGTCTGACAAACCCTGAAAGATTTTTTTAGTTTTTCTTTCTGGTCCATCCTTCTTGTAGTTTTTCTGCAAAGTCTCTAGCTTTTTGGCAGTTTTCTGTTGCTCTTCTTATAGTGAATCCATCATGATTGTAAATCATGTCGTAAATCTAAGTGTAATTTACCTCTGTTGTTGTTAGCTGAGATTACTTCGTTGCTGTATATTAGCTAGTTCTGCTGAGGTAGTGAAGTACTGCATAATATAAATACAAATAGTACTACCATGGTAGGTTAGCCCATTGACGTGCTAGATGGCGCTACTTGTATCATTTTAAATTTAAAAAAATATTTTTATATGCATAATCGCCTAAATGTCATATATGTATCCTAAATTTTGACGATCAACCCGCCATCTGGAACATCAATGGGTAAACTGATTTTTTCTTATGATGTAGTACTATATGTTTTTATAGGGTACCGGTCGAAACTGGATATTTTACAACTGGATTTGACGAAACAGGATAATTCAAAACTGGATATTTTAAAACGAGATAAGGTACAAAACGAGATATGGCAAAAACTGGATATTTCAAAACAGGATATTTCGACATGTGATTTAAACTTAAAATGATTTTTTGGGAAAGTTCTGAAATATGGCCAGTAAGGAAGGAACTTGGCGAGTTCTTAACCGATTATGATGAAATTCGATATGTAGGATGAAAATGTTGATGAAAATTAATTAATTTTTCTCACATAGATTTTCTAACGTGAAGAAAAGTTATATTAAGTAGAAGAATAAAAAATAGATGAAGATAAATTTTACTGGCCGTAAACTCGATCAAGTCAATGATTATTTTAATAAGGTGGGAAAAGCAGGAATTAAAAAAAAACATTAAGTGAAGAAAATTATATCTCTCTGCTTAAAATAATTCAAGTATGAAACCTTACTGGCCATATTCCAGAGATTTTTCCAAAAAAGGTTTTAAAATCAAATTTAATTATACAATTAAAGAAAAAAACATTAAGTGAAGGAAAATTCTATTTCTCTCCTTAGAAATATTTAAGTATGGAACCTTACTGGCCTTATTCCAGAACTTTCCCAACAAATCATTTTAAAATCCCATTTTCATCCTACGTATTAAATTTCATCAAAATCGGTAAAGAACTCGCTGAGTTCCTCCCTAATTGGCCATATTCCAGAACTTTCCTAAAAAATCATTTTAAGTTTTTATCACCTGTCGAAATATCCTGTTTTGAAATATCCAGTGTTGTACCATATCTCGTTTTGTATCTTATCTCGTATTGAAATATCCAATTTTGAATATCCAGTTTTGAACCATATCTCGTTTTGTCAAATCCAATTTTGAAATATCCAGTTTTAAAATGTCCAGTTCTGAGCGGTTCCCGTATTTATATTATGGATGCCGTGTTGAAATTCTAAGAATAACATGGTCGTTTATGAGTCTTTTACGATGCATAGGAGTGTTCTCGACCACAGGGACAGATACTCGTGAATTTTGATAAAATGCGTTTTGTCCTTGTAAGAAATGCGAAGATCCTATCAATCTTCTCCAATTGTGGATTTTCCATTGATCCAACCGTTTAGTCACCTTCTACAACCATAGAATTCTAAGAATACAATTTTGTTTGATTTTAATGTAAAAGTCATGTGAATGCCCTCCGACCACAGGGGTAATATAGGTTATGGTTTGTTGTTAAATCGAACAAGAATATAACATCAAAAAATTTATCAAATCCATAAAAATAAAAATTCAATTTTTCAGTTTTCCAATTTTTCATTTTTATTTGGTTGTAATTCGTTGTCGTTCCATTTGGGAAAATAAAAAATTATTGGAAAAATCTAAATTACATAAACCGAATATAGCAGCATGTAATCGTCGTACTATAGGTATTGGCAGTAGAAAAGCAGACGACAGCAACAACAAATCTATATAATATAATTGATAGCATCGGAACATGTCACCAACTGGCATATGACAATCATATATAAGTGATAATAAAGTGATAGTGTTATTTATGTCTAATACGTTGAGTTACATAATATACATATATCAATATGTCTGTCTTATATAGACTACCATTCGTGTTTATCAATGTCATGTGAAATAATTTTGCAAAATTTCCATAAAATTTCCCTATCTATCGTATATATGACACGTTAAAAATTTTTATATTTTTTTTTTTTACTTACAGGGCTGACTACTGGAAATCGAACGAGCGAAAATATTGTGATTTTTGCAAATGCTGGATAGCCGACAATAAACCGAGTATACAATTTCACGAGAGTGGTAAACGACATAAGGCGAATGTTGCCAAACGGATAACCGACATTAGTAAACGAAGTGCAAAAGATGAAAAAATTAAAGCAAAATTTGATCAAGATTTTCGTAAAATGGAAGATGCCGCAATGAAAGCGTACATGAAAGATTGTAGCCAATACGGTGATATGTCGGCACAAGCAGCCGCACCATCGAATAGTGGCGATGACGATTCTAATTATGGATTTCAAAGTGTAACGGAAGATGGTGAAAAAATTGTTTATACACCAAAAGTTGATCCGCTGCTGAAAGATTTGCCGGAAGATGCACACGAGGATGATAATTATTTAATACGGAGAAAACAAGCTGAGCTACGTGGTAAATTGGGCGAAGGTAGTTCACAAAGTGCAACGGTCACTCAACCACCCGAAAATTCATTATGGTGTGAGGCTAAAACTGATGAAGGATATACATATTACTGGAATGTAAAAACAAACGGTGAGTTTTTATTTTTTTTTGTTCTGTATTTATTTGATAGGAAAATTCCCAAACGATTTTCTATTTCTCAGAATGATATGAAAATATTTTGTTGTCTACTAAATAGACGTGGGTTAAAAACTAAATTAATAGTATATCCGGTAAAATTTCCTGATTGTTTTCCTACTTTTGTACAACGTTGACACAATACCATGTTTTATAGTATTTCGGATATCCGGTTTGTAGAAATCGTTTTAGAGTGGTTTTCAGATAATCGGTATCATACTATAAAGGAAATATGTTTCGTGTTTGCCAGACAAAATAATTTCGTTTTTTTTGCCGCAGTTATGGGGTCCTGTGAAATTTAATATCAAAACGTATTTGGTTCTATTTCTAGTTTATAGTAAATTGGTATTTGTAAATTAGAAGACAGTGAGTGGTCAATTTTTAGAATTGTTTAAAGTTAATTTGTTTTAAGTTTGTATGGATGAAAATATTTGTCAACTATAGAAATCCAATTGCGGTCAGAATGATTGCTGTAATAGCCGCATACCACCTTTTGAATCTAATCTGTTCATATATTTGATTTTTGTGCTAGTTTTCTTATTTATTTACATAATTGAATTGAAACTAGGTTAGGATAGGTTAGGGTAAGGTGGCCATCCAAAAGGACGAGGCATAGACACATATGGTCCGTAGGCTTACCACAGAAATTGCTACTCCGCACTACCTTACTAAAACCAATTTGAGCTTCTCACGAAGCAGTAGATATCTTTAACGCACAATTTACTGACTCCCAAAAACTTGTGTCTGTTTTGAGATAGACTAGGACTGGTGAATAACAAATGAAGTATTATTTCCTCCTCTTCCTCGTCCTTGCAACGTCGACAGAAAGAAAACACCCAGTCTACTGGCTTGCTTCCCAATAAGACAGCGGTCCAGTAATGACACACACAACTGTACTAATATTTCGCCCTTGCATAGATATTAACTGGTTAGACCTTTTTAAGTCCAGATTAGCCCAAATCACCCTAGTAATTATACATGAGGTGCAATTTGCCCATCTCTTGTTTGTAATTTTATAAGCTTCTTCTTTAAGGAGCAGTTTGCACCAGCAGATGGTTGAACTGTTCAACCATCTCGTAAAAAGATGAAAGACAGCTCCGGGCTACTTTTGACGTGATATAGCCTGATTGTAGAGCTTTAATAGAAACCTGACTGGTTCGTAAAAATTACAATATCTCTTATAGAGATTACATGATACTTCAATTAGTCTATGGCTTCCTTGATTGCTATAAGCTCGGCCTGAAAAATAATACAATGATCAAGGAGGCGGTAAGAGAGATTTGCATTTAGTTCTTCGCAGAAAACCCCACCGCCGACCTTTCCATCAATTTTCAAGCCATCTGTAAATAAGTTATTAAACCCTGACTTTAAAACTATTTCACTCGCCCAGTTCTCTCTGGAGGGAATATCAGTTAGAAATTTAACTTCGAGGAATGATGTCGAGATGGTATAGTCGATAGATTTGGGGATTTCTTTGTTCGTTAGGATAGACGAGTATCCCATTGATTTAAATCAAATTGATTTAAACCTTTTATCTGTACTAGCAGCCACTTGCTTGGCCAGGATATTCAGAGGGATGAGATGAAAAAGAATCTCTAGTGCTTGAGTAGAGATACCCCTAAGTGCACCACTAATACGCAAGGCGGCAGTTTTTTGCACTTTCATCAGCACCTTTTGGTTCGCAACTGTATTTATGGTGGGCCACCAACCGTAACTCTATACATTAGATCTGGTCTAACTACAGAGGTGTAAAGCCAATGTACGATGTGAAGCTTAAGACCCCATCCTTTTCCAATGACATTTTTACAGGAGTAGAGTGCTGTCTAACCTTTTTTACTCTTTCCTGAATAGTCGGCTTCCAGTTTAGTTTACTGTCAAAATGAGACCCAAGAATTTCACTTTGTCTGCGGTATTTAGAACAACTCCATTGAGAGCTGGAGGTCAAAACGAGGAAGTTTATACTTCCAGGAAAAATGAACGAATTCAGTCTTCAGTGGATTAACACTAAGACCAAAAGATGCCAACAGCATTCTGCATAACATCTCTGAGGATACAATGATATTTACCGAAAGCGCCAATATCAAAATCATCCGAATAAGCCACCACTTTAAAGCCAGTCCCTTCCAGGTTTAGTAACAGGTCATTTATGACCAAATTCCAAAGAAAGGGGGATAATACATCACCTTGGGGTGTACCCCGACTTACAAATTTACGGATGGATGATACACTAAGAATCGCCGTTATGACCCTGCCTTTGAGCATTTGATCAATCCAGCTTCCCAGTGCCACATCCACCAGGAACAGTTAGGTCAGAGGTTTTTTGAATATCGGCTGGAATAATACCATCTAGACCTGCAGACTTGGAAGGCCTGAAACTGTTTACTGCCAACATGATAGTTCTCCTGTTGACAATTTTCCCCGCGAGGCCACTAGCCTTATTAGCCTGCAAAATAGAAGGAGAATTGGAACTACCCGGGAAATGAGATTCCAGAAGAAGCTCCAAAGATTCTCTTTTGGAATTGCTTTTAGCACTTCTTAGTTTATATTTATACGCTTTGAGGACCTCCTTATAGGAGTCCCAGTCCATGTCAGTTTTTATTCTCTTCGTGATTTTGAAGAGCCGCTTTCATTTTAAGTGCATTACTTGTAGTTTCTTCAACCACCATGGTGGACGAGGTTCACCCTTTGGTCTACTAAAAGGACATGAACTTAAAATAGCTTCATTAAAAACATCAGACACCCGGTCTACCATGGCATCCAGCTTCTATGTTGATTCTGGAGTTTTATACCTTGTTATAAAAGAAGGCTTACAGCCTACATTAGATTGATAGGTAAGTTCTTAGAATATAATCAAAAAGTGACTCACCTCTCTCATTTGTACCAGTGCTTGCCCAGATCGTATGATGTGAGTTCGTGTCACAACCAAGGATGCCTCCAACTTTCCAAGCATCCGTTACAAGACCGCGCACATTTGCAGGTGAGAGGTTTACTCCACTGCAACTACATCTGCATCGCTGTAATTTGCAAGCAGAAAGATATTTGTACAAACAGTAATTTGTAATTGGGAGCCCCGAGCCCAAGAACCCGATCCTCATTGACCCATGATTCTTGAACCAAGACGATATCAACTTCATCTTTTAAAATTTGGAGCAACAGAGCAGCTAACGCTGCCTTACAGTGATGATGGTTGATTTGAATTAATGTAAGCATTTTAATGCTTAGTTTCAACCTGCATCACAGTGCAATCAGATTCTGGAGAATCAGAGACCAAACCGAGTCCGCAAAAGTGACTCCATTGATAATGACAACTCAGTGTTCAAAGTCGTCCCCACTGTCTTATCAGGATACGACTGTGTATCAATTGGGCAACTGTCCTCAGATGAAGTTCCGTGCATTGCAGGAGTACCCTTATTTTGTTCTGGTGCCTCTGACTTAGCAGCTCCATCCTTTTTAAAGACTTTTGAAGTGACTGCGCTAAAACTGTAGCTTACCAAACAACCTGTCTTGGCTAGTACTGCCAACGACGGTGTGTTAATGATGATGACAACCGATCTGTTGTCCTCTTTTGCTTCCTCCATCCTGGCTATCTTCCAGTTAGAAGTTGGCAAATCCGGATTGCTGATCAGCAACAATTCCAAAATAATCTTTAGATTACTTGGTTCCGCTGTAATAACATTTAGCCTGGCTCCAGGCCAAACCACTCTAAGGCTGCTAATTGTTTTTTTGTAGAGATCTAGAAATCTCTGATTGGCATAGGCTGTCAATTTCACATGGTTCCTCTATCAACCTCTATCCCGGCAATTAGGAGTCACCCCAGGGTTCTTTCTCATAACTTTAAGAAACAAGGCTGAAACCTTTACCACCTTCCTCCAATTAGAGGAAGTCATGCTACCATCTTCTTGAGCTCCATCAACCACCGCTATAACTAGTGGATCTTTTAGTACCTCACTAAAAGGTCTACCTGCAGTTACCTGCAATGTTTTAGCGGCCTTTTAGAATCATCCTGTGATCTGTGTCTTTTGAATAGAGCATTCAGATCAACCTCCTGGCATCGCCTTGACAATCTTAGTAGCCCCCGAAAGTGTGGCTACATGCTTGTGCGTCCTTACATTCACGGAATTTCTTCTATCTTTTTTAAGGCTTTCCATGCTTTCCTCCTAGCATTGAATGTTGGTTTGAAGGGACCTTCTTTGTCGTTGCGTTAATCCACTTCCCCACCTTTAGGAAGAGAGGGTCTACAGACCCGTTTCTTGTTTGGTTTGGAGGGACCTGTATTCCCCAACTATAGGGAGAGAGGGCCTGGAGACCCGTTTCTTCTTATCTAAATTATCCGGTTTTTAAGAGTACTGGACTCTTCATTTTTTTTTTTTAAATCCACGTTTTGTCCCACGAGTTGCGGAGAAAAATAGTGTCCATCCTTATAGATATCCGCAATACAAGAATAAGGCTAAGAACAATTGGAGGTCGCCAGGTATCTAGAGGCTCTGTTCAAGACTGGGCTATTTGGAAAGGTCCCCAGTCAGGTTAATCATCGGAACGGGTCACATGACACCTTAATTCGATCTTTATTTTATATTCCTATGTCAATGGAGAACGACCCGTAACAAGTTACAACCATAAACCATTGCCTACCTTATTGAGACTCACGCACACCACCTAAATCGAAACTAACTACTGTTATGAATTCTGGGCTCTGTTCACCGATCCAAACTTTGACGTACTTTATCACTCGTTCATTAGTTACATTAAAATATCTTGCTGCCTTCAATCGACCAATATATCAGTTTTGGCATTGGTTTTGATTTATAATTATTTCTCGATTAACATATCAAATGAATGCCGTGGCAGCCATTTTGTCTTTGATTATAATAAGACTTCATTAATGTTACAACTACAGTATGATATACACCTATCTCGGTTCCTTTAAAATTTTCAATAATATAAGAAGTGTCGGACTTCTTACAGCGGACAAGATAAGGACCATCTCTTCGAGGCATAAATTTAGAACTGATAGTTGTTTTTTAACAGTATTAAATCACCATTTAATGTCATATCAAGGCGTTTCTTATCAGCATAACACTTTCGGATGTCCTGTTGGTGTTTGAAAGTCTCACTAACTGTTTCCATAATATTATGAAGTTTTCACAGATGCAGCATTATTTGAGGAATTAAATTTTCATTTTGTAGTATAGAACGGAAATCGTGCGGAAGATCTGTCAGAGTTAGAACATTTGGTGGTATTTATGACGAACCGAATTGCTGGTAAGAATTCAGGCCAACTAGAATGGCCTGAATTCGCCACGAGAGTATAGACGAACCATTCTAGTTGGGTTTTTAAATCATTATTTTTTCGTTACACAGCGTTAGTTTCGGGATGATAAACCGGAATGCACTTTTGATCAATACCCATAGAATAGATAGCTTGTTGAATTACAGAAGACACGAACTGACTGCCATTATCACTTACTATCCGTCTGGACAAACCATATCTAAAACAAAACTCGTCAATAACAATTTTTGCACCAGCTGGGGCTCCTCAGAGTCATGATCTGGATGAAAACATTTTAACACAGCCTTCTCCAGGATATACCCTCTTGCAACATATGAATTAGCATTCGGTAAAATTTTCTCAAATGAATCTAATATTTTGGAAATATTGTCATCCTGCATTTGAGAATTGCGCATGGCGGAAACACTTTTTGTTAGCAAATCTAATTTTATGAAATACATATACCGCAACTTTCCATATCAACACATGGTATAGTCGGGACAGCGTATCAGCTATGACATTAGATTTTCCGGGCGTATATGTTATTTGGGGACTAAATGATTGTATTGACAAAGCCCACCACGTCAGGCGACCAGTGGGACATGGAATAGTAATCAGCCACTTAAGTGCCTGCTGATCGGTACCTACAATTAGCTCTGCACCATCTCAATAGCATCTAAATTGTTTCAAGGTCCAAACAACCGCTCACGCCTTACGTTCCTCTGCGCTGTAATTACGCTCCGCAGGTGTTAAAAGCCGACTTCCATACGCGATTGACTTTTCGTCATCACCACCAGGTTTACTTTCGTCCAATCAAAATTGTCGATCGATTCAAAAGGGATGTGGAACTCAAGAACTACTTTAACTGATCAAACGATTTTTGCTGCTCAGTACGCCATTTTCAAATAGATTTTTTTTTGGTATGGTCAGTTAACAGAGAAGCAAAATCAGCAAAATTTGATAAAAACTTCTTACATCTACAACACGTTTGAATTAATGTCTTCTGATGACGCAAATTCTTTTGCTCAGCCAATTAAGCGATAGATTTGATCTTTTCAGCAATGGGTAGAATACCGTCAGCAAATGACCTAAACATTTATTTTCAGACTATATAGAAAGAAACATTTAGTTCTATTTGCTTTAAGATTAAACTGGCGAAGCTTTGAAAAACTTGTTCCAAATCACAAATATGGGCGATAAAAGATACAGATATAATGGTTATATCTTCCAGAGAAGCACGAACAATGATGTTTGGTAAAGAAGGTTGTAAGCGATCAATCAACCGTTAAAACGTCGCAGGGGCATTTCTCAGACCAAACGGCATTCGCTTGGCAATCTGTATAACCGACGTAGAGAAATAAATGCTGTTTTATCGCAATCGTTTACGTGCACTGCAATTTGATAATATCCGGACCTCAAATCGATAATTCACATCATATAAAGGAATTTTTTGGACATGTGGTTCAAATCATCGATTCTCGGCATCGGATATTTATTTGGAACAGTAATCGAATTTAATTTCCTATAATCGATGCAAAATCGAACTGAACCACCCGGTTTTGAAAACATTAACCACCGGGACTGCCCACAAAATTTCACATTCCTCGATTGTATCTGAGTCTAACCTACTTAACTTGACTGTCTTCATACATATAAAAGGGGGAGAATGCATTTCATTTTTGTTCTGAAATTTTCAAATATTTTCTCCAAAGTCCAGGATTGGAAATCAAAACAATCAATGACTTAGAAACTGATTTTCTCTCTAATAAAATGTTGACATTCCTTTGCAAAATCTCGTATAGTATTTCCGAACCAACAGCTAACTTTACATTGATGTTGTGAGATTGAAACGAGCAACCATTTTTTATTTTTTTATTTTTTTCAAAATAGCATACAAAGACGGCGAGGCAATTTACAGTTTTGCTGCCGTGTCAATAATTGAAATACCCTTAGCATCAAAAACTCCAATTTTAGAAATAGGTCTTGTTTGAGGCAATAACACTTCACCATCGTCTCCAAGCGCATTTATGTATTTATTCAGACGTTGTTACCGTAGTTGCTTGAATTAGCCTTCCGACATGGTGACGGTCTTTTTTGATTGATTTCGTATATACACGGACATGCACTATAGATGTAATGATTTGGTTTTCTGTTTTAATTTAATTAATATTCGTAAATTTTAGTTTAGTAGTTACCCGTGTTATAACTGCTTTTAAGCCTTCCAACACTTGATAGATTTTTATTAAATATGCTAAACTAAGTTATCAACATCACTGTGGTTTGTTATCACTTCGAAATTGTGAAAATTTCCATTTTCACTAAGTCAGTTCGGTCAATTTTCCGTTGTTATTGTTAACTCTAAAGTGAATGTATTGTAAATTTAACCCTGCAGTAACTTTTCCCAGTGTATTTTTTTACTTCTGTCAAAACCGATCAGAATCATATTACGTGGGCATAGACTCCAGCTATTGTGTCTTAATATGTATTGTTAAATGGTACTACAACAACTTCTATTGATTTGACTAAAATGTGATACTAATCCTTTGGAAACAATTTGAGACTATAAATCGTTATCTGCTTTAATTTGCAATCTTTTGCAAAATGTCCCTGTTTCTTACAGTTAAAATAAATTCCTAACTTTATTTTAATTGATCGCTAAATGACTATCATCGTCTGAACTCGATCCATCTCATGGTGAAGGAGTTTCGAAAATAGTACTATTGCCGGTTTATATCACTGGATTGCGAAACCCTTCCATTGATTTTTACTATCCACAAATTAATACACATCACTTCACAAACAAATAAACAATACACAAAAGCTCCCACTTTAAACTTTGCTGACGTTCAAACACAATAATTCCCGTAATAAATTACGCATTTATTCTATGACACTGGTTATTCTTGCCACTAGTGGGGCTATGACACTAATCTTAACTTTTTCACATTGAAAATACCACTTATATTTCCACAACTTACGATGAAAGTACGTCACAACTGTCTCGAGATGTCACTACGATATTCTTATATTTTATATTTACTTAATTTTAGCTAGTACTTATGCTACTTCATAGATGTCTCTAGGTTAAACTCTAGAGAAATCGTAACACTGTTCGCCCGAACAATATCCAATGTACTTCTCCGGTAGAGTGCCAATCGCTCTAAGTGCACCACTTTAGGTTTACATCGTTGTCCTATTTTCATTCGGTATATGACATCATTCAATTTTGTCATAACCTTGTGGGGTCTTTTCCATCCAGAGTGCAACTTTGATGAAAACCCCTTCTTTCGTTGTGTGTTGTGAAGCCATACCAATTGTCCCTATTCAAATTCTCTGTTATTGGGTCGTACGTCATATCGAGCTTTTATCTTATATTTACTAAAAAATCGTATCCTCTCACAAATAGTCCTGGCCACATAAAAGTGTAGTTGAAACCATTCCCTGGTTTTTCTCTAAAGTCTTCGCGATGTACTCCTCTAATGTAGCATTTGACACATCTCTTGGAATACTACTGACTCGAAATTCCGTCTCTGGTCTCAATGAACCTTCATCGGTACCCCATATCAACTGATCCAATTATTTACCACAGCTTTCGTGATAGTTGTCGTCTCCTGATTTGGTATTGGATATATCTCCGGCCACTTGCTGAAATAATCCATTATTACCAACAAATATTTAACTGGTTGAAATCGGTCCGTTTTGAGTACCCTAACGTTGTGCTACCGCATTTTGTTTCTGAACTTTGCAATCTATTCTGGGCCGAAGCTCTCCCAACTGTTTCGCAGTTAATTTTTAACGTCCTACCTTACGCCGTCACCAGCCAAATTGAGGACGCACGAATACAGGTTTGATTTTAAATCCATCTGCACATTGCATTGCTCCAGCCAGCCTGCATTGACATGGACGATGGTTCGGCCCATGGATTCTGCACTCCAACAGGGGGTCATAGTTGTGTTCATCGTCATCACCGATCGAAATCAGGTGATGAAAATTCCCTTTTGCAACCCTCCCCCGTTGGAATTCGAACCCGGTACCTCCCGCCCCAAACACCGCAGTTTTAACCACTGCGCCAATTGCTCGGTTACCGCATTATACCTCGACTAATTTAACGAGCAGTTTCAGCACTGTACATTGATCACACTTTTGACACCATTCTGTTATTGACTGCCTCGGCTAGCACTTTATTGATTCCTAGATAGCACTTTATTGATTCCAATTATAGGTGCAAAGTCCAATAAAACTTCTTAGTCCACGTAGATTGTGTGTTCTAGACCAGTCCATTACTGCTAAAATCGTTTCTTCATCATTGTGTATTACGTGTGAGGTTACTTTGTGTTGACACAATCCCGGAACAGTGTACATTCCTTCGGACATAGCTTTAACCCGGCTGATTGATTCCTCTTGAATTCCTCAGGTGTGCTCATCAAAATCTTTTTCTATTACTATGACGTCATTCAGATACACTAGGCTCGCCTTCCAGTGTAACTCTTTAAGTGCACGTTCCATTAACCGTTCGAAAGTCGCAGGCGTATTACATAAACCAAAGGGCATAAAATTAAATTGTCGCAACCCTTTGCCTACACTGAACGCTGCCTTTTCTTTATCCTCATCTGGGACTTCCACTTGCCATTTTCCGCTTTGCAAAACAATTGTTGAGGATATCCGTACTCCGTACACTAATGTACACTATCCGAATACTAGTGTATCTAGTGTGTCATCCGATCCTTGGTAAGGGATAGCTATTCTTGCTTTTTATGGTGTTAAGCTTTCTATAATCAAAGCAGAATCTTAGACTGCCATCTTCCTTTCCCACCAGTATTCCTGGCGAGCTACAAAGACAGCTCGATTGCTAAATAACACTTGATGTTCTTGTTTCGGTTACCATTCTATCCATCTCCGTCTGCTAATAGTAACCTTTCCGGTGCCTGACGAATTGGCATCTCCGGTCCTGTGTCGATCCGGTGTGGAACCAGGTTTGTTCTGCAATTATCTCTGGAGCTCTATAGAAAAAAAAGGACATGTGTTTTTCCAGTAACTTTCGCCGCCTGTTTCGGTGTTAGGTAGCCGTTTATAACTTTAATCCTCGAATTGCTTGCTATTTTGGTGATGGCGTTCTCG
This sequence comes from Tipula confusa, assembly GCA_963556175.1. Taxonomy (NCBI): domain Eukaryota; kingdom Metazoa; phylum Arthropoda; class Insecta; order Diptera; family Tipulidae; genus Tipula; species Tipula confusa. Next base: position 86,287,755 of record OY744475.1, read on the forward strand.
CTCGATTTCTTCGCCATTCTTAATAATCTCTTTGGCTATGCTGTGGTATTATTTGATACATCTGTTCAAAATGAAGTTTCTGTCGTTCTTCATTTTCAAGAAACTTTGAAGCCTCAAGTATGAACTCAAGTATTTACTTTGAAGCCTCAAGTATGTCATCAGTGTAGACAAAGACACAGTCTTAGTTTTTGACGATCTCGTTTATGATTCGCTGGAACATTTGTGCGGCATTGCATGAACAGGTTGTGATTACCATTCTGTGAACGTCCTAGAAGTAACGGAAGTGATAAGCTCTGACAAAAAAAAATCATCTTGCCACGCAAATGGAGAAGTTCTGAATGTGATTGATTGGATAACGATCAGTTATTGTAATCGAGTTTAGTCTCCGATAATCCCTACAAGGGCTCTAGGCGAGATCTTTTTTCTTAATCATATGATGCGGCTGGGTTTGAAGAATTTTAACAAATCTCCAATTCTACCATATGTTGAAATTCTGCAAACGTGGCAATATGTCGTATCAATAGCCTCCACGGTCTGAACATTGACAAGTTGCCTGAAGTGATTATATGATGAACCACGTTGTGCTGTCAGTAAGAGATATTTCTTTAGTTAGGGGCCACAGCCGTTATCATTGTTAAGTATTTGGCGACTGATAAGACTAATCCGGTGTTATGACGTTGATCTAGGGGCTTAAAAAATGATTCATAGGGTTCTTTAGATGGCTTCCCTTTTCAAGCAACAACTGTAATTTATCTTCTGATATCGAATTGTGCTCGATTATCTAGCCTTTGAGGGCTGTTATAAAATACTGTATGGGCCCAAGTAGAACTGACCTTTGTATCAGTAGCTTGTAGTTTGTAGTGATTCAAGAAGTTACCGCAAAACTATCTTGAACCGCTACAGGTTTACTTTACTATCTGAATTAGGTCTAAAGAATATTTAGATTACGGTATCCGTTCCAAATAATGTAATCTTCTCCAGGATAACAGTTTCGTGTGTTCTAAGGATGCCCAAGCGCCAATACTCCGTATTGGGTTTGATCCTTCATGTTAACTCGAAGGTTTTCATCCTCATCCCGAATAACAATATAACTAGGTTTAAAATTATCTGAGGTCATTACTGAGTTGTTGTTCTCTTATCTACCTTCCATTATACCTGCTTTTTTGTACACAAATTCGCGTAGTGGTTTTCCCTGGCAAGGAGAAATTTGTTAATCCGTGAGATTAATGCGAATGATTTTAACTCGATAGGTTTCTGGATTCCTTAAGCATGAATCTTCAGTTTTCCTAGTAGATGTTGTTTTTGCTTTCTATGGTTTTCACTTAAATGCTGATTCAATTCTTTAAAAAATTTAGTAACGTTTTTAAATTCCCTCTAGAGAGTATCCTCCCCATTAATTAGGTGTTCTAGACGTATAAATCCAATTCCATCGCAATTTAAATGCTGGGCTTTAATTTGTTTGTCTCGTTAATTGTTTTGTTGTTGCCTTTGTCATCGATTTTTTTTTTGTTTTTCTTTCTTTAGTTCTTAGATGTTCTATGGGGGCTTATTAAATTTCTCAGAACTGTTATGATGGGCGTAACTTTATCAGTTGCTATCGCAAGAATATCTTTACTGTAATGTTAAAAGTACTGTACTCTGATCGATTAGAGGAGTCATTCTGCACTCCATATGTGTAGCTATTTTCAGGACGGTTATTTCCTATGAGGAATTAGTTGATGTAGCTTTGTTTAAACTGATGAGGTGCACCCTCTATAATTTTCCATGTAATAATTTGTTCGTCACTCGAATAGGGTTTATCCCAAATTTACAGTGCGTCTTAATCTAAATACGTTTTGAGCCACGTCTACAAGAGTCTTTCGCGAAGAAATTTAAGGAAAATGTAGGTTTAGCGCGTGGATCAGAGGATTCACAAATAGATAGTAGAGAAATATAATTTCAAAATCCAGGGAGGCCGAATTTTTGAATATTTTTGTAGGCAGAATTTCACATAGTCGGGAATCAAGAAGTAGTTCCCGTCAATCTAATAACCCAGTTATGGAAATCTATCAAAGTTCCGTAGTTGGATAAAGCACTCGAATTAACGCGTACACTGCTAAAACTGCTCGTGCAATAATCACGATTACTAGGAAACACAACAGGAGCAATTATACTGCCAACAGTGCGAGAAGAAAGGATTAACATTTAAAATTGATTCGTGAGGATGCTTTTAAAATGCTTAATATTTCAAATCCATGTTTGAAATTTCGCTTATATATCAAGAAAATGTTTTCATCCCAAGGAGTATTCGGAAAAACACAGGTATCAACTGATAATGGAAAAATGTATATGGTCGATACAGGACGAAAAGCTCTTTTGAGTAGGATGTGGTTTCGGAAACGAAATTTAACTCTTTCTGCACAAGAAAATATCGAAGAGGACATCTCTCATTCGTAATCTCAAAACAATATGAAGTGACATTTTCCAGCAAAAAGTGGAGTAAATCCCAAATTTCCATGGTTCACTAAAACTTCGAACTAGTTTTAAACCAGAATTCTGCAAAGCGAGTGAAGTACCAGTTTCACGTAGAGAATAAATAAAAATAATTAGACAGTCTTCCAGGCAAAGATCAAATATCTTAGATATCAGGTTGAGCAAAATACAATTTTAAAAGCAACAGAAAAAGTAGTCGAAAGATCAGCCGAACTGTCACAAATCATCCAAGGAGAAGAGAGTACATCGAGAGGAGCACAATGAGGAAGGGCGACATAAAAAATCGACAAAGAAGACAGGCGAATGCCAAGGTCTCTAAAGGTAGATCCTACTAAAATAATGAAAAACCCTTATGTAATTGCAATTTAAGTAGATCTTAAATTGCTAAAACCTTCTCATATCACCAATTAAAATGACTCAAACAAAAAAATTTAACCGTGTCAGTTCCTCCGATCAATCTGATCCTCTGGAGGTCGGCATATAATGGTATAAGTTCATAAGCTTACATAAGCAGCACTTGAAATGTCTAGGCTTCGGAACAACCAATTCCATGCGAAATAGGAAAATCCCAGTAAGCAACGCATCGTTCGTTAGAAGCTAAAGTGGGATAGTTTGATCCAGATAATAATAGATTCAAATCTATTAAGCAACTGTTTTGTTCAGCGGATTAAAGTATTTTGAAATTGGCCTACCTCCCAAAATTTTCCAATCAATTCGTCATGATAAATTTCCAAAAAAGTATTTTATCTGGACAAGTTCAAATCTATAAAAAATGATTGAGTGTTTTTTTATTGGAAAATGACTGCTAGCATGATTTTTCAATTTTCTAATATATTTAGTGAACGGTTAATAGAACATCCAATTTAATTTGGGTTTTAATTTCATGGAAGTTTTTTTTTGTTTTTGGGCTGGAAAATGAAAATTGAAATAGATACACACACACCATTATGAGTATATGAAAATGTCGATTTTTCTTTGTCGTCTTATTAATAATTTAATGACATGTACTTATTTAGAAAATCTGTTATTTGATACAACTTTTCCGTTACTATTATAATATGATGTACATACTTGTGTATACCCGGATAATGAATAAATAAGAATACGTTGGAAAATCCTTGAAAAATAATTATAGTGGTTAACCTATATATGTCCATGTTAACAATTTTAAATTTTTTTTTATTTTTGTTTCGATACAGAATCGATATGGAAAGCACCCAAAGAGGGTTTCATGACCATTGCCGAATACAATAAAATCAATTCAAAAGCGGTGCGACAACAAGAGGAACAATTAAAACAAGAATCAAAACATATGATTGAAAATGCGGATGAGATTGTGGCAAAATATCGGCGTGAAAATTTTCGTAAATTTCGCGTTAATGAATCGTCACGAAATGCACCAACAACTCCACAAGAACAAAACGAAGCCGATTTTTATCAAAGGGATCCGGATGTGTTAGCCACCGAGGCTCAACCGTACGGCCAGTGGCAAACTGTGGTTAATGTTGAAGAAAAATTACCTGATTTACAACTACCAAAACCAGACTATTATTATGCGCCTCAAGTTCCCGTTGTTTGTGTGCATGCAGTTCAACCACCACCGCCTGTTAAAGAGTTTAAAGAACGTCAAATTGTTAAACTTGAACCTGAATTAGGGGCGACCACGTCTATCACTTTTAAAAAACGAAAAATTGGTGAAGGCAATCGGAAACATGGACGCCAACGATTAGACGTAGATTAGAACGGGTACAATTTATCTAAACGTTTTGTTATTGCTATTTAACTAATAAAAATTAAGACAATCGGAAGTTTATGTTTTAAATTTCGATTACAAAATAAAAATCGATTTTTTTATTTTTTTAGTTTTAAATTTAATTAAGTTAATTTTTTTTTTTTTTTTTTTTTAATAGTTAAAATAAAATAAAATCTGTTACGAATTACAATAAATACTAGATAATAATACTATTAATGAGATCCAAAAATGGAGTTAAGAAGTTTTAAATAAATTAGCCAACAATTCTGGTTCGGTCATGTCCAATTTATATTTTTGCCCTAAATCCTGTACTTTGAGCCGACGTCGGACATGCGGTGGCTGATATATATCGTTATCGAGACGGCGACGTCTTGCCATATTGTGAGCAGTTTGTCGCACCAAATTACCAATAACTCGTCGACTAATCACCATACCATCGATTAACGGTGTCGCAAAATTCATTCGACCTTGTGGCCCTTGCAGCTTAACGCGTAACAAACCCGAAGTTAGAACGTGTAAAAATATAATATGTACATCGCTACTACGCGGATATTGTCCTGTAAGTGTTTCATCACCAGTTTTTGTGTACGCCAGCATATCATCAGACGGAAATGTTAAATAGTCTTCGTAACTTTCTAACCACACGAGCATAATTTTGATCGACGATTGTGATTGTAGATATGATTTTGTAACGCCGGTACGTCGACGCGACGGCGGAATTGGATCTTTCTTGTCGAAATCGAGCGATAGTGTTCGCGGTTTTTGTCCCAACATTACCTTTTGTGTGGTTTGATTTAAACTTGATCGTACATCCGTTGGCACTTCACTAACACTGCGCTCGAACGTTGGTGGATTTTCGTTTGACAAACAACTACCATCACCTTCATCCGTTTTATTCCATTTCGTTGGTATAACAAATGCGATTTCGGATCCTACATCGGCCCAATATAAAACACGCTTTTCACCATTAAATTTCATCGCCTCCAAATCGTTGTTATTTAATTCTTCGAAATTGCTGTCGGTCGGCGAATTGCTGTTTATTTTCCAGCTTGTATTAAAATTACCAGTCCAACCGCTATGCTGGTCGATAATAACTGGCCATCCTAAGCTCAATGCCATATTCCAAAAATGTGGATCTAACGTATTACAATTTTCGTTTAGCATATTTCCAATTATTTCTTGTTCAGTATTTTGACCAACTTTTACGTAAAAAACGTGCACCGTATCACTAGTACGTGGACTCATTTTATCGAGGGAATATAGCTCGTTTATAAATCCGTCACGTTTTGTATCGAGTACAGTAAGAAGTGGTGATAGGGCTGGTTGATCGCCCGCTCGTCGTTCAGGATTATCGTCGAGCGATAAAAATCCAAAATGTGATAGAAATAAACGAGCCGCCTGAAATTCATGGCACACCGCCGGTGGTACTGCCTCATGTGAATGACTTAAACTATCTACAGAACTTTCGGTTTCAGCCCACGCTAGCTTCTCATATACGGTTTGACTTTCGAGCAGCGTAAACAACTGTTTCGTCAAATCGGATCCGATACGCTGGATAACATTTTCCAATGTCGGTATTGAATAATCGGCTACACAAGTTGGAATACGATCAATACCATCGGGAAAGTTTTTTTGATCGACCTCTTGACGTTGTGGCATATCGTTCATTGGAACTGGTCGCCCAGGATTTGGGGCATGATATTTAGTACCGGATTTACTTCGTGGCAAATGACGTAGCTGCATTGTCCAGGCGTGGCGACCAAATGGACCACGAATTAAAACTGAATAAAAAAAATTTATTTTTAGATCCTTCGATTATTTACTTGGATAATTTTACTTACGTGTAACGGTTGGTTGTGGATCTTGGTCATTCCCAAGCGGTTCTTCGAGTAGTGCCAAAACAGTAGAATTTTCCGTAACAAAATATTTAAACTTTTGGATCGCCTGTTCGTGTGGAACCGTGCCACCATTTGGATTACAATGTTTTATTAGTGCAACTTCATCTAACAGAGACGATAGTGATTCAGGACCACACTCGCTTGGAAAATATCCAACTTGTTCCAATATGACGGTTAATAAGTTTTCAGCTGCATCTCGTACCCGCATCGAAGCAGGTTTTAATTCTTTGTCATCTTTCAATTTTACAGTTTCACCCGGTTTACCAATACTTTTAGAACCCGAAATTCCGAGCTCAACCACTTCGAGCACTGTGGTAAGACAATCTTTGTCCTGAAGCAAATACGGGTGTTGCATCAACCAAGCGGATGTACATTGAAAAGCGGCCACAATTGTGCTATGTAAATCTTTGCTATGTGCTTGCGGTGGCCGAGAACATTGGTAACAAATATAGTCACAAATCCATTTGACGGCACGTTTGCATTCCAACGCTTCTGTAAATTTAAAAGGAAATTAATAGTTATATATGTTTCGAATGGGGAGGGGAACCATCTTACCGGTTAATCTTCGAGCTTAGCAAGAAATAATTTAGATTTTATAGTACCAAAATTTTTATTAATTGTAACTGACTTACCTGAATCTTTAATATGCATTCTCGCCAATCCCGATAATAATTCGAGTGCAGCCAATGATACATTCAAATCAGTTTTCCACGACGAAATCAATCGATGGCAGACCAAATATGTTGCCCGAACAAACAAAGCGTGTGCATTATCTATAATACAGCAAATAAATTTATAGAAATTTTCAGCGCACCTACCGATAATTCTAAGGCTCAACACAACAAATTTATAAATTAAATAAAACATTCAACGTTAACAAAATTTGGAACAAATCTTTTAAGTTCATGCATTTTAAACGAATAATAAATTTCATATCAAAAATTAAATGAAAATTTTATGAAAAACTAAAAAAAAATGAAAAAATGTCGGTGTATGTTACAAACCATAAACTGATGTCATATCAAAATCATTTAGGAAATCGGCCGGAAAATCTTCTGATATCGTTAAACTTGGTAATTCGTTACCTAGTGTTGCTGTACTATGGCCGCCAATACTTGAATTACCGCTAGCTAATGAACAAGAACTTTTTTCTGAACAAGCTGGGGTGAACATAAATAAAAATATAAAAAATAAATTTTCTTCTCATTTCTTTTTTTTTTTTTGTTGTTGTATACATGAAATAATAAAATTTTCGGTTTTTGTTATGTTGATTCAGTCGAAAAGCTTAAAATATGTTTACGAAAGCGATCAAGAACTTCTCCATCATCCACATAATTAACCAGCCATATTATACCGCGTAATATTATAAATAAAAAAATAATTTAATTTAAATTAAATGTAACTGAACGCTTATTCGAGTATATACAAATGAGAGACATAGCACTTTGTGGCCAAACTTTTTATCTACATGACAAATCGAAATAAACATAACAAAAATGAAATACATATGTATATAAAATATATAAGATATTTTTTGATAAAAGCAGCAAATATATGTATAATAATTCAAAAATGAACGAAGTATATAAGTAGGCAATAACACTGTAATCTCGGCCATACCTGAACTAAGCAAATTCGTATCGCTCGGCGGTGGCGATGTTTGTAAAATATCCGAACTTTCGTTCTCCTCAAACATTGCAGCATCTTGTACCGTCAACAGTAATGCCCCCAACAACATATGCGTATTTTGTGCATCCGTTTCAACTTGTAACGCATTCATTAATATATTAATGAGCCGCGGTTTTAATTGGATAAATGTAAATTTATCGATTGGTGCCGACGGGTTTACCGTTGTAATGTCACGTATCGGAAGCGTTTGGTAGTGTAGTGGAAGTGAAATTATTGAAATTAAAATATTTATCGATGCCCGTCTTAGTTCGGTTTTATTGAATAAAATCGAATGTGATTTAATTTTAAGATCTTTATCGGGTAGCACAAGTTCCAGCGCACCAATGAACGACGGTAGTAAAATTTGAATACCATCCAAATCCAAACGAAATAAATCGGATGAATTATATAAAATACTTGCGAGGGTTTCTTCACATTCACGGCTTTCCGTTATACGTAATCCTTGTTGCAGTGCCATATAGAATCGGGCGAGATAGACGGGAAGAATTTCTTCGCCCGTTTTTTTTGCACAAAAAATACGACAAAGTGCACCAATTGCTTCGGCACGACCCGATTCGTATTTATCGATTGTTAAACCGGGCGGTAAATCAGTTGGTTCGTTAAGTGATGAGGGTTGCGATAAAGATAAACTTCCTTTTCGGCTGTCCATAATCATTGATGATGGGCGACGGCTTGCCTCGGTTGCTTGTTCTGTGAAATAATAAAACAAAAAATTTAACAAAATAAATCATTTAAGATGTTCAGTAACCGAGCAAAAGCTGCGGTGTTTCTTTAACGGGGGAGGGTTGCAAAAGGGAATTTCCATCATCTAATTACGATCGGTGATGTAGATGAACACAACTATGACTCCTTGTTGGAGTGCAGAATCCATGGGCCGAGCAGTACAGGTTGGCATGGAGCAATGCATTCCGCCGATGGATATTCAAAGCGAACCTGTATTCGTGCGTCCTCGATTTAGCTCTCGATGGCGTAAAGTCGGACGTTAAAATAATCGCGAAAGCGAGTTGGGTGAGCCTCGGCCCCAGAAAAAGATTGTAGGGGAAAAAAAGATTTCAGTAAACTTGTGTCCCAATGAGTTATAAGGTAAATGTTATTAGGAATATTTGCTCAAAACAGTGGAATAGTTTACACGAATTCAGCAGAAAAATTTGCTGAAAAAAATAAAAATGGCTGATCTCGATCAGAAAAAAATATTTTTTACCCTTTTTCCCATCATTTGTTTAAGCTCGATAACAGAAAATACTCGCGGTGGTGCTGGTTCTTTTTAGAACGTTTGCGAGTCCCAAAAACTTCGTTCAGCTACGTTGTTATTTTTGCCTCTTCCCGACATTAAATTTTTTCTTTCTTGGCACATATATAAAAGTTTTTTGTTTCCATTGCTGTCAAAGAGAAGATATCTGCAAACTTAGGGAGTCTGTCATCAATCTAGCCCTTCATATCGACCGTGGTCTTCATACTGTTCTAGGCAACCAGAAGAATATTTTCTTCTGGTTGCCTAGAACAGTATTTTCTTCCCTGAAGAGACATCGTCGCCGACAACGAGCTCTACGCCTTCCAAATGGCGCCTATTCTCGCAGAGATTGCTGCACCATCCGTTTAGGATCGGCTGGTAGAACGCAACCAAGCCAATGAACTCGCTGCCATTTTACATCATGAAGGACATCAGGAATTTTCAGGAATCATTACTTTTCTCTCAAATGACATCAGCCATCATTCATACTCATCCGTCAGGGTTCAAGTCTCACAAAACGGCTCTGACCAACACCTTGTATAACTTCAGATTACCAGAATTTGTAAGGTATTTTGACTTTAGCAGAGGACGTATACAAAGCAAGTTAAAATACAAAGCAAGTTTTCCAGCAGCAGCAAGTCGGGGTTTTATATCACCTTTCATACAATTATCGTGAGAGGCAAGGGATCCGGGGTATCGAAACCCCGCAACTTCTTCAAATGTGTGGTCACCAAAAACGTAACAAGGGGAAGCGGCAAGAGAGAAGGGTGGTTTGAGGGGTGGAAACTCCCATTAATTTACGAGATACAATAGAAAAATATTAATCTAATCAATCCAATGAACTATGGTGGACAGCATCTCTAGGCAAATTAGTAAAAAAGTCAATTTATTACCAGGAAAAATACTCCAGGAAAGAAAGCCCTTTTCTACGAGCGCAAAATAGATTGGCCATTGCAAATAATATCTCTGAACCTCTTGTCGTTTTAATCGACAAATCACACAGGGCGGATCAAATTCACGTAAATCCTAATGTTCTTATTGAGGAGGAGCCAGAACACAACGATGGCAATTTTCGTGCCAAATTAAGATTACAATATCGAGATCAAGATATGAAAAATAACCTTCAGGCCGGAATGCGGCTATCAGCTCTCACATTCAGAACAAAATAATTGAGGCATGTGGCAAACTGATTACACGTTCAATTGGTTCTCGAATAAATAATGCCAAATGTTTCGCAGTACTAGCTGACGGAACTAGTGCTATAGCTAATATTGAAGTTTTCATCATGTTTTCATTATCTGGATGAGTCCAAAATTAGGATTTCTATTCGTGATTGCATGGGTTTCCCGTCGATCGCTATACACATTTTTTAATACTGACAACAGAGCAGCTGGAACGGAAACGATGTTGATCGAATACTTTCGACACTATTTTAGATTCAGTTTATGGTTGTAGAAATCAAGGGTGTTTCCTTTTATCTGAAGCTGGTACTTTAGGAAAGCATTTACTGCTGACTAGCATCTTTATTAGTGACCATACCGGCTCGAAAATCTTCATCCCACCAATGATTTTGGATTCACAAGGTCGAGATCGATTTGCCATTTGAAATGCAAAGAAAGCAATTTCCTCTGCGGTTAGCGTACTCCATGACAATCACCAAAGCAGTGTCAGGCCTTCGACAAAATTGAAGTGTTTACCTCAGCAAAACTTTGCTCGTGACTGTCCCGGAATTTGAAAATTCGAGAATATAAATGGTCGAACAAAAACGCCGGTAGCCCAAATATCAGGAATAAGTACAAGAATTGGCTACATTTAATAGATAATACTTCTTTATCGGTAGTAGGAGGATCGAATTTCGACAAGCGAGCCACTTTTTTGGAGCAAAAGTTTTCAATCCAAGATTGAACGGCCTCTATTTGTACCACATATCGGTACAACCTGACTTTTTGAGGAATTCGTCCTGATTTAGGCACGACATTACTTTTTGAAATATTAGCATCTAAGCCAGGAGGCGATAAACCAGAAATACCAGAACTTGATGCCTCAAGGTATTGAGCCTCAAGGTTGGTCTAATAGACTAAACCGCACTAACTGAAGAGCATAACGAAGAAGCTACACATGTAACAGACAATTAAACAATTTCAATCCCCAAATTATCAAGTTTCTTCAAAACATTTTCCACAAGCATCAGTTAATTCCTTTTTAAAACCATCAGACGCAGGCTGCTGAACTGTAGAATTAACATATTTGATGGTCGTTTTTCACACGTTAATTTTGTTAAATTGACCGGGTACTCCTATACAAAACATTCATAAACTAGCTTTGCTGGTGTGGTTCAAAATTATTTACTATAAGTTTTCCAAAGACCAGGCAAAACAATTGGTAGAATATTAGACTAATCAGGACGATTGTGGTTTATGATAGCGGATTTGATAGTTCGATACCATCTTTCTATTATACCATTAAATGTTGGATAGTGTTACTTGGTCTGTAACAATAAATTCTGGTACGTCAAACCTGGCTATCCATGTTGAGAAAACTGCAATTGCGATCATGGCAGCAATTATATCCTGTACTGGAACCGCCTCAGCTCAACGCGGAAAAAGATCTATTAACGTTACACACGCAGTATCGTTTGTTTCCGGAAATTGGTTCCAAAAGGATATTGAGTGTGCCTTGAAATCTTAGATTTTTGGCATGGTATACAATTTTTGAATCTTTAGAAATAAAAGGCCAAATGACATTGTTAGGTCAAACGTTTGACGGAGGCTTTAACACCTGGGTGTGACCAATTGTGAAAAGATCCAAAAACAGATTTCCGAAAAGATGTTGGAATAAACGGTCGTGGTCTGAGCACCTGCTATCTTTGCATAATCAATACTTCCAGGAATAGAAATTTGATTAATACGTGAGAGGGTATCTGCAAGAATGTTGTTTATGCCGGAGATGTGCTTGATATCGGCGATGAAATTTAGATGTCGGAATAGGCGCGGAGATGGTTTTCCGGGTTGTGTTGGAAAGCATAGATCAAGGGTTTATGATCGGTGAACAGGGTGAACTCACGACCCTCCAGCAAATATTTAAAATGCTAGAAAAAGCTGCACAACTCTCTGTCATAACCACTATACCGTTGCTGTGGCTCGTTAAGATGTACGGGGAAAAACTGGGTGGTCGCCAAACCTAGTCTCTAACTGCTGAACCACAGCCTCAAGTGCAGAACCTTACATGTATCAAAAGAAAGAATGGATTCCTTTGACAATTGAATTTTTGTCTTACAGCCTTTCAGAAAGTCGTTGAGGACTATCTGATCAGCTACGGCGTTAGGAACAAATCGCCTATAAAAATTAATAACAAAACCAAATTTCAATCTCAAAAGTACTGAATGCATTAGATGTTGAGACGTCTGTACAGCATTTCGAAGTCCAAATGTCATTTTTGTAAACTTAAAAAATCCAAAGAGAGTAGAAATTCTTGTCAATCGGTTCAACGAGAATTTAGTGGTACCTCTGGACGGAAGGTCGAAAAAATGTTACAGCCTTCGAGTTGGAATGAGAAATTTTGAAGGTGTGGAATTGGATATCTGTTTGGAACCGTGATGTTATTTAATGATCGATAATCACCACAAGGGTTTTAGGTTCCATTTTTCCTCGTCAATAAATGTAGTGGGCTGGACCAGGCACTGTTACTTGGTCGACATGTGCCTTACACCACCATGTGTTTAAACTTTTCTTTAGCTAATCGTAATTTATCTGGAGCGAAACGACGTGCTTTGCTTAATACTGGAGCTCCGTTGTTTTCTAAACGATGAGTATGCTTAAGGATTTTGGAGCTGAGGCCGTTATGTGTAATTTCGGGAAAATCTACGAGTAAAATTTTAATTTGAGGATGTAGGAACGAGTTGTTTATAAATGATAATCCAGGATCTAGCTCGCTCGAATTCATACCCTTAACATTTAAAGAAGTTACCGGATCTAAAATCCTTTTACGCTCTATATATATTTATGTTCAGTGTACATGTAACGTTAGCGAATTATATGAATGTGCACGAAATATTTGAATAATTTTTGTGTTTGAGTAGCAATGGTCGCTACAATCCTTTATGCTAGAATGTCAACTATCAGACCTAAATTCACGTCAAAGTCCAAAGTCTAATTCTAAAATTTTGGTGCCAAAATATTGGCTCTCCACCATTCGCTGCAAACAATTTGCAGATGACGGCTTATGATGAACCTTGCAATAATTTTAGAATGACTGACACGTCTGCTCCCGTGTCAATTAAAAAATCTTAATTTTAGAAAAAATTAGTAAACTGATGACCATCAATGGCAGCCGTAATTTGTTGATGGCAACTTTAAAATTTTTGGGAACGGTTTCAGAATTTTGTTCATTAAAAAATTTACAGCCGGGAACAGATTTCCAAAGGAGAAATGTGCAAAGGAGTGATATGCCGCGATAATTTTCGCATTTTGAGCGATCTCAAATGTAAATCAGCGAAATGCTTGTTCAAGTGTCAAATATTGCATCGATGTTATCACGAAGGTTTCAATTCTGGTTCCGAATATCAATTGGCCTAGTTCTGAAGGTATGGTGTAGTCCGGAGATTCCTGTAAAGAAGTTACGTGAACTGATCTCATAATTGCTGAGATTTTGTTCTCCTTAGACTTTAGCCTTCCGCCATTCACGGACCGCTTTGTTGTTTCGTACGAACAAGAGCCACCTCAACAGCACTGACAGACAAAGTTTTCAAGACCTTTTGCATAGAGCGTTCACATTATAAGGACGATGACTGGTTTTCTTAATGCTATTGCTAACCAGATTTTGAAATTATGCTTTCTCATCTTCGTTTATCAGACCTTTGCAGTAGAAAAGTAAGGTTTGCTTTCCTGTGACCCATGACTTGTACAAAAACTGCCATCTTAGCTTTACAGTGAGCAATTTATGATCGCCGCCTACAAATTTTGTAGCCGATCGAAAGATCTCACATCTTGGATGACCCGGGACCTTCCCTTAGAAATTGGAGGTTTTTATGGAGAAACATGTTATAGTGAGATCGTGCACGATCGCAAAGTACATCATTCTTTACCCATTACCGTTCGCTAGATCGATATTTTCACATAAGTCAGTCTGATTATTGCCAGCTCTAGAATTAAAATCACCAATTACTATTTTGGCGTCGTCCAGTATGGATCCCATCAGATCATCGAGATTGTTGTAAAATGAGTCTGTAACTTTCGGTTGGCAAACATCAGTAAACCAGCCTTTTCCACTTGGAGCCCAAGGAGAAAATCAACATTAAGATTACCGTGGGATCATGTGACATTGCTTCACAGTGGAGATGACCACTGTGAAGCAATATCACATGATCCCACTTTGTGGCCATCAAGTTTTCTGGAGAGCAACGAGTTTTAAGCGATTTCATGGCTGATATAGTGTCATCAAACGCGCCTGGTTTTTTTGCCACTTTTTTTTAGCACGTTATATGTACCGATCCTAAACTGCGTGTCCGTTATCATAAGCGTGGATCTGGTATAATTTCGTCGTTATTCATATTTCTTTTGGAGTCACTCCAGCGATCCAAACTTTGTTTAGTCACCTAAACAAACGACAAGCGAAAGAGGCTGTGGTGGGATTCTAAGGATAACATGCTCGTTTAGATGTATTTTACGAGACATGGAAGAGTGCCTCCTAACCACAGAGACAAATATTTTCTGAAACTCGGAGTGAAAGATCAACGTTATCCTATTTATTTCTAAAGAAGTCAATTTTTTGACTTCTTGTCAGTCAGCCAATTGAGTATAAAAAGGTTAGATTGCCAATAAATCCTCATCCAAATATTTAGTCACAATTTTGATCCATATGAAAAAAAATTATCTCTCTCTAAATACTTACTGTTATCTCTTTCTAAATATTATCTAAAAATATTTTTCGTTTTGTTTATTTTGCTCTTCGAGATTTAGATTCTCTAGGAGTCTAGCACAATTCGAGTCATGAATCATTTTTGTTCCTTTGTTCCTATTAATAATTTCAAGGAAGTAAATCGCACGCCGCAGGAGGGTCCCTCAACGTGGGTTTTTATTCTAGTAATAAAGTCTCATCCTAAAATCATAGGTTTTTAAAAGTTCCTTTTTGATAGCAGATACAACTGGATGTTTGAACTCTTGACATATTCAACGAAAATCTAAAAGCAAAGAGGCATGACCATAATCTAATTAACAGTAATATCCGTTTAAATTTCTGTTAACGTCTTTTATTGTTTTGTGGCTGTTAAAAATATTGTTCAAGGTTAAGACTTCTCCACTTCAGTATACAGTCCGGCAATTAAGAAGAGCCGTTGGTTCGTGTGGAGTTATCAGTGATTTCGTGCTGTAACTCGATTGTTGAAAAAATCTACTGAGCCTATACAAAAAGTTACCATGGATCAACCACTGAAAACCAAGCAAAATATTGCAAAAAATATTTAGGATTTCTTTGAAACTGCAATTTCATTAGAACTAGATTCCTACTTTAGTTGCTCGCCGAATAAAGAATGAGTTAAATGTGCGCTGAGTTATGGAAAGCGACAAGACCATGGATAGATCATCCAAGCAAAATACAAGTGCCGATTTTTAATCGAAACGAATTTTTTTATACTTAGAAGTACCACCAATATTTTTAAGCACGAGAATTATTTTAGAAAACCGAGCTTTAACAAATTTTATGAACAATTTTATCACATTAATACTCACTTTTTGTATTCTCGTACCACGATTCACTTCCAATTAGGGCCGCCTCAAAAAGCCATTCACCAAATAAATGTAAAATACTGTTGCATTTCGGTCGAATTGTCGCCAACGGTGGACGATTCTCTTGTCCAATCGATATGATGGCTGGTAAAAAGTAAAAATCACAACAAAAAAATTAAAAAAAAACCGAAAACGAAAAAAATTTTACAGAATTTTGATGGAACATATCTTACACGTTAAACTTGATGATGATGATGGTCCTGAATTTGGTGTGGTTATTGAATGAATATTTGATGTGCGACTACTTGTTAATCCAATTAGTGATGTTTTACTTAATCCTGAGGTTAATGATTTTTTTTTTTATGTTTTAACAAGACAAAATATAAAGAAAGTTGATTAATATTTTTTTTTTTTTGTGAGGAACGTTAATCGTGTGTCGAATTGTTGGATAGTTTAGCTGTATTTTGTGGTCAGTAGTGAGAACAAACAAAACAACATGTTTGATGTAAGTGCAAGTTTTTATTTTTTTTTTTTTTGGTGACTAGTGAAAGACGAACATTTTTTTTTTACAAATTACAAAACGATAAAATAAAATGTGCTCTAGGTTCAATAAAAATAAATTATGCTTTTGGTGATAAAGATGGATAAGTGTGTTTATAGTCAGTGGCGTATCAATACACGTTTGCATTGTTGATTGGATCGTAATCGTGTTGCGTTAAACTAATATTTCCTACATAATGTCTAAATTAAAGTAAGTTGTTTAACGTGTCAGAATGTATGAGACAGTTTGCTTTGGTGGACTAACCAACCATTCGTGGAGATTCGGAAATATCTGAGAATCTCTTTATCTTCAATCTAGAGGGCTACTACTCATTTCCACCCAGGATTTGGTAAGTTCCTTCGCTTCTGAATCTTTCAGTTTTTCTTTTCCATTGCGGATTACAGTTCAAAAGTACAATGCAGTTTCCTTAGTGTATGACCTCAATTCACCTCAATTTCCGTTTCTTTATCTTGGTCCCAATGTCCAAATGCTTGTGAGTCAGTCAGTTGCACTACGAACATAAGATATCATAAAGATATCAGATATAATAATCTATCTGTGATATTTTTGTTTAAAATTAACTGTCATCTCATCATGCCACGCCGGCCGAGTGACAAGTGTAATTATTATTTTTTTTCTAAAAATATTTAATTGGTTAATATTTACATAAATTTTCTTAGTTAAGACTCTTAGCCTAAACTTTATCAATCAAGTGTAATTACTAATTTACGCTGTTTATATATCAATGTACATGTAGCTTTAGCGAATTATATGAATGTGCACGACATATCTGAATATTTAAATGTGTATAGCGATTTTTTCATTCCTTTATCTGGTCAAAACTATCTGACCCGTTATTAAGTTATACCCGGAGCCTTTTAAACGTTTAGATTTTTTATTAATTTCCCAATTTAGTTCTGGTCGGGTTATGAATATTTTTCTGTGCTCATTAATTATGTCAGATGGGGTAATATCTTTCTCTGATGCTTGTCTTGGACATGTTAGTTAAATTCTTTTTAGGTCCTTGGTTGTCTTCCATAGAGAATTGTCAGAGTCTCTTTGTTCTGTTAGATTGTTTACTATTGACGAACTGATTTTTAATCTCTTTTATTAAAGCTTTTAATTTATTGACCAAATTGTTAAAGGCTTTTCTCTTCTGGTGTTCGATTTCTTTGACAGTTTTTACGGGCTTTTTTTTATTTCTAATCATTTCTCTCTTATGTGACTAGGAGTACTATCCCAAGATCAGATGACAGACTTAAGTCATTTTCTACATGGATATATTTCCCTGATATACCTTTAGATACAAAGAAATCTATTAGATTCTTATTGATGTTCATAGGCCAGTAGGTTTGCGCACCGTCTCAGTGGAATTCGATTTTAGCTTTTGTCGGCTGCAAATAGCTCTTTCGCTTTACTTGTTATTACCCGTGGTCCCCAGTAAATAATTTTTGCGTTTATGTGATTCGGTTTACGTCATTTATTTCTCATTTTTTGTAGTTCTATTGCAACTTCACATCCTCTATAGTTAGCTGGATGTTGACGTTTGCTTACCTGGGCATTTGACACATCTAGGTTTACGATTACAACATTTTTGAGTATGGTTAAACTCTTGGCTAAACGGTATGTGCCACAAAATTGGTCTTCCTGAGCGATTGGAAAAGATTTTTATTTAATAACGCGGTCTTTGCGTCGTCATTTACTGTCGGACTCGTTCTTTAAAGTATTATTTTCTCTACTAAATGCATTGCTCGAGCTTTTGCAGTAGAACGTCATTATTTACAGTGGATGTAGACTTTCCAGGCAGTTTCGCAGGATGATGATTTGAAACTTAATTGCATACTCTTTACAGTGAATGTGGGGTTAGGCCACTTTTATGTAATGTTTGACGTAATATATAGCTCCCCACATTGCCAAGTGTGTAGATAGTCACTTCTACTGAGGTACAGACGTGGTCCAGACAACCGCGAGAATTTTGAATCTGAAGCAATGAATACTGTACAATTTCTACACCACTGATATCTGTATTTTTTTTTATTGTAATTCGATACGATCCGATAAATTCACTTGGGAATTTATTTTGCGTTATAATCACGTCCCATATAAAATTGAATAAAAAATTTTACGATCTCTGAAATACAATAAAAATTATCCGCCTTATTTTCTGTGTGATAAGGAACCATAAATGTCTCGAAATAGTCAACATACGTGTCTAGTCGATGCCTAACAAGCGTAAGTAACAGTATCGCGTAATGTGTGATGTGAGTACAAATAAAATTGTGAATATATTTACATAAAATTATAATAAACAAAATAAATAAATAAAACAATGAAAATACCCTTATTTTGTGAGCCCGATGGTGCAACACTAAAACTCTTAGCTAAGCGCCGTTGTAGTGGAGGTGTCGGTGAATGTGGCATCATATCTTGATTTAAATTTAAATTATTTCCACTTAAACTACTACCACTATTCATATTTAAGCCAAAATTTCCGACGCCGCCGCCTCCACCGCCGCCACTAGTACTAAGGTTTAATGATGAATCGCCGCCGCCACCGCCGCCGCCGCCAACAAAAGATAATCCACTCGAATTTATTGGACCACCGCCACCTACACCTCCACTAATCATAATTAGATTACCACCACTGCGTGATGATGAATTTAAATGTAATTTCATTTCAGAATTATTATTACCCGATCCGGCCGCTCCACCGATACGGGAGCTCGTCGTTTGTGCATTATTTTGTGATGTGGATGATGATGAGGATGTGATGTCTAAAGCATTATTACCATCGTCCCATGATGTGCTTTGATAAATTCCTAATTTTTTTGTATATTTAAGGGGGAGGGGGCAATATATATTTACAAAACCATATCACAACATATAGAGATATGAAATATGTTACTTACCTAGAAAAGCGTCGACTTGACTCGAAATTCCTTTAATTGCCTTTAAGAAAATTTGCGGTAACACCAATAAACATGGATGCTGATGCGGTTCCATTCCAACTTCTTTTATAAGACAATGCTGCATAAATTGTGGCGTATGTGATATAACATTGGGCGAACAAAGTGACGTTGGTGAATTTATGATTCGAAGAAAACGATACCATGTTTGAGCGATACAATCGTTGGTCATACCTTGCGGGATTAAACTGGCATCTTCTTCCACTAAAACACACGAACGGGATAGTGTAAAACAATCTTCGATTTAATATTTTAACAACTTACAAATTTTTAGTTCAGGAAACGTTGGTCCATACGTAAATTCAAGTAATCTTGCCGTAAGTGCGAGATTCACTCGATTCCATTGCTCAATCAGTGCAATGCGATGACGCCAGTTTTGACACGATTCTTGTAGTGTTTTCCAAAGTGATGGTGACGGAAAACATCGAACACACGCCAATAACCAAATTTCGAACAGGACACTCAATACGCGTTCACAAAGCTGATCACCAACGTCATCTTTGACCGTCGGAGGGGCTAGTAAAATCTCATTAATTGCGAGTAAAAACAAAAGCAGTGATTCCCATGTTTCGCGAGTTAAAATCTGTGACATTTGAGCGGTGTGTTGAAGTGTTCTCAGCACTCGATGACATAGTACAGCTTGTCGATTTATAGTGTCCGGACCTGTATCGCCACAATTAGAGTAAAAATAATTTATGATTACTTGGTGAGCATTTCAATATGTCTTTAATATAACTATAGAAAGTAATGTACCCAACTCTTCCTGGTATAAAAATGGCCAGACTTGTGCAAAAATCAAACAAAAAAAATAGTACTTGGATTAGAATACATGCAAACTATCAATTAAATTAATATGCAAATAATTAAATGGCAACACACGGAATAAAATTATAAATCGGTTAATTCAAGTGCCTTGTGGATGCATACCTTCTCCGGGTCGTGGAACGAACAAATTATGGAAGTGACTTATAATTTTGCGCGTGTATATATTTGGGTCGTCTGATATAGGTTTTGGTACACTAATCCGTGGTACTGGATGCAATGCCGTCATCCATTCACAGTACACATTAACACAATCCTTGATAGTTTCATGTTCCGTCAACGGTAACGAAAGTCCAAAGCATATAACATTCATGCACCATTGCACTTCTTGGTCATTTTCTAGTTGGCTTGGTTCAGCCGGCTGGGTAATACCTAAATTGCTGGCGAGTTGTTTGACTACAGCAACTGCTACTTCGCGGCCAGCCAATCCACTAAACTTGTTCAGAACACTTTGCGACTGAGAACCACAAGTGTTGGCCGTTATGATGGGCGACAATGATGTCCATTCAGTATACATTTTTAGTTTTGTATAAACCTTGTATGTTTTTTAATAATTATTTGATTCTAAATACCAAGTGTTAATCATAATATGAGTTTTTTAATAAAAATATTTTCAACAATACACAACAGTAAATAATTCGACGTCACCGAAAAAATGACTCTCTGTCAAAATGGTAGACTGCTGGTGTCACGACCAATAATATATTGATGGTTTGTGATTTTGGTATAAAACTCACTCATTTAAGATTAACCGCAATGTTGGTAATTATGCAAGCGACGTTATATAGATAACTGCATTTATTCAAAAACCGGTCGGTGATCGTTATTAATATGTCCTTCTTTGTTCGATTCTCTTAACAACAACACTCGTTTCTTTTGTTGTCCTTAAATATTAATTAAGTTTTATATACGGTTATGGACCTAGGTACTAAAAAATAAATAATAATATTATAAATTTAAGGTAAAAACATTTGAATTCCGCAAATAACAAAATGTGCGCATTTTGGTGATAAGATGGCGACATAAAATTTACTTTGAATCGTAAAATTTATGACAAGTGCAAATTCGAAGTCCAAACTTATTTAGAGCTGGAACTGTTTGATTGAGTTTTGGTAACCGGAGAAAACGCAACATCGGCAAAAGAAATTTGAGATAAGTTCAACGAGAAGTGTTAGCTTTTTGCGCTCATTAATTTTCACAAATTGTGAAATCTGTAAAAATGTAGAGAAGCAAAAGTAAACAGAATCAATCTGCTGGTCCAAGTTGCTTCGAATTGCGCTACCGAAAAGAAAACCATGAGTACCAGCAGTAGAGAAGGAAATAAAACGTTATCAAATGTGGGCAAGGCGTGATGGAAGGGTATTCAACAAGTAGTAGAATAAAATTAGCAATTCTCCATTCAAAAGAAACTACGCTCTAACCGAAGGTAAAGATAAAGATAAAAATAGAACGAACGTCTATAGGTATGATTAACAATTGAAACAGATAACACTGTCCTAACAACTAGCACATGCAAAACAGCTTTGGATTCCGTGCGAAATAACAATGGAAAAAACTTGTCGATTTCTGTATCACAAATTATTTGTTAGAACTAAAAAATCGTCAGATCAAAATGACTTGATAAAGGAAAAATTGTTTTGCAGCTCAAGTCTTTACGTTTAAAGGAAGGAAAGGATATTTTGAAAAGCACGTCTTCGGCAGTAGCCAGGAAGGTCATCAATTGGCACCAATAACGAAACTAGCAACCGAATAGCAACCATCCACCAAAAGAATGAGAAGTTCAATTTGTCATAAAGAACCCTAGAATAATGAAGCTGCTGGAACTGGCCTAAGAGAGTGCAAGAATTGGCAAGGTTAAAAACTCCTTAACATCACAATAAAAATACTCGCTATGATCATCTTTGACAAAATCATGAACAAACTGATTTCAGACCAGGAAGAAGTTGCCCTGACCAGGCACAGTTGTACATTGAGGCCGAGATAAAGAAATGGAAATGGATTGGTTGCATACCAAGTAACAAGAATATCATTGGACTGGAACCCGCAACAGAAAAGGAAGATCAGCAATGACTTGGAGAACGACTGCGCTAGCAGAAGCGAAAAGAACTTGGCAAATCATGGGTGGAAATGAAAGCAGTAGTCTCGAATGCTTCAAAAGTGAAGATAAAGAATAACAAATCTAACTTAAGTTAGAGTTCAAACTTAATAATTCTGACAACAACTGTTTGACGTGCATAAAATATAAGCAGACACGTTAACTATTTAACCAATCCCCAGCATACCACATACCAAAAAAATTCTGGAGCGTGTCCATTCAGACTTGTGTGGTGCATATAAAGATTTTTCTCATAAATAGTTCGTTTATTTGTTAAAAATAAAGTCTTTTGAGCAGCAAAGTTCAGGGAATTCAAGAATTTTGTGAGTCGGCGATTACATCAAAGTAAAACCCGCCGCTGTAGAATACGCAAGAAACAACAAGAAAAAGTTTAACATTAACAGTTTGTGCCCTCCAGCTTAACATTACCAATAACGGAATTGTCGCAGTTGCTGAGAAAAGGTCACAAATAGAAGAAGCATACACGAAGAAGTACTAGGAAGCCAAGACAGTACTAGGAAACCGTAGATAAGAGATTATACCTGGAAGAAAATTAAGAAACCCTGTTAACTTTTGTAATAATTGTGACATCAAAACACGGCAGAAATTAGAACAATAAGCAACTCGATAAGTAAAGAAAATGTACCAGGGTGTTGGCAATAGAGTTCCATATAAATGCAAGCAAAGTGAAAAATACAGGGATCTTTACTATCCCCACTGTTCTCACGTAGCAAAATAAGCCCATATGAAATATAGAATCTCCTATAGGATCTTATCAGCCCGCTAAATGATTTTGACTACGCGGATGATATATGCTTGCTAGCACACAAATATGCCGATATGCAGGAGAAAACTGAGACGTTCATAGAATTGGCACAAGAAGTTGGTCTCAAAATCAACATCAGAAAGGCCAAGGCTATAAGAATGAACACAACCATTGATAAACCAATTCAGATGAAGCAAGATGTCGAGAAATACGTTTACGATTACACAGTGGCACCGAAGAGAATATCAGTCAAAGGATTAAAAAAGCCAGAGATACTTTCAACATGCCCCACAAGTTCTGGAACACATCCGCACGCATGTGTAAAATAAGTACTACAGTATAGTTGTGAAACATGGAAAAATACGCGGAAAATCACACGAAGACTCCAAGTATTTGTAAATAAATGCCTCAGGCGATTAAGATGCTTCTGACCAAACAAAATTACGAACGAGGAACTCGGTCTGCGGTGATTATTCAAAACGTGTCTTATGTCTTAGGAATTATCTCAGTTTTGACAACATGTTTAGTGTTCGTCTTAGAAGATATGTATGAAAACAACCACAAGATTTATCTTTTCATTGTCGACCATAATTTTAATATATATTGATGACCCGAGAAACCTACCTCTCTATCCCAGACTCACTCCCAAAGATTATATAAAATTTGAGCGATATTGACGAATACATCGTCTATAGGTTGTGTGTCATGTTTAGTCATGTGATAATCGCGTAAATTGTATTATCTCAAGATGTTAATCTTATCAATATATAAATAAAAGACCAAAGTTTATTTTTAATTTATCTTATTTAATTTAGGTTAACACACGAGATATTAAGAAATTAAAACTAAAACAAAAAAATATATTCATGTATATTGTATAGAATCTCCTTTTTAAATTACTGTTCTTCTTTAATATTCTAATCTACGATCTTTGATTTTGTTATCTAATCATCTTTCTTACTAACCGCTGATTTTGGTTCAGCCGACTTACTTTTATTATCGTCTGATGTGACAGCAGCAGCAGCCGTAGTTCCATCAACGGGCGCTGCTTCAATCATTTGTTTTGTTGAATCATCATCCATTTCGGCTGAGAATCCAAATTCATTAACACGTTTCTTGTCCACCTTGTATTGCCATCGTTGATACAAGAACACAAAAAATACGATGTCATCACGGAAGCATCCTATTCGATACATGGTAGGCATTTTAATAACAAATGCGAAAATATCATCGATAAACGTGTTTAGGAATTTGTACGTTAACATACGCCATGGAAGATGGGCTACCGATTTAAGTTTGTAGTTGATAAATAATTGCGGTGTCATCATGATAAAACCGAACGTCAACAAATATCCATACAACATGTTCAATATAAATGAATACCATCCCTTGTGCTCGTTATAGACCAACGAATAGACGGAATATCCAACGAGTAGGGGGAAGCACAACCATCCTAGATACTTAAATGCTAAATTATCATAATGTCGCGTTGACGACTCGACATACGAGCCTTTGTCCTTGAATGTTAGCTTTGGAATGATTCCGGCGATTTTTTCGCCGGTCACACTTACATCTATCACTTTTTGAATTTTCCACACTTCGATGCCTAATCCTATCAAACAGCTGACACGAATCATGAAATTCGTCTCGTTGTCTAAAACGTACAAAAGCACGATTAGCGATTGGAATACGCTAAAAAATACTGAACGCACTGAAAGTCCTTCAAGTGATTTACGATTTTTCCAAAATTGGATATCGTTCTTAAATGCTAGAAGCTCAAAGATACTGTGTAGTATCGACACAAATACGGTTAAGCCCAACAGGTATGGATTTGAGTCGAGCAAAATTTCTTTCAATGAATCTTGGTCTTCTTCGTTCTCTTCCATGCCGGCCGCCATAATTGACCACTTATTTTTCTTGGCTTGGGCAGCATACAGCTGCCACTTGAACAGTGAAATCGGTTGAAATGTTAGCGATAGATCGAGCACATCACTTGTCTGATTTATTGGTTGATAGTCTCGAATCATGTTCCAGTAGTCGTTTACAAAAATTATCGGCAAA
The DNA here is from genome assembly GCA_963556175.1 of Tipula confusa. Classification (NCBI taxonomy): domain Eukaryota; kingdom Metazoa; phylum Arthropoda; class Insecta; order Diptera; family Tipulidae; genus Tipula; species Tipula confusa. The sequence goes on from OY744475.1 coordinate 86,312,771, forward strand.
TATTTTTCGCCTTCATTGACGAAATAAACGTATTCGTCGAGCGGTGGAGTTACAGCTCCTTTAACCCAATTCGTCTGATCCACAACCAAATTTATGGTTAAATTTGGATGCCAATGCGATAGAATTTCGTCACTCATAATTTCCGATTTTCGTATCTCCTCCTCGGACTTGTCAGTTTCGCCTGTCAACAAATTTTGCGTTTTTGTGTAACGAACCTTCTTAAACTTATTCAACAGCCTTTGAGTGTGGCCCATATATTTTCCTGCATATGAACTGCCCGCATTCGGATCCGGACTTTCACCCGACTTTGTAACATACACATGAAGATAAATCGATCCGTTATTTTTTAATTTATCGCTTGCTCGAATTTTTGTGTGATGAGTAAAAACTCCATCGGCGGCTGGACCTGATACCCAATCGCCATACTCCAAATTCGGTTGATACCACAATAAACTATTCGGACATGTGAAATTAACATTATCATAATCTTCCGAGGCATATAAATATAAATCGAATATGACCCCGTCTTCGAATAAATTCCATGCTTTGTGCTTTGGACCCTCCGGACCGACTACTGTTGTTGTGGGTGTTTGAGGTTTACGAAAAAATGATGAGATGAAATAAATTACAAGTGCTCGTATGATTAATGATTTGGTTACGGCAAAAAATGATTCCATTCGTGATGGCTGACGAAATTCGGCGGCAGTCATTTGTTGAGCCTATGTATATATTGATGAAAATTTATAAGGCCATGTGTGGAATTTTATGATTATCTAATTGAACGATACTTACTTGGCTGTTTTCGGGTGCGAGTGGATCTAATTCACCTGCAGGAGTGCCATCACTGCTTGTGGCCACTGTATTATCCTCATCTGTCATCCTGATACTGTGTCTTTTCGTTGCTTTTCTACACACGTATGTACAACAACACTTAACACCCCAAAAATACTTTTGGATGGCGAAATCGATTAAACTCAAATTAAATATAAAAAAAATCACAGATATATAAATAAATTTTAACTAGACAATTAATTTGTTTGTGTCATTTTCTTTGAGTTTTATATATTGAAAATGGTTATGAATAAAAATTAATTAGAATAAATTAAATTTGTTCGATGTGAAATTTTCACTTTACGACGTTCAATGTCGGGGACTGGTGCATTGAAGAATGATGTGGACATTATCAATTATCAATTGTCTTAGGGTTTTTCGTTCAGTAGTTGGTATTTATGTGGATTCTAATTTTTATGTTCCACATAGCACGTTACTTTTTAGTAAAGATCGTCATACACTACACTACTTTATTGATAAAACGAATACATTTTTTAAAACACATAATTAATGTTCTATTTTTAATATTGAGGTTCCGGATAAAATATTATTATGTTGTGATATATGTTTTAAGTAAAAAATAGATTGACATTACTCATATAGTATATCAAATATAACTTGACAGTTTGAAGTTCGAGTTGAATATCAGGCTCTATTAGTGACATAATTAAATCGCGGTAAACGCGATTAAATTGGTAAACCACTTTATTAGTGTGATTTCACCTTTACTAACATTGTAATCCACCTTTTCCGAAATCGAATTACAATTTTTCAGTAAATGTCAGTTATCATTAGATTATTTTCAAATCTAGTTTCGAAATTATAAGTTTAAATGTATTGAGTGTTCTTTACTAATATGTATAAGAATCTACCAATTTCGAAATTGAATTAACCTTTTTTTAATGATTTTCGATCTTCGAGTTTTAATTCGAATTTAAATTTTGTACTTGAATTATACTTTGAATCCAGGTAGCTTTCGAAAATGTTTGTTTAAATTTTGTTCATAGTGTCACGTACTGTCTTTACTAACATGAGAATTCATATTTTTCGAAATCAAATTAACTTTTGTATGATTTTTGAACCCGAATTATCATCAATCATATTTGAAAATTTGTAAATTGGTTTAGATATCAGTCTCGATAGGTGCAATATTAGATCGTCGTTATATGTCAAAATGAAATGAAACTTTTTGACGTTTCAATTTGAACTTAAACATACATATTTGGTTGCACTTGAATATAAATATATAAGAACATTGGAATCCACCTTTTTCGAAATCGAATTTATTTATATTTTTTTCTTGTTTTCGAACGTAATCTCAAATTTGATAATTTATAAATTCTTGTAAAAGATAGTCCTAAACTTTTTGACGAATTTACATTTGTAATCGAATTTTACATGTTAATTTATAAATTTTATACGGGTTTCGAAATTTTTAGTTTAAAGTTTATTTAGTGTGTCAACGATTTTATTTATACGTATAAGAATCCGCCTTTCGAAATCATACAAATGTTTACTAACGTAACTAATTTTCTTATTTTCAAACATCAATCAAATTTGACAATTGGTGGACAAAGAAATGTATAGAGACTGTGTGTCATTAATTCATATATGGACTTGAATTTTTCAAATCTAGGAAAAATGTGGAGGTTGCTCGATATTTTCATTCAAATTTAAATTTGTACTCAGAGTTATATTCGAATTTAAATATGTAATTAAATTTTGAAATTTTCCATCCTTTCAAAATCAAATTAATATTATTATTATTTTCGAACGTAGTGCTATCAATCAAAATTGATAAGTTGTAAATTGTTCGGTACACGTCAGTTCCGTTGCAGATTACAATTTTAATACAAATTTGAGGTGTAATGTAATTTGTAAATTTGAGGTGTAATAGGTGTAATATTGAATCGTCATTATTTGTGCAATCAAAACGTTGAAAACTTTGACATTTTCGTTTGAACTTACAAAAATTGCACTCCAATTTTACATTCGAATTTTCCAAATCTATCCGGGTTTCAAAATTGTCAGTTTTAAATTTATTCAGTGTGTCACCTCCTTTACTAACATTCGAATCCATCCACTTTTTTCGAAATCGAATTAACTTTTTTTTATTATTTTCGAACGTAGTGTCATCAATCAAAATTGACAATTTTCATTCTGTGTGTTGTGAAGAAAACTATAAAGTCGAGAAAATCATATTTGATATGATATCCGCTCGAGCCACCAATTTTATTTATTTAATTTAGTTAATAACTAACACATTAATGTAGACGATATATAAATTAGCTTATATTATTGTAAAATTTAAAATAAAAACGTTAAAATGAATTTACACGAACCGGTTGATCTTGATAATAAGGTACGAGGCTGAAAAAATTACTGTTAAGCGTAAGAAATTAATTAAATTTATTGTATTGCGCCGATAGACAATGGATGAACTGACACCAGAAGAAAAATTGCGACTGGACCATCAAAAAATGCATGAAAAACATAAAGGGCACGATGCAATGCATGCCGAAATGATAGTCATTCTACTGATAACACTTGTGGTCGCGCAGATTATCCTTGTGGAGTGGAAAAAGCGACATTATAAATCGTATTCGTTAATTTCGCTAGTAGGACTATGGATCATTCCGTTGGTGTTATCTGTTACCAATAAATATTATCGGTTTATCGTATTTTGGGTTCTATTCTCGAGTATAACGAGTCTGGTAATGCGTAAAGCATTGCAAAAACCTATAACGGGCACGACTCCACGTCTTGTTTATAAATGGTTTTATTTTATCTATAAACTAAGCTATGGGCTTGGTATTATTGGGTATATCATAATGATGGTCACATTTTTGGGACTAAATTTTGTGTTCAATCAGCCGCCGAACGTTTGGATGGACGTTGGCCTATTATTTATATTCTACGGACTTTATTATGGCGTGCTGGGGAGAGATATTTCAGAGATTTGTGCTGATAAAATGGCATCACACATAGGTTACTATACACCACAAGGTATGCCCACCAGACATCTCGAAATCGATGTGTGTGCCGTGTGCGGCAATAAACTTCTTGTGGGCGAAGATGAAACCGGAGTTTTAGAAGACACGTACAAATTGTCATGTGATCATGTATTTCACGAATTTTGTATTCGAGGATGGTGTATAATCGGTAAAAAACAAACATGCCCGTATTGTAAAGAGAAAGTGGATCTAAAGAAAATGTTCTGTAATCCGTGGGAACGGCCTCACGTGCTTTATGGGCAGCTACTCGACTGGATCCGATGGCTTGTAGCATGGCAACCGTTAATTTTGTGTATAGTTCAAGCCATTAATTGGGTTTTAGGTTTAGAATAAAAATAAACAAATCATCGTAAACTTTATTTATATATATATACATATTTTATATAATTAAACTCGCAATTTCATATAAATGTACATTTATTTTCGTGAATCAACCAAAAAAAAATATTTGTAAATACATAAAAAAAAAAAAAATCAAATTTATTTCATGTGTTCACCATTTTATATAAATTTGGCACCACCATCGCGCATATGTAAAAAAAAAAATACAAAAAAACTCTCCATAAACTTCATTTTTTATTTTATAAATTTTTAGTGGTGAATTTTCTTTCGTGTAATTTGGTACGCAAGTTGTCAAATGACGTCTTGTAATTTTATTAAAATTTATAGAAATAAAATAAAAAAAAATTAATTAAAAATTTGCGTTGAGAATTAATATATTTAATTATTATTATATTATTTTTTTAATTTTATTTTTGTTCAGTTTAAATATTATATTATAATATTTATAAAGTGCAAAATTGTGTAATTTATACATAAATAAATACAAAAAAAAAAAAAATTGAGTGCCTCCTTGTGAAAATATATATTAATTTCTAGTGTTGTGTGGATTTTCATTTTTTGTAAATTCGAAATAATTTATAAAAATACAACTATCGACTACAATTTGCTGGCTTAATTGGATTATAATTATTTCGCACTAATTAAATAGGTAGGTTATTTTTTATTATATTCCGAACACATTCTGATTTATTAAACTCGAAATTAAAAATGGACACAAATGCAACGCAAACAAGTTTCATCCATGAATTTGTGCTCGGTATGCATGTTCACTTCAAGTTGAAACACAAAATATTTAATCCGCGACTCGTAATTATTTAGTATTTAGTGTATTGTACATGAAAAAAAGAAAACAGATATGTTTTCTTTTGGTGTTAAGTATGTTGACCTTGACTTGCGATTAAGTGCGCGAATAAAATTTCATTATAATGTATCGTGTCGTCGGAGCCACTTAACATTCCTCTAATATAACATCTTGACTTCCAGTTCCAATCATGTTTCAAATCCTGCATGTAGTAATTATTTGTTTTTGCAATATATGTACTAACAAGTGATGAGTGTATATATAACGGAATTCCACATTATTTTGTTGTTTTTCTCGGTTTATTCGCTCTCTCTCTCTCTGTATGCTGTTGAGGAGGGGAATTTAGAGTTTGGCGTGCGGAATAGTTGTATGATTCACGCATATCATTCAGGTGATTATTATTTACTCGCGGTCGGTATTTATGATTCAGTTTATTCAACTTTCACGAAATTATTCCACACAGTTATTTAAGTATAGTGTCATGTTCTTTAATTTGCCTCATATAAAATGGGTGCAGCTCTAATAAAACGCTTAGTAGTTAATTTAATTCGTTGATTTATAGAACGACCTTTAGAGACCTTCAATTGGATCAGGTATGACGTATTTTGAATAATTAGCTCGTAATTTAATTTTACTTTCCTTCTAAGTATGTTAGACCGTCTCTTACTACGAAGTTTTCCTTGAAATTTCCTAGAAATAGTTTATTTTGGCATCGATAGATATAAGATTCTGTCAAAATTATATGATCACAAGTTTTAGGGACCAAGACGCAATAGATTTTAGTATTGAGTTGTGATGAGTTTTTGGTACCACGGATCACTATTTACTAATGATAATTGTGTGGGAGGGGATGTTAGCGCATCTTGGCGCTGGTATGTCTGCTTTGTATACTCTACGTCCACTGGTAACATGTGAATACCTTGCAAATCCCGATAAGCTGAAGTAGAGTGGACAAGGTGTTGACCAGGCCCCTTATGTCATGTATAGGTGTGAGAGTTGGATTTTGACGCAAGCTCGTAATCGGAACCGATGGAGTCAGATTGTCGATATTTTACGAGCCAGCAGTGACCTGTAAAATCTGTTTATTATTAGTTGGGACTCGATTGATACAAAATTATTATTAATAAGTGAAGAACATAATAATAAGCGCCTACCAAGCGACTTATAAAAAATGGATAAATTAACGGTTTAAAAAATTCAGCACCTTAACTAGAGCCGTAATTTCAAGAACTTAATTCTTCACAAGATCGACTCCCATCGAACTGAATTTATGTTTTTCTGCTGTGACCGGTTTAGTAAGTCTATCTGCTAATATTTTGGTAATATGTTGACGTAAACGAAATTGTCTTCTTTGCCACTAACCTTCTCGCGCAGAAAATGATGATCTGTGTGTTTTGTTTTTGGTGAAAAGCTGTATTCTCTGGGAACTGGATGGTTCTGTTGTTTTCACAGTGTATGATTGTTGAAATGTAATTTCCATCAACAATTCGTAATATATACTTCGCCACCAAATTGCGTCATGTGTTGCTAAAGACATAGCCATATACTCAGATTATGCTGCAGTTGTCGGTTGCGAATAGCTTGGCTGTATCGCAATAATTACCTTGCATGATTTCGTTTCCACTCTTTGAATAAGTAAATTTCATATCTATTATACATTCGCTTCACTGCCAGCTAATGAGCAACTGCTGAATTATTCTTGAATCTGTTGACACTTTTTACTGGGAACTGTAAATCTGGTCGTCACATCTGGCTGTAAACAACAAGCTCGCAATTGATTCTTCGGTGACATTTCTGAAGTATGTTACTGATTAGGATCGGCAGCTACACTCACAACACTGCAATCTGTTATTTGAAAACGATCAAGTACTTTTTGGATATACCTTTTTGGATAGTTTATCTAAATCATTCCCTACTTGTGATCCCGAGTAATCTGTGTTTCCAACCAACATTTGGAACTTTCCTGCATTTTTGTAGACATGATTTCAAATCAGCTTTCAAAATTTTGTCGTTGAAAAAATGAGCATGTCGTCAATGTATATGCCACAACCACCATCTTACTTCCACTAATTCCAAACACAAATAATTCCAAACACGAATCGGTCTGTTTGACGCTGTATAATGACTTCCATCTGATCGATCTCCAAATCGTATCTCACAGCTAGCACAATCAGGAAAATTATCGATTAGTAGCGAAGTACAGTTGAGAACGTCTCTTCGTAGTCAATGCTTCTACACTGGCTCAACCTGTCACTATTAATAGGGGGCTTTAGCGATTTCTCTTCCTTTTCTCGTTGCACTTGGTCTTGAAAACCCATTGGAACATGATTGCTTTACGATAAGGCGGAATATGTAAGCGACCACGTTCCATTTTAATTTAACGATCGATACTTCTCTTCCATAGCTTTTTCCAGTAAGAAGCATTCATAGTTTACGCAAGGGTGCTACACGACAAAGTAGACGAGAATCTTAAAATTAAAGTTTTAAATTGTCTCAAACTTCCTTAGCCGTATTTGCTTGTTGAATGTGCAGAAAATTCATAGTTTCCACTAACAAAATAATTGATGCCTTAGCTTTCGATTCTCCAGCAGTTTTTTTATCGGAGCTTCCGGTACTTTTTATTTAGTTTATAAATGCAAGATGATAGTTTATTTATTCCTTGTTTCATCTTCTGATAATAACTCTTTTGAGACTATATAATTAAGTCCATCGTTTCGATTATGCTCATCTACCGCCGAATAATGAAGACTCATTATGCTTACCATACAAAATTTCCCTGTTTGTTATACATATCTAAATTTACAATGATTTTCACTTGAACCATTATAGTCGTTATCAGTTTCATTTGCTGATAAATCCGTTGTTTATCCTCCAAAGTGCAAGAGATTAATTTTGATTGCAAAATTCTAATTGTTACCTCGGAAGACGACTCTATATTCCATTCAGTAACTTGTAGATACTTAAGAGCTCTGCTACTTTTTTCAATAAAACGCAGTGCACCTTTAAAAGTTTCATATTTATTTGTTTCACTTGTAAAATCAGTTAAAATTAGTAAATTTACTATCTTTTTTTTCGTAAATTTTAGTTAATTTTAATTATGTTTTAAGCAATTAGTAATAAGTAGTCCTACCATAATGTTCAATAACTTAAAGAATTTTCTCGTGCATTGAATTGTATAGTGACCCCAAATAACGATGGGACATTTCGGATAACCTTATGTTATGATTCAATTAATTCGTCCTTATTCTCGAACTGCATTCTTTCTTCATAGACTTTCCGTGATAGACATCCACAAAGTTTTTTATTATATTTAAGACGGGTGACTAAAGTGGCAAAGACAATAGTACTGTAGTTTGCTCCTGAATCCACGCTTTGATTATCCATGTAGTGATTGGAAAAGCTCGTTCCAAAACGGTTTTACAGAAATTTGCTTCCAATTTTAAAATCTGAACATCTAAATCCATTATCCAAAAAAAGAAACTGCTTCCCACAGCATTAAACCGCCCCTTTACTGTGCCGTTTATTAAAATAATTTCCTTATTTCTAAGGTCATGGAAATAATAGTTTTATCTCAAATTACATTTTTTTGCAAAGCGGTGGTTTTTTCTATTTTTTTGGAATTTTAAATATCCAGCAAGCTGTGCTATATGATTATATGATGGATGATTGCTCTGCTGGTCGCAGCACCACTTTTAGCCCATATTTTGCCAATCAACAGAGTAGACACGTTTTTTTATGAGTAAAGTTCGTGTCATGCTGTTGATGATTTTAAATTTGAGGCCGAAATGTTTTAATTCGTTTAGTTTTCCCAGCAACGGCTTCTTTCGTGCTATTCGCACTTTAACTTGATTGGAATAGATAACTTGCACATTTAACTTGCACAATTCAGTAGTTTTCGTCGAACTAAAACTTGATTCTGAATTTATTTTGGAAGCACTTTGATTCTATTGGAATTTTAACAAAATATGTCATTTAAAAAAAGTACCCTTTTCAGCTGTATTCCGTTTTTGATGTATTCAAATGGATGAGCATGGAGTAACCAAGTAGTTTAACCTTGCCTAAAAAGATATACTCTCAAATTCAATCAATTTTTTTTGGGTACTTTTGGTAAATTAGGTACTTTAATTTGTGGTACTTGTAAAAAAAGTATTAAATAATGTTACACTCCTCCGTGGTTAAATATAAACCCTTTTAATTTAAAAATAACATTATTTCTAATATTAGTAATATTTGCCCGATTAGCATTTTACTAGCCTTAAGGTCCTGAAAAAAATTATGCATCTACAAGAATGGTGTAGCTACTGTATCTAAAAAAAATCCAGGAATTTAAAATCACGAAAAAATGCCGAATTTGAAAATCGCGAAAAATTAAAATATAAAAAAAAAACATTAAGTATTACGAAAATTTAAATTGTACAAAAATGTAGAAAAATCCAGAAGAAATTCAGAAATCTCTATTTAAAAAGTAGCACGTGCTGCATTATAAATAAAATTTCTGAATTTCCCAATTCCATTTGCCATATAGTCTCGTGAAACTACCGAAGAGTAATAATTAATGAGGATGGCTCAGTGCTATCTGCTATAATTTTAAATTATGAATGTCCTTTCTTAATCCTCTATTCAAGTGTCACAATTTCTTTATGATTTGTACTGTATTACCCACCATCCTACACGCTTCCGCAAACTCTAAGATATATTAAATAATCATATCTAGTGATAGGTTAACTTCCACAGACCTAAGTGGGTTAGTTCTATCAAAGTCGAAGCGGGATATTCAAAAAATATTTGCTCTACATTCTCAGTTTTACTTAGTAAGTGATTTAATTACGGAAAGTCTGTTTAGTGACTGTTCTATATAGAGTGGACCGAATCCGTATGAGAGAAAAATTTAAAATGCAAATTCTTGTAAAACAAAAGAAAAAGATTTAAAAAAAATAAGTTGCCCAACATTTTTCGGGGTTGCTTTTTTCGAAGTAATTTTTTTCTGGGCCTTAACGTTCTCAGTATTCTGGAATGTAACATTTCTGTATTTTAATAATAATTGATTTTTATTATTGTCATAATATTGTCCTTTTTTTACCGATGAAAGATTACATATGACTGTATTACGAGGGCAGTTTAAAAAGAAGAACATGAGGATACAATTTTATTTTATTTCACCAGTGTTTCTCCAATTTCATGGTGCTATCTTTGCAGTACGATTTCCCAAGTCCTCCAAAATACGCTTTAGTTTCTCATTCAGCGGTGTCATTTCAAGTCAATGTCCTTTCACAAAGCTATTTTGTAAAGTTTGGGAACATGAAGTAGTCATTAAAGGCTAGATCTGAAGAGTAAGCTGGACGCGGAAGCAGTTCGTTTCGTATTCCATTCAATTTATTTTGAATTTTTCCATGAGTTGTGAGCCGTGAGCTCTTTTTTCCTTGTAAAATGTGCTAATTTTTCTATATTTCCAAGTTCGACTTGTCCAGTCATATCACCTAATAATCTCATGTGATCGGTTTTTGTGTCTTAAGATAGTCGATGAGTATCACACCGTGTGTATCGCAAAAAATAGTTACCTTAACCTTTCCAGCCGATGCAAGCGCTGTTGCCTTCTTCGGCGAACTGGTACCAGCTTCAACCCATTATTTTGATTGTTCTTTTATTAGAGGAGTATAGTGGTGAATCAAAGGTTATGAGTGAAGGTAAAAAATAATTTAGATTAAGTTGAAACATTGCTTTAAAAAGACCACTCGATTGAGTTTGTAATCGATTGTCAGCAAACGCGGCACTCTCCTTGCTGACTGTTTTATCAAATGGAAATGTTCATGCAAAATGTAATTATGCTTATGTAAGTTATGCAAAATTCAAATTAAGTAGACGGTAGAAAGTGTAATTGCTGTAAACAATGACGAGTTGATGTTCTTGTACTCTTATTAACAGTAGCTCGTAAAGTATTTATTTTTTCTTCTTAACGATCACTACGATGGTATTTTTGCCTTTTTCATCCTCCACTAAATCAGTTACCACAAATTTTGTAGCAATTTTTTGAATAACTACAAATTGACGGATAATTTTCCTTCTATATTCTGTAAGACATTTTCTTACAACTTCTGCATAACTTTTACTTAGTAACTTTAAGTTGGAACTAGCTTTATTTGGTAAGATTATCAATTCATAAGCAGAACTATGCCGCGGTAGTTTTTGATTTTTAAGCGATCTCCTTTCTCAGTATACGACATAATGCGTCAAAGTTCCACAAAGTATTCTGCAATGCCAAGATGAATTCTTCATTGGATAGGTCTTATGATGGGATCATACGTTAAACTTTAAGTGAATCGGAGAAAACAACCAGGAAGCAACCTCGTGTTACCAAACATTAGAAATAACACAATAAAGAATAATTAGTGATATGTGTATAAGGTAAATGGATGTTGAATGGTTTTATTGCAAATTTCCACACGATTCTAGATGCAAAAGTGCAAATGGGGTTAATGTACAATGGTTCTAAAGATCATAATAAAGTTTAACAGAAGAGTGAGAAAATATTTTTCAAAGATTATAGATTATAGTTTTCATTAATTTTTCTTTTGAACTAAAATAAAATTGAAAACTATTAAATAATTTTATTACTTAATTTTAATTTGCAATGTTACCAGGAGCCTAATTAAAAATAATATTACTTAGCTATGTATTTACTTTAACTCAAATGATGTAAACAACACTTGTTAGATCTTCTGTACCTTGGAAATTCGCTTTTCAACCATTTTTATGTCATGAAATTAAAATAATGTAAATTAGAATTTTTTAAAATCTATAAAATTTCCAAAAATGTTTAACATATTTCAAGTATTAATTGCGATGATAAATTAGAGTCTACCTAATCAAATTCAATTCGTTAAATATTCGTTTCACACATCTATTTTATACCACTCAATGGCCCATCCTTTGTTTCAGTGTAACATGATTAATTTGAATTATGGTCCTCCTATTTTATAACTTGTGAGGCTACAATAATTGCGTGTCACTGTAATCATACAATAATACATTTGACTGCAATAATGTCGGGAGTGTTAATTAAACTATAAAGAAAACTATAATAAACTATAAATATTGTATCCCAACAACTACAACATTATAATCTACAATAAATGTAAAATGAATGAGAATGTATATAGGGTTTCGACATCATATTTAGACCGACGTCTAACTAATTAATTCATTTAAATTGCAAATAAATTTAAATTTATGTTGTGCTGATATTTATGTTAGAAAATATTCGAAAAGTTTTTTTTACCAAGTACGGTTCAAACATATGTTCAGTGTAATATCCATTTAAAAGGGTTTTCCATTTATATGGTTGGATTTTTCTTTAAATGTTAGGTTTTATGCCTTTAATTTCTAAACTCGAAGCTCTTTGTCGCGGGAGCTTTAGTAACCGAAATGTGGCCTTAACATCTTGCATCTTCTAACAATGAAACAGTTTTACACCCTTTTAACTGATATGCAGTCGAATTCTACGAAAATGAGTTTGATTGGGGAGCTCGCGCCACGTGATGAACAACGTGCAGTATTTTTTGTAATTTGGGCGTCGTATTAGTTTTAACATGAAACTAAATAGCGTTTTAAACTTTCTGGCCTTAAGATAATCTGCGAAATAGCAAATGGCGAAGACCGCCTTTAAGCGCAAACTACGATATGAAATATTCGTCAGACAACACAATATTTAACATCCTGAAGGGCGCTCTACTCTTAATTTGACAATACATACTTGTTGCTTTTGACGCAGTATAAACAAAGACGGTTCTCATCGAGTTCATTATTGTCTATTCTGCTAACGATTCAAGGTCACAAATCACATAAAAACATTCTATTCGAACATATTCATATTATTTTAGGCCGCCTCCAACCTCTAATGATTGTAAGTAGTTTAATTCGTACATACTAACCTGTGTTGATTGCTTTACTAGTTGGCCGGAATCATTCCGCATGGCAAACATTGCCACCCAATTTATTCCCAGTTGATTAGAAAACCTCAATTTAAGTCCAAACTATTCATCGGCTAACTAATCTCCTTGAAACAATGTTTCAATTTAATGAAACAGTCAATAGGCAAACAATCAAACTGCCCGATGAGTTCTTCGTTAAACATCTTCTTTCAGAACCACCAACTAGTGACACCGTTATCGATCAACTCCGTTAAACAATACACAACCTTGTTCCAAAACAGGATAATATTCTGTAAAACAGGATAACAATCGCAAAAGAGGATAATATTTTCATGCTTACACTCGGTTTTTGGCATATGTTTAAACTTTGAATATGCAGCTAAATAGTATTCCATTAAGGAAGACCAGCACAGCGCATTGTACCGAAGTGTTCGCCAATGAAGTGGCTCAGGAGCTTGATATATTTGCATTAAATGAGCCTTTCTCAATCGCAACATGAATCGGCGTGAGTCGCACAAATCAAATGGTCCTCTGATCGCTGTCAAAATAAATTAAATTTCGAAAACAATTTGCTTCTTCTGCTAGATAAACATATTAAAAGTCTGCTCTTTTTTTGGATTTGCTATAAAGTTCACGTAATCAGCTTGCAGTAAGGTTTTTTCATTATGAATATTTTTTTGCATGTCCGGACTAATTTTGATTAAAAACAGTATTGACCCGATGATGCTATCATCACCCACAATCCTTGCAGAACTCCTTGCAAATGTCCTTGCAGAATTCCACAATTGATTGAAAAACGAATGTCAGTAGTTTTAAATTTCTGGAAAATCCTGGATTGAATGGTCTTCTAGATGGATTTGAAGTCGAGTTTTGAAAGCTGATTCAAAGATTTTTGAAATGATTAAACAAAAAGCAATCGGGCGATAATTGGATTTATCCGTCCTTTGACCCTTTTTAAAAAATGTCACAATCTAAAAGCATTTCAGCGCAGCAGGAAATAGACCTTCACCAAATGGTTTATTAATTAGATTTGTTAGATTACTGGAAAGCACATCAGCGCATTTTTAAATAACTTTAAAACTCAGTTCATCAGATCCGTATTTGCACAGATGCAGTATCTGCACAGATGCAGTATTTTTCAAATGTTTTGGAATATGAAGAACTTCCTGTTATGTGACATGCTCCAACTCGAAAAAATATCGATTCGGCTATTCTGCTCTTTGTCTACTATTATTAAGTCATCAGTTTTTAAGACTATTTTTGGTGCTGACTTTACAACACCATCACAGCTTGAGCGAACTTGATTGCCTTCCACATTTCCTTAGGATTACCCTTATAACTTTTTAATTTTATTCGCATGAATATTGATTTCCTGTTAGGCTACTATTAATAGGGAAAGAATGATGTACTTTGCGATCGCACACTGCGATTGTAGCTAGCATATCCTATTCTCATAAAAATATCAACTTTAAAATATGGACATCCTCATAAGACTTCCCGAATTCAAATTGACCATTTGGTAAATTTCTAAAAGGGGGTCCTTGCTAGAAGAACCGCCAAGTGAGACGGAAAAAGCGTGAATGACGGAAGGGTAAAGTCTCAAAATTATAATAAGTCAGCAATGAGTGCAGTTTACGTAATTTCTTTAAATGAATCACCGGATTGCACCATACCTTCAAACCTAGGTCTACTACCATTCGGGGCGGAAATCTCCGTATTTCAACCTTCGATCTTATTCGATTAGCATGGCAAAGGAAAGTTGTGCCTGATGAATGGAAAGTAGCCGCTTGACGCTCTGTTCCTAAATAAAAGATCGCTCAGAATGCGAAAACTATTGCGGCTCTGCTTTGCACAGCATAATTACTGTTTTACATAATATTGAAGAGCATCACTTCTCTGACGGAGAAAATAGTAAGTGACTACCAATGATGTTTGCGTTCTAATCAGTCAGTTACTGATCAAGTTTTTTCACCGCGGATGATACTATCTAAATATTATGAAACATCTCGTGACCTCTATCCGGTGTTTGTAGATTTCTAGCAAGCCTATCACTCAATCCATCGAAATAGCCAAAGTTGAGAACAAACTATTAGTTTTTGCAATCAGTACTGGTTTACATCAAGGAGATGCCCTATTCCCAATACTCTTTAATCTCATGATAGAATTTTTCTTCAGTAAAAGTGAAACATTGCAGGCCAACATCTTGTTCCGTCAATCCAACCGAGCCCTGGCATATCTCAAAATCGATGAATCCAAAACAAAATATATGAGCATTGGTTTTAGAAACCAAGATGCAATGGACTTTAGTAGTGGTGACCACACATTTTAAGGAGTGACGAGCTTCCGATACCTCGCTATTCTTGTCTCTAAACCTTGCTTTGTATGCGTTGCATCCACTGATAAAGTCGAAATACCTTTCAAATGTCAGCTGAAGTTGTTCATAGTGTTGATCAGACCCATTTTATGTATGGGTGTGAGTTGGGGCCTGACGGGTAAGTAAGGGATGATTAATGACATTCACGAGAAGAGTCATACGTATGATAAGTGGCTACAAACGCGACGATGACGACACTTACCGAGTAAAAAGTGGTTCTCTCCAATCACGAGACCAGGAATTTAATGAAAATTCCTGATGTCGTTCATAAAGTAAAAATACAACGAGGATGCTGGCTCGATCGCAATCTGCGATCCTAAAGGGATGGTTCAGCGATCTCTGAGAGAGCCGCCATTTGGTAGGCGCAAAGGTCGCTTTCGGTAACAATAGCTCTTCGGGGTAGAGAACAACTTGTCTTCTTCGGGTTGTCTAGAATAATACGAGGAGCAAGGTCGGGATCAAATCCGATGGAGCCGGATTGTTGATACGGAACGGGCCATCAACGGCCCGCAAAAAGCGTTTATTATTATTATTAATGTTAAATCAAAGTATTTTTCTAAGTCTTTCAGTTTTGTTCCAAGCTTCTAAATTTATTGTTAACCCATATATCCCTCGGTTTGCAGAGGTTGCGATTTTCTCCCAGCCTTGGTCTATGTGCCTTTTGTAAGTGATCCTTTTACAAGAAAGTTTTGTGATTTTTGGAAATTATATTTGGATTTTAACTTTACAAAAGCGACAGTTTTTTAAGTTTTTTGTTAACACATTAAGATAAGGTTTATTGAGTGGGATTCTGAGTAAGAATTAAATTTGATATTTTATTAAATTGAATTTAAATTTTTTTGATAAGGTGTAAAATTCATTAATTTCATCGAAATTTCTTAATTGATACCCGCATTTTTAGCACGGTCAGTTAATTTATTCATCCCATCGTAAAATGTCAAATCATACTGAATACTTATGTCACTACACATGTAAACAAGGTATTCGACTTTATATCATATCTAAATTTCTATATATAAAATTTAACGCATCAGCGAAACATTAATATGTTTGTGTTCAAACATAACAAATTTTTAGTATATGTACATACATTACTATTGGGTTGGGTTTTGCAAATAAAATTCTTACAAATTTCTTGCAACCAATTTTTTAATATTTTTATAAAATTCTTAATTAAAATAAATAAAATATTTGTTTCTTATCATTTCATATACGTAAGTAAATAACTTAACATAAAACACAAAAATTACAAAATAGATTGCTGCGATAACGTTTTTTTGTGTTATCTAAAAATTGCAAAAGTTACCGCATGTATGCATGAACAATTTAGAGTGTTATGTAGATATTATAGTGTAGGCTCATGCTCTCCATATAAATATAAATGTTATAGTGTATAGGCGGGCGCAAACATCTTTTTTTTTAAACCTTGATTCAAAATTTTTATCAGAATTAAATCAATAAAACTTTAAATATAAAATCACGCGACTTGTAGTGTTCAGACATCCACTTGTTGTTATATAAACATACACAAATTAGTAGCACCACACAAACACCAGATGTCATTCCAATCAAACATATAGTTTGTTTAAATATTTTTGCCGTCCATATTGAATTCCAATCGTACATATTTAAGTATTTAACTAAATATGTACATCAATCAACAGGAAGTAGTACCCATTTTTGTGTGTTGTTACCAAAACTAAAATACTAACATATTCACAAAAAAAGCTATTGAATTTTGTGATGGCTGTACAAAATAAAAATTATATATAGTTTGTTAATGACGACGAAATCAAATTAGCGGGGAGTACCATCATCATAATTTTTTTTTCTTCATATGTAATACTTATACGCGAACATGATACTACAGTTAACAAAATTAAACATTTTTGTAGAGAAACATATTTTTGAGATAGCCCCGAAAATAAATTAAAATCTAGAAATTCTCATAGTCATATGTGAATTTTTAATGTCATGCTAATTTTTTTGTATTTTGTTTTAATTTTCTTTGCCACACGAATAATTAAGAAGTATGATCATTCTATACGCCATAGTTGAGTAACGGTTTATTTTTAGTTTTTACGTTTAATTACTTAGATTATAGTTTTTCACGTGCGTATATATAGGTAAGCATGTAATGACGGTTACATTTTTGTTCTAATTGGTTTAAGTATTTGCTTAACGGTATTTTGATAAAACTACCATCTTGAAATTCCCTTTTAGGAATAATAAGTTCTGTTTGCTTAATCCTTGATCAACCTTTTCGAGATATCTAGTTGAAATTTAAATAATCAACGGTCTTTCTAGGTTATCACAACAAATTATTGATCTCGTGATTGAAGAGAACTAGGTAATTGTCGTCATCGTTGCTTTTGCGGGCAAACATCCACACAATGGCAATGAGTCTGTTTTTAAAATTTGTTTGAGTTGCGCCTTCTCGCACTATTCTTAATTATAACCAGAAAAACAAACTCAACTTGGTTTTATTATCTGAGCTTATTGAGCAGACTGACTGTAATCCAGTTTTAAGTCTGAAATCCATCACTAGGTCTTGATCAATTTGGAACAGTATTAAACCTCCTCTCATGCGAAGTTACTCATATAAACTGGCCAGTCTAATTAAAGAGAGAAACCAGCTGCATACAAATTTAAGAGGAATCATCCCATTACATCTAAAAACGGTTCCCCTCTCACGAATGATGTAGATATTTCAAATGAGTTTAACTCTTATTTTAACAGTATCGCTTACAAGTTAATATCCAAATCTTTGTCTACTCAAATTAATCGCGACGTTCCAGGCGATTATAGCTCCTATATTCTCTATTACTTATGGATTCATTGGAATGCAAAGGGACATTAGATAATGATAGAATGAGTAATAATATTTTGAAAGGAATTTCTGGTTTGGTCAGCCCTGTTTTAGTTCATATTTTTAATTGTCCTTTGAGTTGAATGTGGTACCTCAAAGGTTTAAATCCGGTACTATTATCCCTATTTATAAAAATGGAGAACAGAGTGATCATGGATAATGAACAGAGTAAACAGAGTAATTATTGACCTATTGCACTTCAATCTGTTATTCTGAAAGTTCTTTAAAAATCAGTCAAAAATAGAATCTCTCTTTTTCTATAGTTCAGTTTATCATACTAAGCGTTCATCAGCATTAATTTCTTTGCATGAATAGCGCAAATGCATGTGCTGGGATGTTTAATAGGGTAGTAAAAGTCAGAACTAATGAAACTTTCAGTGACCTTAGTACCGTTTATGTTGGGGTACTACAAGACTCAGTGTTTAACCCTTTGTTGTTTTTAATTCACACTAATTCCATTTTTAAACTTAAACTGTATGGTGCTGTACTGGTTTCGCGGATAATCTGGCTACCGTACAAAAACAAATATACCTCGAAAGAGGTGGGTTCAAGATCTATGTGGTTCAAGATCTCCGGCCTTACAGCTTAGATTGTTAATTATCTAAGCTGTAAGGCCGGAGATTGTTAATTATCAATCCAAATAATTTTTCACAATACCTTTAAATGCACGACCGCTATATGGCATCCAGATTGCTTGCATGTTGAGGTAGTAAACTCTTTCAAGGATCTGGGAATTCATTGGAAAATTCATGTCTCCAAGCTGAAAACGTATATCACGTTAGTGTCTGGTATATTTGATGTGGTTCTTTGCCTCTGTCCCGTGTTGATTACCATCTTTCATGCTCTGGTTATTGCTAAAATAGGATATGATATATCTTGTTAGAGCAGTGGTTACCTAACTACTATGAAACAATTTCCTGGCCTTTATTCAAGTCGACTGGTATTTTGCCAATGCAGTATCTGTAAAAATTCGTATGTCGACCTTCACAGTTGAAAAGTTTTTCTGTGATGAATTCCGGTGCCTGCGATCGCTTCTTTGCAGTGGCCGATTGATGATTAATGCCTACGATTTTGGTAGCCGCCCTATTGATCACCTATATGAACAATTTGGATAATCTGAGATGACCGGGCCTATGTTACATAAATTAGTCTGATTTTTAACAGCCCAAGCAATTTTTACGATACCGAGCAATTGGCGCAGTGGTTAAAGCTGCGGTGTTTGGGACGGGAGGTACCGGGTTCGAATCCCAACGGGGGAGGGTTGCAAAAGTGATTTTTCATCACCTGATTACGATCGGTGGTGACGATGAACACAACTATGACCCGCTGTTGAAGTGCAGAATCCATGGGCCGAACCATCGTCCATGTCAGTGCTGGCTGGCAGGAGCAATGCAATGTGCAGATGGATTTAAAATCGTGCCTGTATTCGTGCGTCCTCGATTTGGCTGGTGACAGCGTAAGGTAGGACGTTAAAAATTAACCGCGAAAGAGTTGGGAGAGCTTCGGCCCCAGAACAGATTACAGAGCTCAGAAACAATGAAAAAATACATATACGATGATCAGCTTGAAAAAAATTAAAACCAAGATTCCGATTAGCCATAATTTTCAAACTGAATATAATCATCGATACATTAAAATCATAAAGAAAGTTTAGTGGTATCAACTAGTCCTAAGGTTGTATCGCAATAAATTCGGGAAAATATATCAGCTACTTTATTTTCTTTGCCCTTAGTACGAATACGATATTAAAGTAAAATGTCTAAAGACACAGACTCCAATGTGCTCCATTACTGGTTAAGTCACATTTTTCCATCAACTATTAGAATATTAGATCAACCTTTAATTAAAATGGTCAAACATTTAAAAATAAATCATTGAGTTGTTAGGAGAAGCGTGTCGAGAGTAGGGGACACTGAAAAATTTGCTAGATAAACAATAAACTTGGCCATGCAATTCTGTTGGAAGTTCCCTGCATTACAGAACTTGGGCTGCATTACGGAGCCACACTGTATCACATAAGACGGTCGTAATAATCCTTTTTAAATGTTAAGTCATAAGCGTGGTTATTCTTAAGCAAAACTACTGGAGAAGCCACGAACTTTGCCTTAGAGATGACATCGGCAGTTTTCATTGAAACATTTATGTGGTGGTGTTTGCTGTTGAAAGACGGCCTGTTAACATTTAGGCACATATATTTTTATCTATGTGTGGTATAATGTAAAATACTGACAAGGGTTGATACAATGTAGTTAATCAAGATTGGCTTACTAGAAGAAGGAATACAAAATCCGAAACTAATCGACTTCACTAACTGAATAATAAGAACTTGCATGGATTCATGTCCTATATAATGTAATGTACTATCAGTTTGCTCATGCTGTCCCAAATACCAAAAAAATGAGGAAACAAACAATTTTGTTTTATTGTGTTGTGCTTATTTCTGCCTAAGAGAAGAATTGGAAAAGGGGACTCTACTTTGAAGTACTCAGTGTAAGCGAAATTTGAATCTTCACTTCTAGTTTCATTCTTGCAAGGTCTTTTGTTTATGAATTTCTTAAATACATTTTCTACCTTATTGACAAATTCCAAACTATTTATAATAATAATAATAATAATAATAATAATAATAATAAACGGTTTTTACAGGCAGGCCATTGATGGCCCGTCAAATTTTATTTCTTCAAATTATCATCAAATTTCTGATCTTGTGGTTGGTTGAAGAGGACTATTTAAGTATTAAAAAGGCCGCTTTTGCGGCAATATATCAAGCGCTTGACTCTTTTCTCAAATGTCATTAACCATATTTCATATACTCATCCGTTAGGGTGCAACTGTAACACTCATATATGACAACGGGTCTGATCAACACCTTGTACAACTTTGTAGCAACTTCAGGATGCAGTTCAACGATTTTGCCTATACTTAATTTCAAAGAGGGGACGATTTTAGACATTTTTGATTTGTGACATCAGGCAGACCCAATTTTAGTAGGCTATCCATTTTGTGCTGTCTGGATTTCCTAAATTTACGATTTTCGGCATAATTTACACTGTTTTGGTTGGCTGAAAATCTTGGTCCATCGGTTTAACCCACGCCTAAAATCTCCGCACGATTTGTGATTTTTGTATATTTAGTTACTCGCATGCTTACTCGGTGTTGAATTTGAGAACCCGGATTAATTTTTATGTGAAGTAGTTTTTCGGAAGTATTATGCAGTAGCTAATCCATGTGGGTTCTGATTTTAAGTTTTGTATTTACCAAAACGTAATTCGGCACACGAATTTTTTTTTTCTATTTGTGCAAAAGGTCTCAATTTTACACTTGCAGTTTGTTCATATTCGTCATAAGATTCGCCGCATTTGTCTGATTTCTTGGATTTTAACTTATTTACCCCTTTTAACTTATAAAAAGTTTTTTTTTGTATTTTTTTTCACGAGGTAACAAGATAAATTCCCTAAGTGGAAAAATTAAAAATGTAGCGTGTTAAAAATTAACATCGTGACGTCCGATGGTAACTATGTATATAAATACCCATAAAGTATGTAATATCACGCATTGAATACAAAACCCTTTTGAGCTAAATTATTTTGCGGTTTTATTTTAATGAATTAGAAGATAATATTTTCAAAACAATTTTTAACCAATTCGTAAACACTAAAATTTCAATTCAATTTCGAGACTATAAATCAGAAAAAAATCGAATTAAAAAATATTCAATTTAGATAATTCCAATTGATATTTTCTCGATATTTTAATATTAAATAATCTGTTCACAAATCACTCAAATTTTACATTGAATAAAAAATTCATTAAATATATTTTTAGAATTTGTAATTGAATATAATAAATTTTGACGTTTATCTAATTTTGGATGGATTGAATGATAAAATATTTAAATACAATCACGATAGATAGAAATACAAAGTCCCTGATTAATGATAAATTGAACACGCAGAGTGACGTTATTTTACATTGTGTGCAGAAACTATGGGATAAATTATCGTCTACGGTAAAGTACACGATAGGTAGTAGCTCCAGCTTGATTATACTATTTATGAAGAGAACACAAAATGACTATAGTATCATTATTAACCTTGCTCTAGATCAGACATTGAAACTCTCTACAGTATTTCAAATTTAAATAATTAAACCAATTTAACACGCCATGAACACAATTTTCAATGTACGTACAATAAAGTAGTTGGTTTTAAATTATTATTGTGTTTCTATTTATAAAATTAGATAATTTGAATTTATATAATTGAAAATGTGTATAATATTGATATGTGCATGGGAAATGCCTAAATGAAATAGATGGGGAATAACATTTAGGTCTTTTACTTGGTCTCGAAATCATAGAGTCTAAAACCATAAATATTTTCTTGGCATTAAAAATGAAGTCCACAATTGTTGTGCGCAAACATTTAGCAATCGGGTCTCGTACTTCCTATACTTATTTACTTACAAAAGCTTCCCGCACTTCTAAGCTGAATGACTGTTAGTGTTGATTCTTGCCAAAAAAGACCATGTACATTTTAATTTCGACCATTGTTCATATTTGAGCCTACTGTACCAAAAAATGATACATACTGTCGGAACCTTGAGTTGTAAAAATACTCGACAACATCCATATGATGGAGCACAAGAAAGTGAACAGCTATATGATCCAGATGCAGAGATATATCTTCTTATATGTTGGTTGATTGTAATTCTGAAAACTTCTACATAGAAATCAACAATTATAAGGTGGCTCACAATAAGCTACAAGCAACCAGGTTACTGAATTGCCATTGGAGCTGTTTTAGAATGTTGCAGTTTAATCTTTATAACTCTTTACAGATTGCTTGTAGCTCATTGAAAGCCACCTTATAATTTTTGATGTCTTCATAGTAGCTGCTCATGTTGTACTGGATTGCCACAGTCCACTCCATAGCGACAATTTCTTACTTTCCTAACTTCTCGAAATATATGCCGGTAGGCTGGTTGAACGGTTGATACTCATGAAAAATTAGGTTGTTGTCTAGGAGGTGTGTTGTTATGCTCAGACGGTATTGGTACTGGCATTTTTGGTTTCTATTTCATTTAGTGATGCGATTGGCTGCATAGGTAATGTTTCTTTTGAATCAACGGTAGTTTGCACAGTTTTGTTATTGGCCGTTTATATGTCGCGTCTTTACATTTAATTGCTACGAATCACACCAAGTTATCTTTTCCGGCATGAGTATTAAAAAACCGTCCAAATTTCCATCGAGTCACAGATAGTTGATCGTCCTGTACTAATACCAGATCATTTATTGCTAAATTTGGTTGGGCGGTTTTCCATTACTCCGTGGTGAAGCTGGTGACGATTTGCGTGGTGAGAGTGCTTAGTTCTTCGAAGGTCAACAGTTGAATCACATTTATCACTCTCTTAAGATAAAATTTCACGGATTTTATTCCTGCTTCTCATATTCCGCCAAAGTGCGAAGTGTGAGGGGGTGTAAAGTGCTACGTTGTTTCATCACTGGCCAGCATAGCTGCTATGTCCTCAGGTAATGTGGTCATAGCTGCACGTTAGTGCTTCTTCATTATTGAATTAGCTGCAACAAAATAGGTTCCATTGTCAGAGAATACATAGTGCAAACTCCTCGTCTGTAAAGAAAACCTTTGTAGGCCGCTATGAATGCTTTTGTTGTGAGGCTTACTATCTTAATGTGGATGGCTATTGTTAAATAGCACTGAAAAATCGTGCTATCTCTTTCTAACCGTCGTCAGCACTATCTTTTCTTCCACCTCTGCCTTGTGAGTTTAATGGTAAGTCCGAAAAAAATTGTTCAGTATTCTATTGTGGCGGGATAATTTTCAGGAAAGTTTGTCCATGCCACATAATATGTTAAAGATAAGTTGTTTGGAAGTTATGCCACGTGAAGCTGCGTCCGCTGGATTGTATTGAAATTTCACATAATGTTAAAGCGATTTGAGTCTTCTTTAATCAAACACAGTGTTATAGTTGAGTCTAACAAAGCGTGCGTTTTAACGTCTCCTAGTTTCATGGTGTTTTGTACGTGTTTCAATAATTTTGCCAATAATAAGGCCGTATTTAACTCGAGGCTAGAGATTGTTATCTTCGTTTTGACTATGGTGCAACTCGTGTTTTGGATATTAATTACTCGTTGTGTTATCGCTATCATACACTGTGCTACAATAAACCACCTCCGCATACGCGTACTCTGAAGCATTAGCAAAACCAAACAGTTCCATTTTGCATCGACGTTTTGTTGACCCATCTCCATCCCATCGCCGAGTTGTAGAGTTCACAATGTTTTAATGCATTCATTTAGTTTTATTTGGATGAGTCCGTTAGCTTGTTGCTCGTCAGACATGTTTTGTAATGTTTTGGGAAGGTTGGATGCCCAGTAGTAGTGCCTCCTTAATATTGTCCGAATTTGTGAGTAAGTCATCCATATAGAAGTCGGCCATCATTATTTTAGCTGCTTTGGGATGAGTATTGGACCCTTCCTTGATTTTCAACTTGATTTTCTTGTTCCGTGCGGCTTCCTTCCTCAGAAATATTATTACCTTTGAACCATTTATCAAAGATTATCCTTTGTTAGTAGTCTGCACCAAGTATGATATCAATCGCTTGAGATTGATTGTAGTACGGATCCGCCAATTGTATGTTGTTAAGATGGGTCCATTTTCTAGTGTCAATATCAGCTTCCAGTAGTTCTTGAGTTAGTTCGTTGAATATCAAGGCTTCAATATCAAAGCTAAATTCTTAATTGCAGCTTGGCATTAGCTTTATATTGATTGTATGTTTGCAGATTCCTGTCTCGTTATCACCAATGCCTGAAATATTGATATGCGCTTTTTCCTTCTCGATATTTAATATATTGCTTTCGATGATATTAATGTTGTATGTGAATTGTCATCTGTTGTTGAGAGTTGACTGATTACCTGGGCTGCTCCTTTTGTATATTCACTGCTCAGTGAATATGCCGTTGAACGCGTTCCACTGCTCATAATCGTCATAAATTAGTACTTGTATTTTGGGTAAGTGTATTTTTGCTTATTCAGAAGAGCTCGTTGTCTCTTTTTTGGTGGTTGCCCTGTAATCGCATTATTAGTGTGCCCACCTTATCCGTAAGAGTTTCGTAGTAGTTCCGTTGAAAGTATTTATCTGTTTGCTCTTATTCTTCCATTTCATCTAGAATCTCTGTGTGTAATTTATCAATTACTACGATTTCTTTTGTCCATTTTGACGAGACAAAATCTCGAATTTTCTTCTTTTAATATTTCACTGCTAATATTTCATGGAACACTGCCTTATCTGTCAATCCAGTTGTTTGATGGCTCGAAGGACCATGAACAATTACGATCAGTGATTTGTATTGGATGTTTAAAAAACTTGGTTATCATTGGAGGGATCAACATAAATATAAAGAAAAACAATTCAGTTTACAGTTAATACCTTAGGGGTTTAATTAACGCCTTGTTTAATTTCAGCTTGTCGGCATTTGCAAGGTATTGTGGCTTTTGCAGCGGACGTAGACCATACTAACTGCGACATGACGTGCTTTAATATCCCCCGCCACACAATTGTCATTAGTGACAAGGGATCCGATGTATCGGAAGCCCGTTACATCTTGAAAAGTTCGGTCACCACTATTATAATCAATTGTGCCCTAAAACGTATGATCACACATTTAGTTTTAGACTCATTGTTTTTAAGACCAACGGTAACCGAAAATCATACAAGTGGAACCAGTAGTTCTTTTACACGGTTGCCACGTAAAATCTGAATACCTGCATTTACCGTTGCTAATTTGGATGAATGTTTTTGATCATTTGTCTCAATTATGTTTGTTCTCAATTTAAAAAGGTTGGTTTTACCGAAATTGGAAATCTCTACTTGATCATTCATTGTTAGCTGGTGGCATTCAGTACCTCCGATAATTCTAACTTTCAAACCGCGGTGCTTTCTAATAATTTAGATTTTATAAGAAATTGCTAATGGAATATGGGTTGGAAGTTTGTCTATGTTCGAGCCTATGAATTCCAAGTTGGAAGTGAATTTAGATTCTTGGACAGGTTATTATCAATATTACCACGAAATAATTTTTATTTGTATTTTCTTTAAGCAAAATGTTGGTAGCCTTAGATGAGATTTAATTACAATTTCTAGATTTTGAGAAAAAAGCTACTGAGTCAGGTTTAGATTAAGAGGTGTATGAATTGATACAGCCACTCATCTACTAGTTGTTATATAATTAGTATTTTAGCTTTGATGAAGTTTTTAAACTCTACTTGTTTTATGCAACAAGGGTTCTAAAAACGGTACTTAAAATTTTTTTATTGTCATTTATGCTATTATTTTGAGCGAATAGATATGATCGTTAGGCACCATAATCACTATCTCTCTATTTTTTTGCTATCATCGCCAACGATTTATAAAATTAGTAATTTTGTTAATCTTGCTTAAAAAAATTTAATTACTTATTTGGAAATCATACTTCAATAGCAAGTAAGCCATAAAAGATTTATGAGTATGATTATATATATTATAAAATATGTATATGTATAGATATATGCGAGAGCTATAAACATGATTGCTGTGATAAGTTTTGCGATAACAAAATAATGATAGTTCTTTGAAGTGTATTTTATAGATTGAGCTTTTTGTCGTATTTATAAATTTTATGTATCGATGGAAATAAATATGAAATTTATATTTTGCTTCCTCAGGGATTTGTCTTTGAAATTGAAATAGTTTTTTTTTTTTTTTAAATATAATGACAAGGTGATTGTTAAATTGTCACATACGACTATATATACATAAACATTAGAGTACAAAGTTCACCATACTATTATGTATATACAAATGGTTAATGTTTGTTATTTTATTAGGTATACCATCGGTCACATACTGTACCCTCGAAACGTGTCACCTTTAGCTTACTACATTAAGCAAACACCTTATACTTTACGATATATCAACATAAACTGAATTTTATCATTTTATTGAATTTTTTTTTTCGTATTTCGATTAAATTTTATATTATTCTTGTTCGACATTCTTAAAAGTAATACATATTATGTATAGCTATGTGTATGTTATATAAAAATAAAAGACGGAGAAAAAAGTAAATATTTATTGATAAAGTTATACGATAAGATCAATATATAATCTTTATTTATTTAAACAAAATATTTTTTTTTGTGCTATGTCGAAAAAATATTTAAAACTCGCAAAAATACTATATTTATACTCTTAGGTGTGCATAAGAGATTTTAACTAAAAAAAAATCAAGTTAAGAAACCAATATTTTACCTTCCAAAATCGGTAATGGTGATCACTGATCATGATGGTGCGATTGTTGAAACTATATGAGAATGAGCTTAATAGATTTGTTAAATTTTTAGTTTTTTATAGTTTGTTAAGAAAAAGTCGTGAAAGTTGAATAAACTTGATGACAAGATAACAATAACAGTATGTAAATTGTCACATCTGGTACAAATCATTTTTTTTAAAGCAAGGTTATTCGATTTAGATTGATGATAAATCAATATTGATAGCCAGTTTTAATTTATACAATTTTGACGATTTTGTTCTATTATTCCATTTAGAGATTTGACATGGCCAAAATTAATTGAGTTTTGTTATATTATTGATTGATGCAGTATTCAAGAAACTTATGCTGTTAAACGAAACGAGATTAAGTTTTAGTAACTTCATAAAAACAATGGTTAGTATAACTTAGACCTCTTATGTCCTCTTCGTTCACAGACAGTTTAGTAAGGATAGTATTCCTCTAAAATTCCTCGTCTTCCGACCTCAAGTGACAGTTGTTTGATATATTAGAAAGTACCTATACCTTAGAAAGCTAAAGTTAAAAGATTTAGACCCCTCAGTTACCTTCTGTTTCCAAACTTGAAAAAAATAGCTCGGTGGCAAAAGTTTTGCCAACAATGAAGAGGTGGAAAATCTTGCGGTTGATGGCTATTTTGAAGACTAGAACTGCCCAGTTATGCAAGCCAAACTCCATTTCAATGTTGCTTCACCTAATATTACTTAGCACGTTTTATATAAGTCGAATGATCGTCATTTAGTTCCACAATAATTTTTAAAATTCAAGAAAGCCATAAATTCAAATTGTTCGAGAGCTAAGTCATCTCAATGTGCATAAATCTTTTATGTCGCGCACCTTTTCTCGTTACATCGATAATGATAGCATTGTCATTCGTAAAAGGACAGCAACGTCAAAACAAATTATTCGTAAGGTGAAGGCTTGAATTGAACAAAATCTCCGTCGTAGTGGTCCGTCTAAGTGAATCAACAGCTGGTTGTTGGCTAACATATCGAGAGGAAGTATGCAGCACACATTACGAGAAATGAGCTTAGATTAAAGCCCTTGCAGTTTTAAAACGCAAACGAACTTACTCCTGAACAGGCAAAAATAGTCTGGTTAGAACAAAGGAATTGCTTCGTTTGCAGGCAAGTGGTCTGTTGCCGAAGGTTGAATAAGGCTCTCGTTTATTTGCCAAAAAGATCATACGAATATTTACTTTTCGGCATGGCCCCAGAACGCAGGCATCAGCAATGGTGATGGTTTTTGTTGCCGTTACTTCTGATGGACGCTCTCCGTTTATCGCGAACCAGTTTGGAAGCTGTGCTTGACCTTTGGGCACGCACACATTTTGGTTGCAGAACCTGGACATTCGATAAAGTTATAACCTAGCCCCCTTGTTCCTTAAATTTCTTATCCAAACTAAGGATAATGTAATACAATAGATAATTTCATTGTAATATATATCGCTTATTGAAAATAATAAGATTCAGAACCTAAAATTGGTTTGGAACTACCAGAATATCACTTAATCCAAATCTGATTATCATATTCTTAAATAGTCACGTTAGTCATTAATTTAGTTGAGGAATTAAAAATATTTTCTAAACCATAATGTTCTTGTGGTATAGAATTGGCTGGATCTTAATAAGGATACAGGTCAATTATGTAACTTGTTTCTAACAAAATCTTTGTGATTCCAGTTACTTTATCGGGTAAGAGGTTTGTCAATCATTCCTAGTTCTCGTCTAAGTTGATTCAGTGGACGGAATTATTTGTACTACTGGGTTATAAGAGTGGCTGTTAGCGTCCAGAACTTTATTTCTATTTCAATTCTGAACTCATGGGCTAAAGTTATAAGCTATAACACAGTTTTTTATCAAATTAAAAGTCAAAGCTTATAATTTCAGCATGCATTTTTATGCAAAAGCATTAGCATTGATAGAATCGAATGATTTTGCAAATGCGTTAGATAAAGTTTATAAATTTTACAGGTTATTTCTCTACCGAATTCAATGCGATATCTGATGCTTCATAGTGATCAATACTAGATCCTTATTATTTATTCTCTAAGTTTACGAAATTCCACAATGTCTTTAACTTTTTAAATTTTTTTAAGGCATTTGTTTCTATAAATCACAATTTAAGTCATTGTTCAATAAGTCCCGAGGCTAACTAGTAAAGTCACATTTTTTGGCATAATTCTTCTTTATTCATCAACATAATTAAACTGCCGAACTCCGATACAATGATTCTAACGCTTTTCCAACTTTTCTATACCATTTGTACAGAATGATTTTTCTTTGGCTTCAAAATAATCCTCAATCATTAGACCCAAAACTTTTCCTGGAGCATTTTTTTGTGGTCTGCAAAAAGATGTGAAAAATACGGTAAATCGTTTTCAACGACTTGTGACACGATGAATTATCTTAATGAAAGATCACTTTTCTTCTTCATTTCTCACCTTTTTGAGCAATTTCGTTTTGGGCAAATGGTAAAAATGCGAAAAACATCGGAAAACGGGTAAACGATCAATGAGCTAGGTATCGTGGGTTAAGTGATATTCAAGAACTACATGGTAGGTCAGGTGGTCTTATCACTGACCCGAGTGACATTGCTAAGGAATTCAACTCGTTTTTTGTGCGTGTAGGGGATCCAAGTAGTTCTACTGGTATTTCTCTAGTTAAGATAATGGCTTGTTTTGTTGTGGATATTTTTTTGTTTATTTTTAGTTCAAGTGTGAGCACAGTGATTTTCTGTTTGCTTTAAATCGAACTGTAATTATCCCAATTTAAAAAAAAATACGATAAATCATCTACACTCTATTTTTTCCTTAGTTTTTAAAAGGGCTATGAAAAGTGGAATAGTTAAGTTTCTAGAAAAAAATAATTTTCTGTGTCCACTTCAATTCGGGTTTAGGAAGAATAGGAACTTAGCCCAAGCAATTTTATCAATTATTGAACGAAGTAGTCCGATCATTTCTTTAAGGGTTGGTGGTAGGTCCTCTCTTGATTCTGGTTTACGTTAATGGTATTTTCAAACTACCGTTTGCTGGATTCCTTACTGCATTTGCAGATGATTTCGCGTTTGTCTGCAATAGTTTAAGTAAACAAGATAACATTTCTGGTATATATCATGATCTAGATTATCTGTCAGTTTTGTTAACTTACTTAAATTAAAATAATACATTATATTATTACATAATATACATTATACATTATATACATTATATTAGGGAAAGTTTAAGTTTGCCTGAAGAAATTTTCTTCCATGGCTTTGGCTTTGATAGAGTTCTAGTCTGCATCTCATTTGGCTGTTTTGTTGTAAGCTTTATTGGTATCTAAGAAGATATACGCTTTACGTCACTTTTGTCCGTTGAACCTTTTAAGACATGTTTATTTTGCTCTGGTGGATTATATTCTCTTTTTTTCGACAGAAATATATCCTCAGGCTAACGACTTTTCAAATCACGCTATCGCCATCTTGGCCCATCTTCCAGGAACTAGAAATTTTGCCTCTTTAAAACATGTTTGTATTCAAGATCTTTAATCAAGGTTTTTATGTAATTAGTGGAAATAATTTTATATACTTTATAAACTTCTATTTTCACGGCAAGTGCAATTACCTTGTGTATTGATTTTATTTGTTGTCACATTGGTCCTCTATTTAATTTTGTATAGTTTGTCGCAATCTCATTCCCTTTTTTTTTAATTATAAAAACCACGTTGCCCGCTTTTCTACTGTTGCCATTATTATATTTTATTTCTTTTTTTTTACTACAGCACTTCGTCTTCATTTTCTCGTGAAGATTACCAAAACTATATTTTTATAAATTATAAAATGCCATCTATTGACTAAAGAATAAAATAACACTCAAATTAAAATAAACAACTGAACGCAGAACACTACAAGTTTTATTTTTTTTGTATTTTTTTAAAGTTTGAATCATTGTACCTGTGGCAATGACAATTTGTGTGGTTTCTTTTCACTGATTTCATCAATTTTTTTAATCATTAGTATTTTCATATTTTTGCTGATAACGTCCAATTGAAGCAGTTCTTTGTAACGATAGCTTACGCAGGAAAGTTATTTGGTTGATTTCAAATAGACTTTTCAGTCTATCATAATTCATAAGAAATCATTAGATAAACCGAGCAATTGGCTCGGGAGGTACCGGGTTCGAATCCCAACGGGGGAGGGTTGCAAAATTGATTATTACTCGATGTAATAATGGCGTAAAGTAGAGCGTTAAGTTAACCGCGAAAGAGTTGGGAAAGCTTCGCGGCCCTAGAATAGCCGGCATACGTTGAAAAACAAAACATTGTTCATTTATTATCAAGTTAGATTAAATGAATTTACCATCGTGGCGGCTAAAAATTATTATTCTTTCGAACGTTTAATTTTCGAAACCTCAAGAATTAAGATTTAAGAGTTAACTGATTTAAAACGATCTACTTAGTTCGGCGACTAATTATGTAGTAAGTTAACAACCTCATGACTTATTTAACATAAATTGGTTCACCTTTTACAAAAATCTCAGCGCACACATAATAATACGAGTATATATGGATATATGTTTATCACACACCAATTATTTATATGAACCATCTAAATCACGAATGGGATAAAATCCGTTCATTATAAAAAAAAAATTCAAAAACTTGTATTTCTTAGATGATTGCGTTAATGTGTCACATCACACCGCGACAAATAAAAATACAAACGTAAATTTATCGATTCTTGGAATATTATATTCAATCGGTTTTTATTAGGACTGGTTTTTGTCTATCAACTATCTCAAAACTACTATCTTAAAATATTTAGTCTATTCAAGAATGTGATTGACTTTCCTTAATTTTAAAATTTTTTATTTTTTTATTTTTTTTTTGTATTTAAAACAGAAAAATATCATATCGATATGTAACACAAGTAGAACTGATTGAATTTTAAGTTTAGCAAAAATTGTTAATAGTTTCTTGTGTTTTTAATTTTTATTATAATTTCAATAGAAATATAAAAACTAAAACATAAAATTTATTTAAATGTTTATTTTTAAAATGTCGATAAATTAATTCTGAAATAATATGCTATTTATAGAGATACTCGCACATATTAACAAAAATTTGTAGTTTTATTTCAAAAAATGGTTTCAAAAATTTTTCTTTCTAGATTTAATTAAGTTTAGACAAGTAGACTGATGAGATTAATTGCCTAATGGGCACATTTCTTATATATTACTATATATTTATGGCGACGTTATGGTTTATAAATTTACTTTTTTCAACAACTATTTAATTGGATTGAATTCTACTATTTTATACTATACATTGATCAATTAGTAAATGAATCCATATAGTACTATACACGTCACGTAATTTATATATTATTTTTGATTTGTTATATACCTATACAATTTATTGATTGACTATCGCGTATACAGTATAAGTATATATGTATAAATCGAACCAGTGTGCTTAATCTTATATTGCCCCAACTTGGCAAATTTTTTTTATTTTTATTTCATACAAACAATTTGATGATAACATTTTTATATATACATATAGCGCATATATCAAATATTTGGGCTGATTATGATAAGATATGGTAATATGTACATATATGTGTGTAGTGTTAACAGAGTTGGGTGTGGTTCAGGTTTGATGAAATTCTATATAGTTATTTTTGCATATGCGATACATGTTTATTCTATAGTTATTTTTATACAAGCTAACATAAAATTTTATGATTTAAAGAGAATGATGATAAATGAACATACTTGCACATAACTTTATAATAATATGCTGCAAGCGAACAGGTTGCCAAAATATGTTTACTTTTCTTTAATAGATTTAGTTACTGTTTTGTTTATGTTATTGGTACCAAATTGTTCTGTACTTTAAATGTTACAAGTGCCGGTGGATATTTTATTTGGGTTATGAAATTAATTTCTACAAAAATTTGGAATACACATGGAACGTTACAAATATGATGCCATAAGTTAAAAAGTTAAATCCGTTGTCCGTTAAGTTCTAAAACAATCTAAAACTGTTGAAAACAATTTACTGAAAACATGTATCATAATTATGTGATATTGTAAACCTGGTGCATCATATAATTTTATAATGTCTATTCGTTTGTTAGTTAACAACTGCAGTAGACGATGTTAAGAGAAATGGTTATTTAAGATTTCAAAGTAAGTCTACAATAATAAATTCTCAAATAAGTATTATTCATCAAACAAAACCAAAACTTGTAATTGTACTGACAACGTATAGTCTAGCGCCCTTATCGGCAAACAAGTTAAATTTATATCAGATAGATTTGCGATTTTATAAAAATAATTAATCATCAACAATTATTATTGCCATTATTGCTTAAAATTGAATTTAAGATAATGTTATTTTTCTAAGGCACAATAGTTATTTGTAATCATTTATAATGTGACATTTGGAATTTAGATAGATTTGATTTTAATTGCTTCAGAGTATTTGTTTATTAAAAGTAATCTTTTCTTCAAATATGAAAAGGGATGATTCGACTATAGTTCCATTTCCCGAATTGTTAAAAAAAATATAGGAATTCGATAAATCTTCAAAATATTTTTGATTAGTGCATTGTCTTGATGAAACATAACTTTTTCTTAGTCTAATATTTACTATTTTCCGTTTGCCATTTTCTCTTTGTTAAGGTTATCAATGTGTCCATTAGCCGCCATGACATTTTAGCTGACAGACCCATATTTGCATTCTTCGGCATAGATTCAAGAGATGTAATCTTCGTACTTTGTCTGGTAGTAACTATCGAGACGTTGGTTACAGATTTTAAATTTACGTTTACTAGATTCGGAATGATATTTCAGTTTTTCTTTGTAAACCTTGTCCTTTTGATTATTATTATGTATATTAAACTTAATCTGCTGAATTTTAATTAGACTATTATTCTACTTAAGAGTACCGCTTCTTCGGACTACCGCCTCTTCAGACTACCGACAATGAATGCGAAGCTTAACATGCAATTATTTTAGGAGCACAAATTCAAATTTCTCATTGTAACAGCAGGTGATACTGTTGTGAAACAGTTTTAAATTCTAATCTAATCTGAAATGAAATCATTTATTAAATCTTTCAAGTACCACTTTTTATCTGTAAAAAATAAAAAAGAATATACAATATGGACCTGGTCAGTAATAATTAGTCCAACTATACTCCAATGTAATATTTAAAAATTTCCTATAAATAAAACATTAAAATTGTATGTTATTAATATCTCCAAGTCGTAAGCTATAATAAATTAAATTTATAGTTATCTCGTGAAAGTTAAAAAAATAAAAGTAAAATGACCCATCGACACTCTCAAAACTCATCACAAAACTCTCAATAAACACAAAATTCTAAAATGTTTAGGAATACAAAAATAAAAAAATTATTTAGCACGAAAATTAAATGAAATAACCGTTAAACTGACAAAATACGTCATTAAAATTAAGAGAAATTCTAATTGATATGCACTAGAGCCTCCAGTTGCAACGCTAATGCGTTCCAGGAAAATGAGACGCAAATCAAAACAATGCAACTCAGAAACTAAAAAAGGATTTTATACCAAATTGTAAAAAAACAAATTGTGACTTTCTTCATCCAAATAAGTCGAATGTTCTGTTGCATTATCTAGTAAAACTAATATTTTAAAATCGAAGTTTTCGGTTTCGAAGTATTTTTTGCACCCGAATGATCTGCACTAACTGGTTCTCTCTTTAAACATAAATTTTGAAGGTTTTCGCGCGATTTAAATCGCTCGAACCAACCGACACTAGCGTTAAAATTTTCATTGAATGGTTTACTTTGTAATGGCACGGTATCTTGTAAACCGTTAAACATCTTTTTTAATGTTGCCTGATTAATCATTTTGCTGAGGGGCAACGATTTTTGCGTCTGCTGTTTGATCAATAGTGAAACGAGCGATTTTATTTTAATTAAGAAAGAACTTCCGGTTATAACTGTGGTTTTAACGTTACTATAAAGAAAGAGTTACTTTAATTGTTCTGACATTCCGACTACAAATACTTCGCACTGTTGTTGGAGGTAAATTCAATACACTTGCAATGTTATATGGTTTCTTACATAATTCTCTTATTCTATTTTATGTATTAATGCACATGTAAACAAAAATTCGATTATGAATTTACAATTCACACAAAACTCTAAAATTTATATAAATGATAGATTCGAAAAAATTAAAATACCAAAACTAAATTAAATAACCGTTCAACTGACAAAATGCGTCATTGTAATTACAAGAAAATCATCTTATTGATACACATTATAATCTACACAAAATTCTAAAATTCTATAAATTAGATTCAAATAAGTTTATGTAACCACCCAAATCTTCTATTTAAATATTGTATGAAAATTGCAAATGGGGCTTAATAAACTGCTCCGCTACGTGTCCAATTTTTGCCCGATGCTTTACTATATGTTTTCACATAAATATTAAAAATGGATGAACATTTCATATTAATAAATTAAATACGTAAGAGAGATCCATTACTTGCGCTGAATACTTTGATCAAAAGCTATCGAAAACAACATTTAACTGGTTTCAAAGGCCATGTGCTGAACAACATTTTAAGATACTGAAAAAAAAAACATCAGAGAATTCAGTATTCCAAAAAAAAAAAACATTCTATCGGTCACATATACCATTAACCCACTATTTACGAAACCGCGGAGTTTTTATGAACGAGATGTTTACCATATCTAATTTTCATATTGTTGGATCACCCTTTATACATTTACTCATCTACATATGAATTATGATAAAGGAGACTTAACAGCAATATGCATAATTTATAACCGATAAAATATTATAAAATGTATTTAGGCACTATAGTTGTTTCAGATGTTAACGAGTATCCAGTTTTTCAAGAAATGCATCTCATACAAATAAATTCTCTATATAGAAAGTCCCTCAAAAACATCTACAATATGTATAGTATAAGAATATAATAGATAACAGAGCGCGTATTCGAATACAAGTTTTAATTTTTGTTTGAATATAAGTATAATATGATGGGAAAATTTAAATAAATTATATAATACAGAAATGGATAAAATATTTAAATTATTTCTTTTGAAAATCATATATAGATAAAAATTAAAAACTTTATACAACTATTTTCTGAATAAAATGAATATTTCATAAAATAAAATCGAAATAATTTTTTGATTACTTGAACATTACAAAAATATTTCCTTCCCAAATTCAATTTCAAAATTAAATTTTAAATCGATAAAAAAAAAAGTTTTTGCTATAATTACATATAAAAAAATAGTTGTAGGTGTTCTTCAAAGGGAAAATATAAAATAATGATAAGCTTTTAGTCGATATATAGTAGAGTAAATTATAGAGGAAAGTGAGTTAATAGATTTTTACTTATTTTTACCATGTCGTTTGGATGACTAGGCAGTAATAATTGATTGGTAATTAACAAAATATGTATGTTTTAATTATGTTAGCGTAAAGAAGGCATGGTAAAAGTTTATAATTACCTGGCATACTGATTAGTTGTGGGACAGGATAATACCGGAAATATAAATTATTATCGATGAGTTATTTTAATTTGTTATGTTGATGGCAGCACTTTTCAGTGATTATATATTCGTATATAAATAGTTTACTGTCAGAGCTTTTTTTGTTGTATGAAAAAACCAAGTTTATTCCGATATATATCGTAATAATATTGTATAAGTTAATTTACCTCAAACTATATGCTTATAACCTTTTATTTTTTGTACAATTATTTATCACCCGTCAAACCCATTACACTTATTTGATGACCTTAAATATTACATGATAGATGAATTTATTCAGTCTGGCTTATATACGATATCGCTCTGAGGAATTGGATTATTTTGCTCCAATATTTGTATGAAGGTGTTGGGATTGATATCTTTTATATATTACCAGCATTAAAATCAATTATTAATCAAAAAAAACTTTGTGTAAAAATAGGAGCTGCAGTAAATCTTTTGCTTCGCGGAACAAGGCTAGGGAAACTTATTCTTTATGGATGCAGCTTTGGGCCACTTCTAATTGTTATCCGAGGAAGTAATTGTCTTAATGCCATAATAACCGTCCTAATGTATAAACCTAGCGATTCCAAATCCAAAGTATTAGCTGTCTTTTTGCATTTGTTACATAATGTTCATCTAATTTTATTATTTGCTACCTGAAAAATGCTACCGGAGTACTTCAGATGAATTTAGAAATTTAAGTGTATTCTACGAGGAGCAAACATTTTTTTACTCAAATGGCAGGATATAAACTTACATAATATTAATAAATACTTATATTTGGTTTGATAATTCTTTGCCATTTTAAATTCTAAGACATTATCTGTCTCCTCATTTTGATGGAGTCATTTATGCTAGTAAATGTTCTCTTTTGTAATGCTTTTATATAAATATTGCTCTTAAAAAGTCTTTAATTGCTAGCAGCATAATTAGCCCGAGCGATTAAATAGTTTGGCATGTGATGGTTTCAAATGTTTAATTCTAACGAAGTTGGAAGGGCATATTGTAATCTGAATAGTGGGTTTTTCAGGATTAATTCAATTGAATTTATATTTTTGGGTTGCTCCTAACAAACATTCCTGGATTGGTTGCAGATTACATTGTTGAGGTCATTACAATTGTGTCTTGGTAAAAGATTTCTTTAGATCTTACTAAAATTTTTCCACCGTTTGATTGGTAAATAAATGTTGTAAAGGGTGGGCCATTAAAAAAGTTTGGTTTAAAAACCGCTATAAAATGAGTTTTTTGGAAATATAGATTTTATTGTGAAGGTTGGAGTTTCCGATTTAAGAATGAAAAATAATTTCATTCGAGTGGCTCCTAGTGCTGGTCTTACTGAAAAACGACCGTATATGAGTTCAGTTCGATCTCGCGAATAACTGTCGAAATATTTTGTTTTAATGCTGGAATTGGATATCCGCATGACATCTATTCTTAACGAAACCCCAAAGAAAAAAGTCCAACGTCGTCAAATCTCAGCTCCGTGTAGGCTAATTGACATCTCCAAAACTTCTGATTATTCGGTTGCCATAAATATGGTGAGCAAGAGACCGATTGTCTATTGGCTTGTATGGCATGTGGGGCCTTCTTGTTTAAACCAAAGGCGTCCACATTCTTAGCGCCGATTAGATGCCATAACAAGTTGGTTAGCATGCTTCTGTAACGGTCGCCATTGACGATAACCGCGTTTTCGAAGCAACGTTTTCGAAGAAAACCAACTATGCAACCCCTCCAAAATCCACACCAAAATGTTGCTTTTGGAGGATGCATTATCTTCTCTACGATTACGAGTGACTGTTCTAAATTTCAAATCTGACAGTTCTTATTTAATAGTTCTCGAGATGGAAGT
This sequence comes from Tipula confusa, assembly GCA_963556175.1. Classification (NCBI taxonomy): domain Eukaryota; kingdom Metazoa; phylum Arthropoda; class Insecta; order Diptera; family Tipulidae; genus Tipula; species Tipula confusa. The sequence goes on from OY744475.1 coordinate 86,351,678, forward strand.
GCACTTCGACTGAAAAGATTATTTTTCGACCAAAATCGACGTCATTATCAAGCTGGTCTATGGCCTATGCAGAAAACTGACATCGAAGCGAATCGTCATTTGCTTTCAACGCCTGAGTCATCTGGACCTTGTAGGTGAATAATCCGAAGTATTTTGCAGTATTCTTCTCAGGTTGGTGCGATTTACGACCAGCTGCACAGGCGTGCACACTGTGCGAGCTCGGGTACCACTTCTGTTCTCCAATAGCAAGAGTTTTTCACGAGCTTTATTCACCAATTTCACTACAGCGGTGCTGCCGTCACTCGGTGGTCTTTCACGACCCATATTCGTTTTTAAAAATTCGCACGGTTTCGACTATACAACAATTACTTTGAAAATAAGTTTTAAATATTTCGAAACGCTCTTCAAGTGGCAACATAATTGTTTCGTGCCGCGAAACATCAGACTGAGGACCTGTCAAAATTTCAAACATCGCCATAGTAAAAGTGTTGCCTTAATTCCCAATTAAATGATCGCCTGAGGTCAATATCTAAATTTAGAAATTTAGTGCCGAATGCTTTAACAGGTGTACCGTTTGCCGCAAAGAGATTAAAAGTCGATATAGTTGAATGAATTTTAGCGAATTTTGGGGGGGATAATGAAAATATCGGCACCAGTATCGATTAATAATTTAGTACGCGAATTTATTACATAGATTAATAGACGCCTGGAAGTGTGACCATCAATGACCGCCGTCTCCTATTGATGGTCTTTTAATTTTAATTTTTTTGATAATTTCGCGGTTGTACAATTTTGAATTAGGGGGCAATCAGTTTCACATTTCACAGTCTGGTTGCCAAATCGTTGGTGATAATATCATTTTTTAGACGCATTATTACCCGAACTTTGATTTTGACTTCTAAATTGGATGCCCAATTTTGAGATGGCTTATCCTGAGTCAAAGTGCCTAGAACAGCCCCCACGGCCTGCGATGCTTGCCTATCATCAACCGAGGAGGAAGTATTTAGTGACATAATTTTTAAAAAAATTTAATTTTTTAGTATCAATTAAAATATCTATAGAGTGTTTGTAAAAATTAGTTGGAGAATTGTAATTAAAACGATTAAGAATTGTTATAATTATTTTAAAATTGTGTAAATATAGATTCGTCGATCTTTCCCACAATATTTAATCTACAGGTGTTCAAGAGGAACCTAAACACTTACTTAAAGAAACAAGCAACCCGAGACGATTACATATGGTTTTCTATTTACTTTTAATGGTTTCTCGGTCAGGGTTTTATGTAGTTTTACCTGAACATAATGCATTGATAAAATTGGATCCGTCGTTGTATTTTCGTGTATGTTATTCTCCTTAAAATCAAAATCAGTGCATTACAGACATCTGAGAAAATAAATTGAAACCGGCTACATACGTGATGAATGTAATGTTTATTGTAAATTACATTCATTCAGTCTTTAAATTAATTGTAATAAAGGGGTTTTGGCCCACAATGTTGCCGTGGCGTAAGCCATTAAGGGAGTTATCTGTGGGCAAAAATGTGATAATCCAGTAGGTTGTTTTGAGATACATCGAAATAATATACATACTTGTTTTTTCAAGCTTAACTGCTAGTAAATCTTAATCTGCAGCAGACAGATGCATTTAGTGCTTTTGCTTGAAAAATGTTTTATTTATTTAATTGATTTCAATAAATTCTAATGTAAATCTAAATTCTTCCAATTACAATTTAAGATTACAATTTAAGATTACAATTTAAGATTTTAATTTAATTTTAATAATTTCGACAAACCGCAATTAGTTTTGTTTAGATCTTTAGTTGATTGTGAAAATTATATTTTGGAAATATTCATACTTAGTAATCGATCAAGGACATCTAATATTGTAAAAATACTATAAGAATTAACCAAGGGCATTGTTTGAATTATCGCATATAATCTAAACTTATCGACCTTCTTAAAATAGTGTCAATCGGATTAGCGGATAATATTTGATAAAATATTAATCTATAAACTGTGTTTTTTAATGTGTGTGTATGTAACCAAAAACAAAGATAAATTTTGTGGCCACAATTAATCTATATATTAAAGTTGAAATACTGATTCCGACAATCTAAAGTTATCTTTTCGTATTAAGATATTATTATTTAAGTTCAATGACATATTTTCTTAAATAGCATATGTATATAGTTTTTCATCTATGCACACACAGTTTTCACATGTCTATAAATAGTAGTTCATATAAATAAATACCATTTTCGTAACTCTTCTCTTTCGACAGCGGCTCTTTGCAAAATATATTAAATAAAAAAAGATAAACTAAAAATAAAAATCAACCTGTAACTTAGAGTGTGAAAATGTGAAAAAAGAAAATTTTGTTATTTTCTACTTGGTATCTCTTTTATCACCTTGGCAATAATATAGAAAAAAAACGTTTTTTTGTTATTTATTATTAGAGATAAAGAAAGTAAATTATGTGTACCTAATCTATGTTTGGATTTAACAATTTTTTGGTGGAAAGTGAAAATTTTTTTACAATACTGCATTTCTTTTCTTAATGACTTTCAAACACAACACACCAAACAATAACATTATAATTTCAACAAAACCAAAAAAACACTTCTATATAATGTTGTGAATGAAATGCGAATGAATGAAATAGTTTTTCGACAATAGTAAAATTATATAAACACACACAAAATATAAATTAAGACAAACTTTCAAAAAAAAAAAAAAAAAAAAATAAAAATGTAGTTTAAGTTGGTATTTTTAAACAACACACAGTAATAAAATCGGTAGGAAAGTTTTACTTTTTTTAATGAATGCGAACTTATTGATTATAGTTTTATTTTTTAAATTAAATTCAAATCACGGTTAAACTATAAAATAAATTAGTAAACTGAATGTGCAAATAGTTTGGAATTTCTGTAATCGATATAATAGTCGGTTTTGTTTTTACTGGAATCCAGATAAAAGTTGAACATTATTATTTATATACATATAATGTTTTGGTGAATACAAAGCGCTTTAAATATTGCTACATGTACTTGAAATGGAAATTTTGTATTTCCGATTCATAATTAGGTACATATATTCAAAGCTTAACTATTGCCATTTGCAAGATAATATCGCCACATATTAAAAATAAGGGGATCAAATAAAAATGCTAATGTTATTGCATTAATTCAGTTAATAGTGGATGGTTATGGTAATGGAAAATTATCAGTTAGGGCAGAATATCCTTTCATTTAACAAGCTGTAATGGCAGATGAAAAATACATAATTATATTGATAACAAATCAAAAATACATAATTAATAAATATTCAAATTAAATTTTTTAAGTAAGGCAGTTTTTGGTGTACGAGGAGGAATTAATATACTTATAGAATCGATATATAAGATAAACGTATCGAGATATAAGATTACGTTATAGTTATATATTATACAACATGATTTTTAATATAAATTAGATCTTAGAAAAGTTAATTAAACATTATAAATCAATTGAATTAACCGTTTTATGACCAATACGTCATATAATCGCCGAAAATGTAATTTATATACACTTTATTTGACACAAAACTTTAAAATTAAAACAAATTTGATTTTAAAAAAAATGAAATAACAATATACAAATCAATTGAACCGTTTTATGACAATTACGTCCATACAACATAATCTCCTAGACTATACGTAAAATCTTAACACAATATTTAGAATATATAGAGTGAGGAAGATACCTTGAAGTCCAAACTATCGAAGTAAACCCTAAGAAATTCTGGCTTTATTGACTATAGCGTTTCTGTCATACATCTAAAACTTGTTCTCGGCAAATCAAATAACTTTTACCATAACCTTCCCAGTTGATGCTTGAGTTTTACATTTCTATAGTACAGAATGTACTAAGTGGTTCAAATTGCCTAGTAAGAAAAGCGTTTAGCGCGCCTTACAGCTTCTTCACCATAGTTATTTAATTCTATGTTAACCCCTTTTAACCACGAAATTGGTTTCGAAAGGAAATTTCTTATGATTTAACGTAATCAGTTGTGTAATTTTGATATATGGACTTATACTTTTGACAAGCAGATGGTTATGTAAAGTCGAATATGTACATTTAAAATGCTTTTTTTTACTAATTCTTCAAGTTTAGCTCGACAATTCTTAAAAATAGACTGTTAAACGTTACATGGCCGTTGCTAAAAAGATTATTTCCCCATAATTAAATGCAGTTTGTCTAGGAGGATTTAAGTACCATTTTATACATAGCAGATATAGCAGTTTGCTTAATCTTTACCTTGACTGTATAAATTCGAGTTTAGATGGAAATTTTCACTTTTGAAAATTTTATTAATTTTTAAACTGATTTTAATTTTGTATAGATTCAGTTTGTATTTTTCGACAATTATGTTGAAAAATACAAGAAAAATATTATGCGCTTTTTTTTGAAAAAATAAAAAATTAAAATAACACGGAATGCACTATTCGCATTTATTTTACGTCTGACATACTGGCACATTTGACATTGGCCTTTATGTGAGAGCGTCTACATCTCTCATAGTCTTATAGGGTTTTCAAGAATGTACTCTTCTCACAGCATATCTAATGATGACTCGTGGTCACCCAATTCTTGCAAAAATTCCCGTCGTCGACCAGGTTTAATGGTTTGGGTGCTTAATGGATTGTTTATTGTTAATATAATATAAGCAGCCAGCCTTGCGGTATCAGTTAAATTTAAAAATATCACCAGTAGCCAGAGATTCGTTTTTTTTGTCATATCTTAATATTATATTTTACAGGTTTAAGGTTTGATCTGTAAGTTCCAATTACAATTAGCAGTCCTATATAAGCCAATAATTCTTCCTCATGTAACGGTTTCTAGGCCAAAGGCTTTATTTCTGAAATAAATTGATTCTATTTTTTGTTTAGTTTTATTAACGTTCCTATTAAAAAGGACATTTCCATATAAAATCTAAGCAATCTCCATTTCTAGACCGGGTTTGCTGTCAAGATTAAGGATTTTTTTTGCCGACAGTGGGAAGGAAATTGAAAATGTTTTAATTAGTCAGTCCATGCCCAATCCATGATATCATGTTGCTTTAACTTGATACGTTGTTGTTTAGTTTCAAAGTGTTGAAACTCAATGTAAAGAGACTAAGTGAAACCTACCTGGGTATTTAACATTTAGGTGTTGTGGTACGATGGAAAGATACCATCATCCAGTAGAGTTTAACATTAAATGTTAAACTCTACTGGATCATCAAATTTGCAAAGTAGATATATGAAACTTGTCGATTTACGCTCTGTTTTTTGCAATTCTCTTAAAACTATTGTTAGATTCTAGTAGTACGCTGCCTTCTGAGCATCCTGAGTAGATTTCATATAAATTCTGGTGATGTCAGTAGTTAAAAAAATGATTGCATACAAGTTCGTCGCCATCTACTTTATCGAACGATTGATTGAACGATTATTTTGTTCTAAATGTTTCTGATTTTAGACACGACTCTGAACAACCTGTTACACAGTTCCGTGTTCCTCTCTTAATCCAAATTGATGAACTGGTATAATTTTTTTCTGTGTAGTTTTTTTAAGTTTTTCCAAGAGCATTTTTTCTATTAGTTTTGAGATAGTTGATAGTAAACAAACTGAAATATATGAGCTTACTTTTGCTTAGATGTTTACCAAGTATATTTGTTGCGATATTACAATTTAATTTGCTGTAATTTAATTTATATTTCTTGTGGAAATGGTAATGTTGAGCCCCATTGAGTACGTTTAGTATTACATCCGCCTCCTGTATAACTTATCTCCCAAAGTTTTGAAATAATTTGCGAACTGCTGCTTTTTAATGTAATATTTAAGTGGCCAATTTATTGCATAAATGGTGAAACTAAATCTTTGAAACTACAGAAGTATTACTAAATTTATATTTAACTTTATTATTTCAAATTAATAATTTTACTAAATTGCACGAACTGTTAAAATGTCAAAGGTATATTTGTAAGAAGATGTGTAAGCTTCAAGATAAAATCACATATGGTCAATACCATAACGAACGTTTTGAGACACCTACATAAAATATACAAATTTACTTGTTTTACCAAGATAGATTATTAGCTTTAAGTTACGTGTTTTTAAAATTTCAAGGACTGTATCTGTATTTCGGTCAAATTAGAAAAATTGGCTATTTAAAATTTTGGTCTAGGGGCTTTCCGAAAAAAATGTGTAGACGCAAAGTAATTTGGAAATTAATTTATTTCTTTTGTCTGTCTCTAAAATTTCCACTGTTAATGTAAGCTGACAAGACGCAATATTTTCACGAAATCGACAGATAATTAGCCTGTAGATTTTATATTTATATTTTATGGTTTTTTAATAATAATAATAGAACGGCTTTTATAGGCGCTTACCAAGTCAACAGCGTGGCTCTATCAGTTTGACCCGAGCTTGTTCTTCGTATTGTTCTAGACTACCCGAAAAAAACAAGTCGTACACTAGTCCGAGGAGCCATCGGCTCTGCGCTTGCCAAAAAGCGGCTATTATTTCCTAAGCACCTTTCGCTTAGGTTCAGCCCGCAGAACATGTTCGAGCCGTCCTTTTATTTCATGAACGAGATCAATTTTATTGTCATTAAATTCTTGATCTCGTGGTTGAATTAAACTCGGTAAATGTTTTCATCGTCGCGTTTGGGGTCATTTATCCAGCGCTCATGCATTGTTCTCTCAAATGTCATTAACGATCTCTCATCCTCATCCCCGGTCAGGCTCCAACTCTCATATATGACAACGGGTCTGATCAACACCTTGTATAACTTCTTGTCGGTTATTGCAAGGTATTTTGACTTTTGCAGTAAGAAGACGTGCTTTAATACCTCCTCCCACACAATTATCATGAGAGATAAGGGCCCCGAGGTATCGAAACTGTATACTTTTCAAAGGTGGAGTCACCACGACTAAAATCCATTGCGTCTCTCTAAAACTAGTGCTCATATATTTTGTTTTACACTCATTGATTTTGAGACCAAAGGAGAAGCTGAAAATCGTGACCCAGTAGTTCTCTGACACCATTGGCATTCCAATTACCTGGTTGGACCGTCACAAGATGTTGTCCTCAGGTTTTTCGTTTTTACGAAAGAAAGATATCATAAGATATCTAACATGAAATTAAAGAGTATCGGGGACAAAACATTTCCTTGCCGTAATTTCTGATAGTTTGTTCTTAAGTTTGACACAACATTGTGACTGCTTTACTGTCATTTTACATTGACGGACATATTTCACGAAATCGAAAAAACCTCAACGAGGTTGAAAAAAACGAAAAAACTTTATCAGTGACCTTAACGAAAAAACTTGATCAGTGACTGACCGATTCGGACGAAATCCTACTTGTAATTACCTACAGTTTCCTTCGCTAGGGGAGAGATTCTTTCCAATATTATGTAATACACTCTTCTTTTTTAAGGATAGAGCACAATGCGGCCATCTTCCATTCATCAGGCATAACTTCGCTTTGCCTTACTAATCGAATAAGGTAGAAAAGATAATTCCATAAAGCATCCCCTTCGAATATCAAAAGCTCGGAGTTAATAATATCAACCCAAGGGAACGGTTTCGTATTAGTCTCTGCATGGCCAGTGTGAATCCCTTGTAGGATGGGTCATCTATGCACGTTTCCGTAGCCTCTATTTGACAACTTTCAAATACAGCATTTGTTGAACATTGGGTAAATCAGAGAAATGCTCCTTCCAAGGGTCTAGCATTGTATTAATGTTAACACGGAGGTTTCAATTCTGGTTCTGAATGGACCTAGTTCTAAGGTCTGAAGATATGGTACAGACCGGTCACTTTTTTAAAAAAGTTACGAGAACTGTGATCATTGCTGAGTTATTGTACTCTTAAGACTTCAGCCTTCCACCATTCACGCAACATTTTGTCCGTCAACAGATTCGCTTGATAGTTTTCCTAAACCGGCAGCTGGTTTCCATAATGCTACTATAGTAATTAGATTCTGATGTGGCGCTTTCTCACCTTCGTCTATCGTACCTTCCCAGCTGAAACGTAAGTTTCGTTTTCCCGTGATCCTTGGCTTGTACGAAAATTGCCATCTTAGCTTTGCAGTGACCAATTAATAATCACTGCTTACAAATTTAGAGGCCGATCGATAAGATCTCGCATCTTGGATGACCTGAAACCTTCCCTCAATTCAACTTCGGGACGTCTTACGAGGGTGTGTCCATGTTTGCAAGTGGATATTTTTATGAGGAAAGAATGTGCTAACCACCATGAGGTCGTGCGTGACCTCACTATTGGCCGCTAGATCGTGACGGAAATGCGGACCTATGTTTTTACATAAATTCACAGTCTGATTTTTGCCAGCTCTATAGCAATAAAGTCACTAACCACTATTGAGACGTCGTGCTACGGTATGGATCCGATCAGATTATCTAAATTGTTGTAAAATGAGTTTTTATCTATGGGTTAGCTTTCATCAGTGGGCGCATGAACCGAAATGATTGACAAGTTGGCTAGTCGCATGCGAAAAATTATCTTACACATACGGTTATCAACAGCTTTTAAATCTAAAACAGCCTTTTTCACCTGGGGCCCAAAAAAAAAAATAAACACCAGGATTGCCGAGGTCATATCCACTGTAAAGCAATGTATGGCCTTGGGACACATGGTCTCCACTTTTTGACCAACGAGTTTCTTGGAGAGCAACGATTTTCAAGCAATATTCTTTCCTTGCTGATATAGTGTCATCAAACGCGCCTGGTTTTCTTAGCGACTTCACGTTCCACGCACCGATCTTAAACCGCGAGTTCGTTAACATAAGCGGGGCCGGTTAAATTTTGGCGGTATCCATATTTTGTTGAACCATATTTTATTTTCACAATCCTCCCTTTTTTTAGGCGCCTGCTACAACAAACCAAGGATGCTGTGGTGGAATTCTAAAAATAACATGCTCGTTTAGAAGTCCTTTACGAGGCATGGTAGTGCCGCCCAACCTCAGGTGCCAACATCTATTATTAATGATAACATATATCAGGTCTTTTCAAAGTCTTATGTGGTTTGCTTGGCTGATTTTAATACTTACAATGACACGCTGAACGATATGAACTTTCATGTCCAACAGTGTACTCTGACATTTTAAATTATTTATCTTAAATGATAAATTTAATTCTTGATAAATGTTATGTTGAAGTACACTAGCAACTTCTGATCATGCATTGGTCGAGCAAAGTTTCCAATTTATCCGGCATTTTAAAGATGCATATTGGCAGTGGCCTCAATCCATTCAAAGGACAAATTTATTAGCGTCTCACTTTGCTTTCACGTCTATTCTCTCTTTTCTCCATAAACATTTCTTGCCCTTCTGTTGCTGCATCAAAGCGCAACATTTATTTTTGATCGCAATATATTAAAAATCTTAATCCACATAAATTAACTGGGCCTGCCTCAAAAAACAGCTGCCTCAATTTAATAAAAATACTAGTCTCTATCTAAACCACTTATCAAGTTCCTTCAAATGTTTATGAAGTCTTGCATTTTCCTCTTGATTTGAAAATCAGCTAATATTAACCGGTTCCCAAAAAAGGCGGTTAGAAAATAATTCAATGGGATTATTATCTATCCGCCTAATCTAAAATAGATAAGATCAATGCAGTTGTACTCGAAGACTCAAGTTTTTCGTTTACGTATAGTGATGATACTAGATATATACTTTTACTGATGATACATTGACTGCTTCTATTGAGTTCAGCCAAAAGATATGCAATCCCCTTTTTCCTTGTTGTTGGTTGTTGCTCAAGGTAATGAATGGGGCAAATCAAATAAAGTAGAAATACACAAAAACTTCAAGTTGAGGAGTGGTTATCGTATCTTAAATTGCTTGGCTGAGTAATTTCAAATTACTATATACCAATTTTCGAAGCGTTTCTGCCATAGTCGTTCCGGTGCTTTGTCAGTGTCTCCTGACTGATTTCGTTCGCCTACTTTTTACCTTTAGTTTATGCAATGTAAAAACCATTCCCGAAATAAAGTTCGAAATTTTTAACATTTTAATTATTGATAGCAGAAGTGGGATTTCACAAAAAAAGTGTATTGAAAAGAAGTATGAAATGAATAGATTGGAACGATAAGGTCACCTTTGGAAGCTTTACAGTTTAGGAATTTGTTTTATTTATTAAAGTCTACATTCATGATACAAACCATGTCATTTAGTAGTAACATGTTCCCTCACTCTATTATAATATACTCTACTGGTTGTACTTTTCAGCATGTAGATAATACTTCATTTGTCGTTGCCAAAATTCAAACCAATAACCCTATCAGTATTGATTTTGTAATAAACCACCAAAATGTATACGCATTTATATCAAGAATGGTGGGGAAAACTTTCAGATCGAATATTTTGATTTTGGAAAATGTAGTAAAATTTTAAAAAAACATCTTCTGATCGTTGTGCTTTTTATAATAATTCCCTGCATGTACTTTCACTTTCAGCTCAAAGTGCATACATAATGCCATTGGCTTCCGAATTTATTGTCTTCGATTTACGGAATGTATTCTCAACTTCAAATAATATTTTAAGCCCAACCCATCGCCAAACTTGTTTCAACTAAACGCAATTATGGATGATGGTACCGCTTTGCTGCAAAGTATCAATCTATTTATAATTTTTTATCGTATTTCGCATCATTAAAAATTAAAATAATTATTTAGAGCACCTTTGTGTACGTTAAATAAAAATCAAGTATATTTATTCCTAAGTATGCTAGAATTAACCACAACAAATATATATATGATAGAATAAACAGCTTTTAAAAAAATATTCCTATATAGCAAACCAAATCCGAATTCCTAAGGAAACCCAGACTCAACTCACAGGTGAATAAAAAGGTTCAATGCTAAAGAAAAAAATGTTTTATACATATTTCTAAAATATTAATACATAATGTCCATCTGCCTTATATACGATCAAGCCAACTTTCACGTAAGGACTAATATAATCTAAACATCTGTTTGGTTTTAATGTTTTATCAACAAAGCCCAACATTATAAGCCATAAGAATTCATGATGCATACGAAAATAGATAATAAAGTGGATTAGCCAAAAAAATAAAAATTCAAATGAAATTTGCAAGGTGTTTTTTTTTATTTGTTCCACCGTATTAAATAATTCAAAGAAATCAAGTGAAAGTGTATACACATATAAGAATTTGCTCGTATAAACTGCGATAGTAAGACATGATTTGGTTTTTTGTGTGTTTATCGAAAAAAAAAATGCATTAGCAATATAAATAAAAGACAAGATTAGAAAGAGTGTACCATTAAGGGCGAGCTAACTTTATATCAAAGAAAATTAAAATTCCTACGTGAGCCTCTTTGTCTTTCGTATAAAATTTATTAATTATACGAAATTATGTAAGCATCCGAGTTTATCCAATAAATCGCCTCTATTAGAAAAGTATGTAAGAATCAAATAATTTCTAATTTAAAACCATCATGCATTTTCAAAAAACGCGAATATAAAAAATGCGCTTGGGACTCTTGTCTTTATATTATAAACATATATAGGTATATGAAGAAGTAAAAGTGATAATCTTAAACTTTACGTACAGTAAAATATTCAAGTCATGTACATTTATTTTTTTGTTGCTGTGTGATTGTACTTACATCTTATTTATAACTTTCGAAAAACGATTTTGATTTCTTTTTAATAAAGAGTTGATGAATTAAAAAAAATGAATCTTATCTGGTCGCCGAGATCGCCAATTAAAATTACGCACACGACAAATTCGATTTGTTTTTTTTTTATCGCATATGTTATCCTAATTGACCTATATTATTCTTTAAGTAATGTTCTATTCTTAACCCAAATATTTACTTGATTGTCATTCTAATTTATTCGAGCGAGTATATATTTATTTAGGTGCATAAAAGGGTTAAACATTAAAATAATGCGTGGGTTATGTAATGACAAAAAAAAACATATTTATTTAGATCATGTATCATTTATTTCTTAATTTATCATATTTATGAGATTCTTATCTAAGTACAGAGAGTGTTCAAGGTTACAAAATAATTTATATAATTAATGTAGTGTATCAGATGTATTTTGAATTAAAATGACAAAGCACATTTCTGTAATTAATTATTAACGAACTGGAAAATTTCATTAATATAGTATATAGAAATCAGATAAGCTGTTTTCTTTTGACTCACTTTATAAGTTTATTTATTTGTAGTTCAACACTGTGTTTATAGATTATTGACCTCTGCAGACAGGGGCACTCACATATCTCGTAAAGTACTTAGAAATGGGCAAGATGATCGTTCCAAACACGAAAAAACAATTGCAAACAGAAATATAAGAAAACCCATTATGAAAATTTTCCGTGCAAGTGACTCAAGGTATTATAAAAATTGGCACAAAAAAAATATTGGTTTGGTGATTGCAGTATTGCTGATGAGCAATAGCCTATAAAAACACGTGAATTTAATTCACAATCGCCATTGCTAAGGGATCTGTTAAGTCAATGTTATAACGGAAAAACTGTGAGTGGTGGCAGATTTCAATTCTTAAGAGTACAACTCAGTAATGACCATAGTTTACGAAATTTCTTTAGAAAAGTTACAGAACTGTAAATTACCTTTAAACTAAGGTCTATTAGGACCAAGATGGAAAACTTCGTGTTAGCTTCGATGTGGCACTCGACTCTTATATATTGACACATACCGGGTGTTTTTTTAAGCGGAAACTTTCAAATATCTCGGAAAATAAGGGCTACGAAATAAACGTACAAGATCAAAATTTAATCATTCCGAGAAGGGCATACATTAGTGCTAAAAGTAGTACTCCCTTCCCCTTATTGTAGGTGGGGCAGGGAGTAACTTTAAATTAAAATAGGAACCCCTATTTTGTATTGCAGATTGGACTCTCCGGCTAAAAATTTGTATTACAGATTCGAACACTCCGGTTAACCGATTTCAACCAAAATTAACTTCCCTACGTACGCCAGAGAATCCGAATCTGCAATAAAAAATAGAGGTTCCTGGTTTAATTTCAAAGTTACCCTTAGCCCTACCTACAGGGAGAGGAAGGCTATACTAATTTTAGCACTAATGTATGCCCCACTCGGAATGATTAAATTTTGATCTTGTACATTTTTTTCGTAGTGCTTATTTTCGGAGATATTTGAAAGTTTCAGCTTAAAAAAACACCCGGTATTGGGAAACACAGACTGTGGGAATGTGCATAGAGGAACTCACTCTCGGCCTATCCCTCTACTTCGAACTATCTTTTCGACCTTATTCAATTAGTGTGCCTAACCGAAATAATATCCGATAAATAATTCAAGAAAGCAGATCACTCAATATATAAAAAAAATCCGCTTTTTCATAAAAGCTCTCTTTTATCATAAAAAATGCTGTTTTACATTATATAGAAGAAAATCACTCCTCTAGAGAAGGTTAATGTAGGTAACTAGCAACAACCGTCAGGACGGTTGTCTCCAGTGCTGTATCTTACATTTAATGGATAGACTATATTACCAATCTCTAAACAAATCTCCTGGATAAATAAAATTTAATTATCACCTGAAAGTACAACTGTCACTAATTAGTTTTAGTAATTAAAGAAAATTAAAAAAAAAATTTAAAAAATCAAAAAATAAAATTTGAGAGATTAAAAAAAACAAATCCGATCTCTTAGCCAAAAGTACACCGAGTAAGATTATACACAAAGTTCTAGAATATTTTGACGATTATGGCTGCCATACAACATCATCAAAATTTGAATCGGCAATAGCCGGATGGTTAGAGCGGCGGTGTAAAAACATAAAGTTCAATGGTTCGAATCTCATCATGGCTAGTATTTTTGATGACATAATTTTGTATTACGACGAAACATGTTAAGAAGAGGTCCACGTTCAAAGCTATAATGAATAAGTCCTAGTACATTCCAGATATGTTTCTTGGAGTGCGCTATTCTTCCATTGCTGATAATTTCTGCGGATTAGTTCGTATCCCTTGACTCGACACTGTGGCCTAGATAATTTACTTCATTTTTAAAAATGCTACATTTCGACGCATTTAACTTCAATCCGGCCGATCTGATGGTTTGTAGCACTTGTTGGAGGTTCTCCAGATGTTCCTTGAATATCAGCCCCAGTACAATGATGACGTCTAAATACACCAGACATGTCCTCCATTTAAGACCCCGTAGAACGTGTTTCATCAACCTCTCAAATGTGACAGGTGCGTGCATTGCATAAATTTAAATGACATTACCGAAAATTGGTATAGACTATTTCCTGCCGTAAAAGTCGTTTTTTCTTTGTCATCCTCGTGAATTGCTACCTGCCAGTATCCGCTTTTGAGAACTAGTGTGCTGTAAATATTTGTTCTAGATAACGTGTCCAAGGTGTCGTCAATGCGTGGTACTGGATAACTATCCTTTTTGGTTACTTCGTTTCAGCTTTCGGTAGTTAAGGCAAAACCTCGTCGAACTATCTTTCTTTCGGAACAGCACCACTGATGAACTCCACAGTCTGTTGGATTTTTCGGTTATTCCGTCATGCTCCATCTTCGTAACACGTATTTCGTATTTCGGTATCTTGTAGCTTATATAGCAAAAACGTCAGCCATATCTTCCAGTTCTTTTATTGTCGGTTTTGCCTCTGCTACTGCCAGTGATCACATAATGACTGAATGATCCGTTTTCTTGGTGTATTGATTTGCTACGTTTTTCATCAGTTGCACAATTTGTTATGAAATCGACTTCCTCAGCTTTACCAATTACCACTCCTTCGTTGATCACGCTAACCGTCGCACTCACGTTCATTATTCTTACTGGTATCTTTGGCATGAGTTTCATTAAGGTCATTCCGCATAATAGGCCTTCGTTTATTATATTGGTTGGCTCCACTATTCCCAACTTGCTACCCCCAAGGTTACCGTTCTGACATAAATAATTTTTTGAGGCATTGGTGCTAACTCCATTCTTTCTTTTGTGATGACCCTTAACCCGCCGTGCTTCCTATCACCTACGCCACTGTTGTCTATTGTTAGTGGTACTTCCTCATTGTGCCATTTCAATACATGGTCATTTAGGTCAAGTGACATTTGGTGCTCCGACATGAAATCTAGGCCTAGGATGCATTGGTCGGTTATATCAGCAGCATTGTATCGATGTTGAAACCGTATTCCTCCTACAGTGACTAATATGAAACTGCTGCAGCGTCTCCAGTTGCTGTTCTTAGGTTATACCGAATCAATCTTTCCATACGTTCTCGTGGCTCCATGTCAGGACGTATAACCGATCTGGAAGCTCCGATATCCAATGTAAATGTGCATGGTTCTAATACGCCATTAACAACTTAGCTGTTGCAGTTCCTCCCTAGTTGGGCAATCTGAACTGTGATCCTGGGGCTTTCTTCCACTTTACTTAGCTTTCGCACCGCAAAGCTGGTGGCACCTAGTTTTCCGGATACCTACTCTGGAGGCCTGTCAAGCATAATGCTTTAACGTCTTTTGTTGTACATATATCTGTCTTCATGGTTACAATCCTTGATGTAGTGTCCGGGTTGTTGGCATCTAAAGCACCTTGATTGGGAACGAGATCTCCGTCTGATGTTCTGGAAGCTTTCTTGTGGTCTTCTTCCAAGTTTTGCTTCTATCATAATCTCTATTTGAGTTATATCTTTCACTTCGAGCTTCCGAAGTTTAAGGAAATCCGTGGTTAAGCTGGTTCTGACTGCTTCGTATTCCAAGGCTGATGTATTAAGGCCCTTTCTGCTGGTGATAATGATCTGGATCTTCTAACGTGTATACATGGTGGTCGCGATAATGCCGGCCTTCTAGTTCGCTATTGCCCGTCATTTCTCACTGCTTTTTGAAGCCTTAAATATAACCCCGTCTTATTGCCTTCCCTGGGCTATTCTCGCTCCTCCAAATCAAGTCTTAACTGCTGCGCTGTGTCACACTTCTGACACCAATTGTTACGAATTTAGCTTCTGGATTCGTAATGGATTTTGCAATAACAAAACACCGTGATCAAATTTACTGGATTGATTTTTATTTCACTATAACCATATGCAACACTTTGCTTTAATCGTAATACAAAATTATCTATCTTAAAAAATACTGGCCATGAGATTCAAACCATTGAACCAATAGAACACCGCCTTCTGGTGCTATCTATTGATGAAAAATGGTGCCAAACAGAAATTGTCATAGCTTACTGCAGATGAATTATGGATGTCACTTTGTATATTGATCTTGAGTCGTGAGAGAGACCACATTATCTTATGTTTTGCTTTTACAAGTGTTATTTTAATCAATGATGAGGCCTCTAACATGACGAGAGCCATCGTTTGTGTTGTTGTCTAAAGTGAGGTTCATCATCCCCAGTTCCATAAAAATAACTTTATATGGGATTTCGTAAACAAAAATGCTTTTTATATCCTACGTTAACTATTATAGAATAAATATGTATACTTACTTCTCTGCAATCCTGAGTTCAGGAATTTTCATCAAATTAAAGAAAATGCCCGATAAAGTACTGCGTGCTGGACCTAAATGATGCAGCGATATTTGAAATGTAGATACAGAAATCGCTGTTAGCGACGATAATTGTGGAGATGGCTTCTTCTTGTTGTTATAAACAAAACGAAGATTACCTTGGGATTTTTGTGGTAGAGAACTACAATGGCTTTTAAAACACATTTTATTTTATAGATTTTTCGAAGATTTATGTTCTTATATAATTATTAATTATTTTTTCTTTTTATTTCTTCCAGGTAAGCACATATTCAATATTGATTTCCTGGATTTAAGCATAATGGTATGTCATAAGATATGATAGCGAAATCGTTAATTGAAGTAGTTCAATTATAATTAAAATCAATTAAAATTTTTGACGCCACTCATTTTATCGATTTAAACATTTTGTTGGTTTTTTACACAATTTAGAAGAAGTTCATAAAAAGCTAAGACTCTTGTTACATTCATGGTATGTAATAAAGAAATTTATTATTTACAAAACAGTTTCTTATATTAAGCTATCGTGTATACAATTTGCGTTTTAATTTATTTTGCCAACCTTGTATTTTGTCAGTTCATATTTGATAGTCGTGGAGTGCCGGTCGATAATAATTTAATAATTAATTTATTTATTTTTGGTATGAAAATATGGTTTGAAAAACCTTGTAAAAGATCTCAGTAAGGGTCAACTTGGCCTGTAATGCTGTTGATTTTTTTTGGAACGATCCTTATTATAATTTTAACTTTCATTAGCTTTGACGATTGTGGCGTTATTATTTTATAAGGTAAAACTGTTATAAGGTAAAACTGTTTTATAAATTAGAACTTAAAGCTCCTTTTGCATTGTTTCCTAAGGTGACTTATATTGCGTTAAAAGTTGTTTTGTAAGAATTCCAGAAACCAAAAGATCGTTTTGAATATTAATGAAAAACTATGAAGACTATGAAAACATACAACACTATCGCAAGTAAATGGCTGTATCTTCTTCGCAACCTAATCGATTTGTTAATTGTTAACAATTACCGCCATTCTGTATTGGCGTGGAAGATAACACTTTGCCGAATATTCTTGATAGCTTTTTACATTAGTAGTTTACATTGCATACTATTGTACATTTATTGGAATGAAGCCTTATAGATAATCACAATTACTTAAGATTCCTTACTAGGTTTCTTGCGCTGCTGAAACTCTGTCTCTAGTTCACGTTAGGTCCAACAGATTGGTTCTTTGTATTTACTTGTTATATCGTTATACTACGTAAATCCTTATTTGCATGTTCATGCAGGAGTTGAAAGTGTTTTCATGGATGATATTTGATCTCGTCTGCGCCAAGCTACAATTTCAAGCCTCTATATGAAGGTTTTTGTTTCTAATGTTCCACGGCTTACAATGGATCGTAGCATTTTATTTTGGAATGTTTGGATTATTTTTACGTTTGTTTTCTTAACACAACCCCAGAGCTGTATCTATGGCATACAGGTTTTAAAATTTGTTTATATAGCAGAAGCTTATTATGAATCGAGAGCTTATTATTGTCTGAATTTGATGTTTAATTCTCTCTTTTTTTATATGTTCCTTCCACCTTAGTTTGGCTATAACTAAGTATTTGCCGTATTTACATACTGTACTTTTTGTGAATTGATCATTGTTGGTATGTGCTTAACTCCCAGATTAGTAAAGTTCACATATGATTTAGTTTCATTCGTTTAATACGCAATTTTTTTTTGTCCAATGGCATAGTTTGTTTGAGGCTCTGCAGTTTGTTGGAAGAGCAAATCTGGCTATTGTTGCATCGGTATTGAGCATATTTCTTGTATAAAAGAGATGAAGTTTGGGCCCGATGACACTACCTTGAGAGGCACTCACTCCTGCTGTTATTCTCTTTAGTTCAGAGTATTTATTTGTCATACTTTACTCGAAAGTGTCTGTCAAATATACGATTTCAATAGCTCATACATATTTGTTTCGGCAGATCCCGATTCAGTTTGAATGCAAGGCCTTTATGTCATACCTTAGCAAATGTTTAAGCCATATCTAGGAATATCCCGGAGAATATTTGTTTGGATTCAAGTCGATTACATCCGTAATTCTAATAATTTGTTCTATAGTCGAGTTTTTTTCTCTGAAACCAAATTGATATGAAGGATTAAAGTTTCTTTCTTCTATTATTAGTTTCAGTTTTAGTTTTTCAGTAATTTTCGAATAATTTTGAAAGAGTTGGAAGTAGAGATATAGACCTATACATGAAGATTTTTCATTCGGTGGTTCGTTTAGTTTTAGAATCATTATTACTTCTGCAACCTTCCATTGCCTTGGTACATATCTTAATTTTGCTGCATTCATTGTGTGCAATTATTTCTTCCTACCTTTTTCTGTTAAGCCTTTACTTGACCTGCTATCAAGTTATACCTCGGACCCTGTTAGGTTATGGAAACGTTAGGTTATTCTTGATTCCCCAAATTAGTTCATGCAATGTTATCGATCTTACTCCTTATTCCTTGCTTTTTGTTTGGGATTTTTAGCTCAGGTTAGGTATAATCAAGGCCTTGGTTGCCATGTTCCTTAGTGAACAGTCTGAGTCTTTTTGTTCTTTCAGATTGTTTAGGTATCTATTGACTGACTGGTTTTAAATCTTCTTTTATAAAAGCTTTTAATTTATTGACCAACTTGTTAAACAGTCTCTTCGTTTCCGTTGTTCGATTTCTTTGCAAGCTTTTACGAGCTTTTATTTTATTGTTAATCATTTCTCTCACTTCGTTGAGAAATGTAAGGTTTTTATTTGTTCCTCTTATTTGACTAGGAGTATATGCTCTGAATTGCGTGTTGGCGTACCCAGGCGTACCGCCTAAGTGGAATTCGCATTTTAGCTTTTGACCTGCTACAAATAGCTTCTTCTCTTTAGTTGTTATAATTGAGATAAGTATGCGGGCTTGTGCTATTCTGGCTGTAATGAAAATGAAAGATTTCACTTTTGGAAGAGTTTATATTAATTTTCTTTTCCTCGCGTATTTAAAATACTGCGGTTAAGGTAATTAGATAGCCTTTCTATCGATACTAGGCCTCATACTATTATATGGCTTTTCTAAGGGATGACTTTACCAATTTTCAATAGTCTCGAAAATAACCTAACTTTAAGCTTCAGGTAAGGGTCTCGGTGAACTGTGATATAGATTTGTCTGGATTAATTATCAGTACTGATTTTAATATGTTATCGTCACTCGGAACTTTTCTTATGTTAAGATAACGAAACATTTTTGCAACTTCTAATTTGTCGTATTTAGGAGAGTTAAGAAAATTGCTAACACGGTTATTGACTCACTGTTCAAACAGTTCAAACGGACACTTAAATACTCGATTTGAATTGGTTATTAAAGTGATAAGATCTTATTTTTTACCGTTAGGTTTCCGAATTTTGCTAAATGTTTTGGACGAGATTTAAGTTTTTTTAGTTCACTGAACCGATAGGAAATTCGTTTGCGTAGTTTTAATTGTAATTCAAATTATATGATCTATGAGTGGAGCTCAGCAGGAGTATTTAGGTTTCCTTTGCTTTGAGTAAGAGGTATATAGTTTCCTTGATGGTGCATTGAATTGTTCTTGGTGATGGTCTTTTTCTTAATTTCAGTAATGTTTAATGCATCGTAAATCTTCAGTTAGGCGTTGGTCGCCCATCGTTGTTTTATCCAACAAAGCTACCAGTTTTTTCTTTTCCGAGAGCGTTGTTCCCTCACCAGGGACATTCTTTAGGTACGTGTACTTGTCGATTGCAGAAGGTTCTCGCAAGACGTCGTCTTATGACGCATTCGCGTCGAACAATTTCGATAGTTCTAAACCAGCTGTCTGTGTTAGTTACCCATAACTCTAGTAGACGAATGCCAGTGGTCGGGATATTAGCCACACCCTGGTGTTTATTGTCATTGTCATTGGACATTGTGATATATATCATAGGATTAAAAAGTGTATCTAAGGCTGCGCATCATGTAATAATGTAAACCACGTGGTTTAATTATAGGCCGTAAGAACGGACGTCGGGGTCACCAAATATATAGGAAGACTGAAATATAACGAGTGATCATAGCTCTGTGTGTGTCTTTAATATAATTATTCAGATGTGAAAGGTTGTGCGAAGCAATGCTCAGTTTCGAAATGATGATGAATTTTTACAATTTTGTTAAAAGTAAATTAACATCTCATCAGGCCTTGGTGACCGAGTGCTATGTGCCATCGTCAATTTACGCTCAATATAATATATTTATAGTTGGCGTTTTGAAGAATACTGAATAGTTCCTTGCAATCTTAAATCAAGCGGTTAAATTTTGTTATGAGAAAATAAGGATAACCAGCTGCCGCCAGACTTACGAGGGTTAGTATTTGTAAGGAATTTTTGTGTCGTATGACTTGCTGAAAATCGCTGAATGAGTTCATCTTCGCACGGTCTATGCATTCAAATATTCCTATTCACTTTGTCTGTGGTGATAACGCTGGTTGCTTTATCATCATTTGATGTGGGCTCGACCATTTATAACAGCTTCGACATTCACTCGCGGATTATTGATTTTCTAGGCTGTCACATTGTACGAAATTTACTACATTTGGTGCAGTTTTCCGCCTAATACTCACTGCTCTTAAAGTAGAAAATTATTATTTGCCATCTTCTGGGTGGTGCTTCTTATGCTTCTTTTAATCAAATCGAATGTCTTCGCTGTTTACTTTTTTTTATCTTTTGCTTACATTTTGCAGCTTTATATATAATCCCACATTATGATTTTAATATAACTTACGAGTATATATTTTACATAAAATTTAAAATTAAATCATAACAAGTTTAAATTAATACACTTTGTATTAGCTCACAAGCTTAGATAAAATCAGTTAATATAGTATCACAAATTTAAAACACGTTTTAAATTTAATTGGTATTTTGCTAGGAACTAGCTTAAAAGTATTTCTCGATCAAATATTTAACTAAATACATATAGTACGCGTGTCTAGGTAGTTCGATAAATACGTTACCAAAAATGAAAATTGTAAAAATTAACGAGAAAAATTTAAAGTTAAATTGAATATCACGGATTAATATGACTAATTTGAAATTAATGAACCGCATACGGTTATAAATATCTTACGACATCATAGTAACCGACCAATTTAAGTATCAAATTTACTAAGAAATTTGTAACGTATAATCTACAATGCCAGCAGCACACAAAAAATCCATATATACGTTAATATTTCAAAATGTTTACCACTTGGAATTTACACCGGTAAAAAAACATAAAAATTCAAATCGCAAAACTATATAATGTGAATGTATATATAGTCAATCTAATAAAATCGCGAACTAGTTTCTAATATATAAATGTTTTTTTTTTACTATTATTATTATTTAATGTCTTTAAAAATGAAAAGTTCATTGTCCCATAAGAACTACACAATAATATACTCGAGAGTATATATAACATGTGTAGCAATAATGCTTGCTTGTTTGTATTTTCGTTAAATCGGAATTTAATTTTCATGCGCGAGTGCAAGCGAAATAAAATTAATTAAGTCGTGGGAAATTTTTTTTGCATGTGTATATTTATATGAGTGTATATGACATGAAAATTTTTAATTTACATTCCCTTTAATATATATTATGTATAATGAATACCCATAAAATCGTCTTAAACCTAGAAATATCTACTTGAAATAATTTCGACTTAAACTTTTTTATTTTTGTAATTTCCAAGACAAATGATGTACTTTGAAATAGTTGTAGCAGAATTTTAAAATATAAATGGCAGCGCTAACAAAAGTGGAAAATTATTTTCCTTTCATTATATACATAATATTTGTGTGTGTATAAACAGTTGTTGCTAGAATTTCTATATAACCTACATTTTCTTCTAGATTAAAGGTTTTCCTGTATCTAGTCATTCCTCAACCATGACAACAAAAACTTAAAAAACTTTTAATGGTTTCTTATTAATTTTTTTTGTACATTAATAACACATTATGTTCTGTTTTTACTTATGCACTTCAACTACGTACATATACATTAACATAAACTAAAATAAATCAAATGTAATTTGTACATTACAATAATTATTGTAATTAAATTATAAAAAAAAATTAATTTATTAGGTAAATTCTAAATGTACTTGTGTTGAAATTGCATAACAAATATGTATATCCGCTCATTTTCTTGTATTTTTTTTTGTTTATTTAAGAACTGTTGAATAATCAACCAATGAATAATTTATCATGTAGGATTATTACCACTTTAACCTCTTGATTTGTTGTAATAAAAAAAATGTATATATGAAGAATATATGTTAGTCGGAAGTAACAATTTTTTTATCAAGTGGTCGATCTTAATATATTTTAAATTAGGAATGGCATCGAAGGTTTAAGATATTTATTTAAAATTTGTTGAAATAGTTTTTCAACAAGCCACTTCACCAAATCGGCACTATTTTTGTGCTTAGACAAATTAGACAAATTAGTGACGAACTATATGATTGTTGTGTAAAAGCTCAGAATTATCATTGGAATCTTTTTTATATTATAAGTTCATGATTCATCGAACACTTAAACCGCTTACGTTTCAATTCATTTGCTTTTATTGCTGAACTTTGCTCCTAATACAATATAAGCGAGTACTAGTTGCAGTACACCGTTGGCAAATACTATACAGTTTTTCAAGCTACGAGGTTTGTCTAGAATCGTGTAATGTTAATGTATTGTGCCATTTAACTTTTGATTTTCCAATAAAATAAAGGGTACAAATTTATCTTTCGTTGCTTTGTTAGAAACGCATCTTTTAACCAAAAATATATTTTTACAACTGACAGACAATTTATCAGGCTGTTAATTCAAATTTGTGTATTACTAAAATTGTACTGTCCTAAGTTAGACTCCCACCATTGACCACATCGCCGTGACCAATTGTGTTAAATCGTTCGTGATGGTCAGCCCAACGATCGCCATTTTTTTTAATAAATATTCTTTTTAGTAAATATTTATAGCTAACAACATATTCCATACAAGGTAGTAACTAATATAAATGCATCTTGGCTATACAAACAGTTTTCATTTCTGCACATTCAAACCAACTAAGTCAGGGAAATTCTGACCATCGGCTTATTCCAGCGGAATGAACGTTCTTTTAAGAGTTCGAATGGGACTCTTGTTTTGCTTTCGATAATACTAATGTAGTACTGTGCATCCATTCTGGTTTCGACTGTCATTCTCACAATGATGGAACAGTTCATTCTTCCCAGTCTCTCTAAGCTAAAAATATCAGACAATCCTTGGCATAATTACTACTGCAAAATAGCAACCGTCAATAAAAAAGCCTTTTACCGCAAATATTTAAAAAATACCTACAAATTAAAATTAAACTAAATTTAAGGCGACTAGAAACTTGGCAACGCGAACGGTCTCGCAAGCTAAAAAAGATCACGAAAAGAAGGTTATTGAAGAGTTGCGTCATGTCTTAGACCGGGGTTATAGTAATCGAACCTTTTGGTCATTTGATCGCAAAGTCGAGGAAAACTTCTTGGGAAGTAGGAAAACATATATATGACTTATGGAAGCTGGGGCAAATATTTTTTCTCAAGAAAATGCTAATCTCGTCCAAAATCAAGAATCTAGAATGATTGGGGATGTAAAATTGTTATCTAATCTTGATTATCTTTCCCATATCCGTAATGTGGGAACCTTTTGCGTGTTTTACAAGTACATTCATATGTGCATTGATCATCGGAACTTTATGGAATTATGCCGGGTTGGTTAAGGACTGGGCATACTTTAAGACGGCCTGTGCATAAGTACAATCAGCAAATTAAATTCACCAGAACCTATAAATTTAAAAACTCGTTTTTGTTCTGTGTGTGTGACTGGAATGAACTCAATGACGAGACGCACCCATTGGTATCCAATTTACTGAGTTAGAAACTCAATGTCAAAAGTAAAAAAGTATAAGACAGAAAACTTGTTTTCCTTTAATCCCTTTAACTCCTTTAATTTTTTAATCCGCAAGAAACAGCTACGGTACGTTTGACATCTCTTGTTGTTCATCATTCGACTTCGGATACATGTTAGAGGGATTTTTTTTGATTTAAATCCTACGGCGTAGAGATTGCAATCACTTATACCGAAACGATTGGGAATATCGCATATCTACTGCGATTGGTAGATTGAATTTGTATCAGCCGCCGTGTCACGGGTGATTCGAACTACCAATGCAGATGATGCGTCATTTAAATCTTTCATTCAAAGTGTTTGCACAACTTGTCATTTAGCAATCGTTCGCGTGTTTCATCGTTAGAGAAGTTAGTTTGGCAACACTCCATTTCGTTTCTCGTCCCATACACGACTTAATTGTTTCAATCCGTACAACGATCTAAGTAGTTTGCATACATTATTCGAATTATTGATAAATCCTTTGGATTGATACATGTATTCCTTTATAGTTCGTCGTTAAGAAAAGCAGCAATGCAGTTGACGAATATTTAGGTCGAATTTTGCTGCAAAGGCAAAAGAAACCGAATCAATGTATACTTTAGAACGGAAGAAAACATTTCATGGTAGTCGACACCATGTTTTTGCGAAAAAACTAATCTCGTTCTGTATCGCACAATTTCACCATCTGTATTGCTCTTAGTTTTGAACACCCACTTGCATTTAGTAAGTGTTTTGTCACGGGCTAAATCGACTAAGGTCGAAGTTTAATTTTCATTTATAGATTTTATTTCTTCGCTTTTCTCCACAAATCAGCAATTGGGCTCGACAATGCTTCGTCAACTGTTTCAGAATTAATTCCAATAATTTCCTTTGCCTACAAATTATGACGTATTATATCCATATTTCAGATACGTTCGGAGCTTCTAATTTGTTGTTTATTCCGATGAGTTTCAGCTGGAATATGCAATTCGGCACAATCACACTCAATTGTAACGTTGCCATCGGATGTGTCATTCGTAACAGGTACTGCGTTATTTTCAACATTTAAATCTATTACTTTGGTTTCGTTGACATTCTCAATTACATTATCAATGACCTAGACGCCTTTATGGATTCTTCCTTAATTGACAGTGCGGGAAATTTGGCAAAACGCACGCCACCTGAATAGATATTGACGTCAACTCCACATTCGTCACTGGCCAAAATTACTTGTGAAAAAGAAGAATTAGAACTTAAATCTAGGTCATTGACCTTCAGATCTGGCTTTTAGATGTAGGAATGCTTGACTCTATAAATAAAATATCTTTGCTTTAGTTGTCTTTGTGTCGAGCTTCCGCCATTTTTTCTTCGGGACATGTACCATCGCTTTGCATCCAAATACTATAGTAATGCGGTCAAGGCTGGTTTAGTTTTTGATCAAAATTCTCTTGGTGTAGTCGGTCGCATGTTTCTGCTTGGAATTCGGTTTACCAAATATGCTACCGTTGATGAAGCTTCAAAACTTTTTACTCAAGCCGGAATTGATTAACATACATCGAACTCGTTCTATAAATATCCTATTGATCCGCTTTGCAACACTAATTTGTTCGGGAGTGTATGATGCTGTTTTTTGTTTTTCTATTCCGCTTTTCGCCAAAAAATGATCAAGGTTTCGATTAGAATACTCCGTTCCGCAGGAACTTTAACTGTTTCTGAGCACTGATTTTCGACGAGAGCATTCAACTCCAAAAAAGTGTTGAAAACTTATTTTCTTTTAACGTATATTACGTACATATTTTTCTTTTAACGGAACAACAAATACATTTCTATCGCACCAACAAATGTAGCGAAATATTTCGCATAACCTATTGACCGCTCTTGCAGCGTACTATAGACGTCGGAATGAACCAAATCGAGCAAATGTTCAGTACGCGATTACCAACATCTTTAAATGTAGTGCGCATTTGCTTTTCTTCAATGCAAACAATGCATTTGTTGTTGCTTCCTATGCTCCAATTTACGCCAATTACGGCGCTACACACCTTTTTTAAATGTACATTTGTGCCGATGCAGTAGAAACAAACCAATCACATCGATTTTAACTAGTCGTCAGAAATATGACATACAAAATATTTTAATTTTTTTCCATTTTTCTCTGAACAATCGCTTGCGAAAATACCCGTCTGACCACACGAATGATATTGATCGAATGATGTTCCATTTTGCTAACATTACATTACCACTATTTTTTGAGTAGAATTTCACTTCTTGAAACACCAATGTTATCACTGTACCCGTTGTCAACTTTATTGTTGAATTTTCTACTGCTATTACTAGTGGCTTGTGATCGTCAGGCACCCCAGCCAACATACGCGATACGATTATTTCATATGTTATTTCTAAATTAGCTTTTTTTTACTTTAATAGAAATTATTACCATACGATTCACATGTGAATCGCACTCGCACAGCTTCAATTTGACTAATTCTTTCAGCAAGGCTACTCGTCTATACAAGCCACTATCTTTAAATGCTCTTAAAAAGGTGGTTCACGCTTCTTTAGCTGTTTTTGCATTTGCGATTTTCGAATAATTTTTTCTTTAAATCGTTTGCTTTTTTCACATCATTTGCATCTTCAGCTAACTCATTTTCGATATGTGATCACAATCCTTTGATTACTAAATATGAATTGGCCACAATTTTCCAATTTACAGGACCTTTTAATTTTTCTGGTATTACACTGAACTTAAAATCACAGATAAAGTTCTATTCACACCAACACTTATCCAAAATTCCATTCTTTTGTTTATCGGTCAAAATTAGGTTTGGAAATGTTTCGAGTAGTCTGGATTGATGAATGTCAAATGTTGGAACTTAATCTTCTTTATAGATTTCACAGGTCGACTTTAGAAAAGCGCCAGTTTGATTTTATTGGCAGTAGTTTCTGTTTTTCTATGATGTTTTGCTCGAGTCACTGAAAACAAAAAACATTTAATTCCGAATGAATGGTTCCGCAAGAGTTTTATTTAAATTCGAGAAGGGTGATCTAAAGGAAATTCTAATTTTGAAATAATTTTGCAAAAATGCTGCCGTTTGACTTACAAATATAATAATAACGGTTTTTATTATTAGTTTGGGAATTTCGACCAATTTGAGCTTGGCTGTTGTTCCCATTATTTATTTATTGCTTATCAATTTACGTGTCCGGAAATTTACAACAAACATACAATTTTTGTATTAAAATTGACAATCGATGTAGAATTATTCGTATAAGCACAATCGAGCTTATAGTTTAGCAGTTGAAACCATCTCTTTTATTTTACGCCGGCTAAATTTAAGACGCGCGAATACAGGTTCGCTTTGGTAATCCATTTAAAATACTGGCATGCAGGATGGTAAGTCCTAAGGATTCTGCTCTTCAAAATATGGTTGTAGTTCTGTTCATCGTCGCTACTTTTGAAATAAAAAACAAGTTTTTAAATACGCACCCAGAATTCGGTACTTCCCTCCATGTATTTATTTCCGGGGTTTAATTTAAGAAGACTTTAGAAAACAATAACAATAGACCACTGCACGAATTGCTCGGATTCACAACCCTTAACCATCCACAAAGTTCCAGTTCCTATGGAGTATCCTATGGATTATGCAGTCTATTGTCATATTTGTGTTTAATATTTCAACTCCGATTGCAGTCAAATCACTTTCGAATCTCGCCCTTATTAGGGTTCAATGAACTTGACACCTCCCTATTCAAGCTCCGCCGCTTTCACCAACGCTTCAATTACCCGATAATTTTTTTATTTTTATTAAAGAAGAGTTTTGTAAATCAAAGTTCGTTTCTCTCAATATTATTATAGTATCATATTTTGAAAAGTCGTTTTAAAATGTACAACACTTGTTAAACATTCTTTCAAGAACAGGCTTTTTTTATTTATTTCTTACAATAACATAAGAATAATTTGTGTACATTTTGTATTATCGTTGAAATGTTAAAAAATTGTATTTGTGTTGTATTATAATAATCGAAATGTTACCAATCCATAAATGACGTATACGTGTAACATATGTTTTCATCGTAAAGTGTTTATCGCGAACATCAAATTGTTTTTTTTATATCGACAACATTTGACTCATTGGTAATCAATAATGATTTTGATAGTTTTGTTATTTTGTAAAACAAAAAAATAAAATAAATAGTTTATTTATTATAATGTTTATTGTCATGAACATGAATTGAGGAGGAAATCATGTTTTGCAACAAAAAAAAACTATGTTAATAAATCTTGTGCGAACATAAAATTCTTATAGTTTTTTTTTCATATACATATATACAGTTATGAAATTTAATATTTGGATTACCGAAAATTTTGGAATTTTAGTCTAAAAATAACATTTATAGTTTGCAGATGTGTGTAAGCATTTAGAAATGATATTAACTTTTTTTCTTTATTACAAGAGGAAGCTTTTAATTTTTCGACACGCTAGTTTTAAATAATCACTTAAATTAATGACATCTTATAAGGTTTACATTTTTTTGTGTCCATTTTACGAGTAAAATAAAACTGGACTATTTACTAAAAACCCCGAGTTTGTATGAACTCTAGTTCAATGAATATTTTTCTAAGCGATTTGTTTTATTAGAAAGAGTAAATTAGAACCTTTACAGTACTCCATTCTGTCAACCCAATTTTTCAGAACTTTTTCGATTGTATGGGCTCCTATCTCATCAATGATAACTTTGATCTTTCAAGTCTTGGATAGTCTCTGGAGGGTCGCGTAACATTTATCCTTAACGGCTCCCCTTACAAAAAAAAGTCCAACGAAGTCAGAACGCAGCTGCATGGTGACCAATTGACATCTTTGTTACGGTTGATATTCGTCGGATTTTCTGTCTCAAAAGCGATAATTTTTTCTTATTGACATAGCCTCCGAGGTGAAAATGAGATTCGTCGGAAAATATGATTTTACGGTACAAATCCTCAATTTCTCAATTGAAAGTAAGTTTTCAATATTTTAAAATTTTGTACGAACGTAACCCATTCCCTAAATGCAAACATTAAACTAATTTTCTGTCATAACACGAATAAATTAAGTGTTGCCACACTCGAAATAATTGGTAGTTGAAATCGCAAACGCTAGATGGACCACTCCTTATATAAGCTTAGAAAATCTTGTTTTACATGAGGAAGTAGATTTTTAAATCAAAATTTAGAATATTTTTATTGCCAATGAGAAATAAATGTCTGACCTAGTGGTATTTAACAATGTTCAAATCACCAGAAAAATATTTGTGGAACTGTGTTTCTAAAGGCTTAAAACGGTTGATACAGTATATTTTATGAGATATAATGTCAATTCATTTTCAATTAAAAATTCGTTCGTCCTTGGATATCAGTCACATTATATTTTCATCATTTCATTTTCCTTGGACATCAGTCACATTATAAGATTTTCAAATTGAAATCTTTTTTGTAAACCCTTTTATTTTATTAAAAAGATTTAGTAAATTAGTTGACCTTGCGGGCACGTATTTAGTTCGGTCGTCTTTTCAGATCTATATCTCTTAAAATTTTAGCCTCTTGACAGTCATCTTAACTACACAAGAAGTAGTAGTTTATTATGATTAGACGCTCATCGGTAAATACACATAGTTTTTCTCTGTAATCTGTGTGTATAAAAAATTGGTTGGTTTTAAACAATATAGTTTATCCCAATAAAGATTAAAGGTTATAATCTAGCCCCTGTAATAATAAACGTTCAATTGACAAAATTGCTAAACTGCATAAAAATGTTCTTGTGTTATTAATGATCATTAGTAATTTTTTAATGCTGATTATTTCAAAAATGCTAAACGATCGGACTCCACAAGCAATAGAGATGGATGAGTAATGTCAAAAGTAGTATTGATATAGACTCAACATTATTTTAAAAAAGTTTAGCTTAACAAATTAAATTATAAACACATTTCTTGGCGAAGTGTGCAGTGTCAAAGTAATCAAAATGTTTTAATTCTTCCTCAAAACGGCTGTATCGATGCCTACTGAAAACATATATCAAAGGTTTTGATTCTTTCATCGTTTTGAAACATAACCTCGAAAATTTTTAATATAGAATTTATGGACTGTTCCTATATCCAACTGGACAACTAACTTCGATTCCGCGTAATGTAAAAGAATTACTATGATTTCTGGTAAATATGCTCAGTGTAATTTTTGGTATTTTATAAAAGTTGGGAAACCTTTTCACTCATTGCGAAATCGCTGGATGATTTAAAACCGTTCGATTGAGATTGGAGAAGCAGAGTTAGAATCATTTACGAAATTGAGATTAAAAATAGTTAAACGTTAAGTTCTTAGGATTTTCTCACCGGCAAGATGAGACGAGTGTCATTGTGATGCTAGTTCTAT
Source organism: Tipula confusa (assembly GCA_963556175.1). Classification (NCBI taxonomy): domain Eukaryota; kingdom Metazoa; phylum Arthropoda; class Insecta; order Diptera; family Tipulidae; genus Tipula; species Tipula confusa. The sequence continues at coordinate 86,382,554 of OY744475.1, forward strand.
GATTTGGAGCGATACTTCTACAAAAGAAAAAGGATGGCAAATTTTACCTGACTCCGTAATTTTCAAAACGTAAAACACCAGTAGTATTCCAAAACCATTCGTATAAATTAAAATGTTTGGCGATTGTATATGCTCTGCATCGTTTTCGTATTATAAGTAGAGTATAGATCAAGCCATTTTAATTTTACCATTTAACAAATTATATCCAGATGACCTAAATACGCTTAAATAAATAAAATCTTCCTCCAAAACTTAAATCAAAATTACTCCAAGTCTAACGGACGTAAGATATACACCCTTGACAAAACAATGAATAAACAAACGCAGTCACCTTATGTTTAAGGGTCTATGGTTGATATCAAGAACTGTGCATTAAGATCGATAAATCTCCAACCAACCGTGACTAATTGTGGTTAAATAAACCCGTTCATTGAACTTTTAAATCAAATTGATTCAAGGTTAAAGCAAATAACTGGAAATTTTGACAGTAACTTTAAAAGATTAGACATCATCTTGATTTACAACAATTACCTCCAGTTCGAGCTACTCCAACTTACAAGAAGCCAAAACAACGAATATTTGGTCCTCTGCTGTGGCAAGGATTAAAATTCTGCGAATTAAACCAAGTTATGCGACAAAGTAATAAAATTGTTGCTTCTATCCTTATAAAGATTGGTCATGGATCCATTCTAGATGATGACGAATTTAACAATATCAAGTCAAGATTTTTTTACGAAAGAACACAGTGCTGCCCAAATGGGGTACGATTATTTCATGAAAACGCATCGGTTATTGAATACTACAAATCTTTTTTGCAACAAGCTCAAGATAAATTTGTTTCTATTGCAATATTTATTATTAGCGGCTGTGCTATCCATGAACAGGATAATCAGTCTTGGAATATGTAGATATTTTCAAGAATAAAAATAAAAAAAATAAATAAATGGTGATGCAATAATTACACAAGATTTCAGTGACTGACAAGATGTCAGTGATCGGCACAGGTATGGATTGTCATACGAAATTATTTTTGTAACTGTAAAACCTTATTATTACACGAACATTACAGATAGCTTAGCTAACGAATGAACAAAATGAAATTACTAGTGAATGACAGATTTTTCATGATAAAAGAACTAGTACAGTTACCAATAGATAAACTGTTGGATTCATTACGGAACTCAAAATCGATAAACGGTTCCTTTTAGACGTCGAACTACAAATATATATTTTAATAACCACAAAACTATTGTGGGGAAAAGAAATCACTTTCTTATGATGTCTTTCATAAGTCTCCAGGAGGTATATATGACGAAATAGTCTAAGTGTATAGTAAAATTCATTAGGTTCAGTTATTATATGTCACTTTATTACTGGTATTGAAGGTTTGTTCATATGTAACCGTAATGATATAAGATTTTATCATAGAAGAACAATTGAGCAATCAAATTTAAGTGTGCAAGAAGAATTTAAAAGGCTATAATTTAATAAACTTAATACTCTGCAAGACATAACTAATAATTTCATTAAATCGACAGAGGGATTGACAATTTTAACTTTACACTGTAAAAGTTCCAAAAACATGCTTTAGATTTAGAATATTCTATTATTATCAGAAACATGGCTTTCTAAACAAGAAGATGTTCAACTAAATAATTTCGATTGTATAGTAAAATTTAAACGGGAAAATGTTAGAGCTGCGGAAGTTGCGCTATATATATTAAAACAGAAACATACCAGAACCACGACGCTAATTAAAGAACTTTCAATACAAAATGCAGGTGTACATATTCTGAAATCACAGAAGATACATTAAATAATATTCCGTAACTCCATTGAAAAATATGTGTTTTACATCTACCGGGTGTACCGGGACGGCTACATTTTTTTTCTATTTCTTTTTTCAACATTTCTTTAAGGATGCGAGGTTTTCTTTGAATTGCCCAGTTTTACAAAATCTGTAATAGTGGTCTGAATAGGTGTTGTCAAGTTTTTATGATCTACTGATTTTATTTCACTCGGTCAACTGTTACTATTCAGTTGAATCAAAAATGCATCAGTTTTAAAACTTTCATCTTTAATCTGATTGAAATCAATAAGTCCTCTAAGAATAGGTGTTGTCCATCAAAATTGAATCATTTTAAAGCTTGTATTCGACAAAATAATGTTAATAATGTTCAATTATAACCTTGAATGATGTTGCTTTTGAATTCAAAATATACGAAGTGCTGTTTGGAAGTACAATTATGAAGTCAATACTATTTTGTTTCATAGGTCGAAGGGTTAAAATTTTAAGCCCCCTTAAATGTAACCTTTATAAATAAATGTTCAACTGCGCGTTGTTCTTTGTTGGTGTGGAGATAAAATATACTTATAGAATATACATAAATCTGATTTGCGTACAAAAATCTGATTTGCATACATAAATCTGATTAGTAAGATTGTCCTCACAATAAATTGCATTCGTGCTTTTTATATGTAGAAGTTTAACATATACCAAAGCATTTTGTAATACATGACGTGTCATTTATATGGGCCCAATTTCATTCCGAAATTTTCTTTGTTAGAGGAAACCTAGACACGAAGGCAATTTGCATTTCTTTTCGATTTGCAAACTTGGTAAATGTTCGACTGTTTTAATAAAATTTGCACTGATGTGACTTAAAATTTAGGTTTCATCTTCCCAAATATTCTATTTAAGTAAATTGTTTGGAAATTCTATGGACTGACAGAAAATGTAGAATAGATATAGAAATGTTCAACATATAGTAGTGTCCATTTTTAAATATATGAAATCATCAATAAGTCTAAATGCTAATAGTTGGATAATTATTGAATCGTAAATATATCTAAAGTTATAAGAAAAAAGACGTAGTAAATTAATATTATTGAAAATATTTTATGAATTTTAATTTATGCAAATTAATAATAATAATAAAAAACATTATGCAATATATTCGATCATCAAAATTATTAGCGGCTTTGAACATTTTAATAATGTAATGCTTTTGAAGTAATACACGTGCGCATGCGTTATCCGCGAGGTTCAAGTTCAAGATCAGTAATTTGTTACAATATTTCATCTTTAATGATTTATTAACCAACTTCATTAAAATTGTTGTATAATTTAACTACGAGAGTCGTATGTTAAGTAGCCTAGTCTGTTATATATCGATACCAACATTATTTCCCCCTGCATTTTAATATCGTTTCAATCATTTTATTAAAGTTTGACGTGTTTGTTTATGGTTAATTGGTAGCCGACTAGGCATTGGTCGGTTGTAAAGGTTTCCATATGAAATTGTGTCCATTAGATTGAAAAGGTCATATCCTTAATTGTATCTCTCAGTTTATGGTCTAAATGCGCAAATGATTGCACATATATTCGGCATTTATTGTCATGTTCATAAAATTTTGCCACTAATTGATTTGAATTTGTTCTACATATAGGCCCGATTCTATGAACAACGATAAATAAAAAAAACCGAGAGTAACAATTAGAATCAGCAACTGGGATTATTTTTTTCGCCGATTCTATGAACGACGATAGATTATAATTTACGCTTGGTTTTATTGTAGGTGGTAATACTTTTTTGTGACACATACTTACAATTTTTTAGTTTCTATGGTTTTTACTTAAATTTGTTGATGTTCATATTTATGAAATGTCAACCATTTTTAGATATAGATCTATATCTAAAAATGGTTGATATTTTTTATCGAGAAATTAAAATTAAATAAGATATTTTGTACAGTTTATTTTAGTTAATTTTGACTATTTTATAATTACAAATTCAATATGTTAGTTATAATATGTGAACCTCAAAAATGTGTTATCCTCTAATTTATACACTAAAAACTGCGGGTAAATCTGAGGATAAAAAAAACCCGATTAATCGTCGGTTCATAGATTGCAAACGACGATAAATCTGATGATTAATGTTTTATTTGCGTTCATAGAATCGGGCCATAGTGTGATGATATTTTTTACTAATAATAACATTAGTAGCATCATCTATTAACGAGGTCTTTACTCACGATTATCGTAAATGTGTAAACTAATTTCAAAATGTATTATTTCAAATTGTCAACCAAAGTATTAAAATAGCAAATTCCTCGACATTTTTGACGTTTTGGTAATTTATTTTCTTTTTTTCAATAAATAATATATGATTTGGAAAAATTTTATGTGCCGTCATCACTTATAATCTAAATAAATACAAAATTTCATTCAGGTATGCAATTTAATGACGTTTAATTGAATTAATGACATTTTAATTATAGGTTTTACATTGATCTACACCGTTTCATATATTTGTATATACAAGGTGTCTCAGTAAGAAGTTCAGATTTTTATAAATTTAATAAAACAAAAACGGCTTAATATTTTTCCAAATTTATTTTTTTATTTGAAAGTATTTCTGAGCACATTTTGGATTGTGTGCGGATCTATTTCGGCAATAATTGCTTCAATATTGGCTTTCAAACTCTCAATTGTTTGTGGATTATCCGTATAACACTTGTCCTTCACGGCACTCCACAAATAAAAATCCAAAGGCATCAAAACCCAGCTCCTTGTCAGCCAATTCACGTCAGCATTTCGACTGATAATGCGGCCATCGAGTTTTTGACGCAGTTCCACTATTATAACGCCCGATGTGACGCATGGCGCACCATCTTGCGGGAACCGAAAGTCGTCTAAACCAATATCTTCAAGATATGTACACAAAAAAGATGTTAACATGTGGGGATGGAATTAACTACCGTAACGGTTGACCGTAACGTTCGCGCCGGCCCCATCTTCGAAGAAATACGACCCAATAATGCTGCCAGTCTACAAGCCGCACCAAACAGTTACACGCAATGGATGCATTGGCTTCTCCACATATCCTTGTGTATTTTTCGATCCCCAAATGGCGACAATTTTGTTTGTTTACGAACCCACTGAGATGAAAATGCGCCTCCTACGAAAAGATGATTTTTTCAAATTTTTTGATTTCGAACCAATTGTCTTTGTTGTGGAACTAAATTTCCATCATTTCCCACTTTTATTGAAGCGTTAAGCGATTCATTTCGTCAATTAGAAATAATTACTGAGGTTCTGTCAAAGAAAGAATGACATTAGTGTTGCCAGAGCCAAAATAACCGATATGTCAAATCGTAACCGGTTGTTGGGACATCTTATATAAGGTGGTGGAAGTTATAGTATATGTTTCTAACAATGTTAATTTATTGCCGAATTTTTTTTGCTATAATTAGCAACAATTTAGTTAGTTTTGTCGCTATTTCTAGGGTGATTTATCATTGTATCTTTTTACAAACATCTCACATGCTGAATCTAATTTAATTAGTCCAACCGAAAAATCCAGGAATTATCCTGAAATATTACCCTATAATGATAAATAAATACAAACTGAATCTTCCACTGCTTAAATTTTTTATCTAGTACTTATGTAAATACCAACTTTATTAAACTTAAATTATGCTAAACTAAATTAAAAAATCAATTGATTGACACGGAATGTAAACTCTTAATAAAATGGGAATTCCACGTTCTCTTATTTTTTTAATAGAAAAATAAATTTAGAAGAACTCTAAAATTTAGAGTTCTTCTAAATTTTACAAATTTATAGTTTGTTTAATGCGATATAATTAGGCCGATTAATTCATCATCACATTCTTGACACTTATATTTATTGATCATTAAAAAATTGCTTCATGCAAATCTTCATGTTTGCTCTTAGTGATGTTTTTGTATGGTTTTGTTTGTTTGGTGAGACAAATTCAAGTTTTTTAGACCGCCCTACTTTGCATCGAGTTTAAATGCTGTGTTAGTACAGTGGTTTACTCTCTTCTAATGGTTTCATCATGTTCCTTTTTGAAATATTCTAATTTAGTCATCATCTAATGCTGATGAGAATTGCATAGCTTGTTTCTCTTGGTCTATAAGTATTTCTTTTGCATTGTCAATTTCTCTATATATAATCCACGAATTTTGACTTTCTGTCTTCTAAGCATTTGCTTCAATAAGCTGTTGGTACCTTGTTGGGTTCCCACTGTTAGTGCGTTTAAAACTTTGGATGAATGATGATCATTGATTTTTTCCAGTGATGGAAGGGTGAACTCAAGACTGGATTGCGGCGTTGGTGCAGTTGGTAGACCGTTGTGAAGCGGATGTAGCATATCAGCGATAAACTTTTTGTAAATATCAAAATTCGTTTTTCTTGCGCTGTTATATGTAGGCTGTTATGTTGTTGGGTGTCGAATTTTCCTCCAATTTGTTCTTGTTTTTCAAGAAGCTCTTCCATCTTTCATTGCTTTATAGAATCTGGTGGCTTTTCTAGTTGTTGATAAAATTTTCTAGGGTTTTATCTGTTGTTTAGCTGATCCACAGTTAAATGAATGGTAAAATTGATTAATTGCCAGTTGTTTTTTGGCTCAAATACCATGCATAAATTTCACTATACGAAATTTTTATATAATAAAAAGATAATACTGGTAGAGTCTGACTACTATTACTAAATATTTTATACTGTGACATCTTCTGGACAGTTTTTACATTAACACGTGCTTTCATCTTGTAAGTGAAAACTACAATGATATTTCTTCCATGATATGGACATTTAAAGTGGTTGTTTTTTGTAAAAAAAAACAAAAGAAATATTTCGTATTAACGTAAATAAATTAATTCGTTCGATCAATTTCACAGTTTGCTGTCAGTCTGTTCACAGTGGGTTTGTTTTGACGATTTTATATTGATTATTGAAAATATTTTTTTAATAAACAAAAAAGTTTGACATTTAAATAATAGGGGCGACAATTTGACTAAACAGGAATTGATATTAACAACAAATACCAATTCCATTCAACAGAGGCGAGTGAAATTATTCTAGGATGGTAAGGTTTGTCTAGAGTATAATGACATCAGACTTTAGACGCTGATCAATGGAATGAAATGGAATAATATGTTCCCAAATCGAACATTATGGTTTATTTCAAATCAGGCACGTACAATTCAAAGAATATTTTCAAAATATTGCTTAACTAAATTAAACTATTTTCCTCTTTATTTACAATAAAGTCACATTTAATTTACATAAAACTATTTTACGAGTGTGTAAAGATAACAGACGAAAAAAAAAAATTCATAAAAACAAAAAGGCAACCAAAGCGAAATTTTATTTTTATATTTTTGTTTACATCCGAACACTCGTTTATGTATATAGAAATTTGTGTGGCGTCTTGGAATTTCCCTAAAGTTGACTGATCCACTCTATAAGAATACGAACTGAATATTTGCAATAATACAAAATGCGCGAATATTTTTCAAGGTAGTTCAAGGATGTACATAATAATTTGACAAGTATTTAGCAAGTCACAGAAATTTGTTCGTGCAGTTAATTTGTTTAGAGACAGGTTCCAAATTAAACTTGAACTTTGAACAAATTTTGAACAAGTATAGACGTAAAATATTTAAGATACCAGCGAGTAAACGATCCGAATTTTATCAGATTTTTTTTATCAGGTATATTGACATTTGACAAATGTTAAAAATACACGCGAGTAGTGTAATAAACAAGATTAATAATTTATTGATTGTGATGATGTGTTGTGACATAATACTATAACTATTTGATTATTTGTTTTTGCGTTGTTTTTAGTTCTTACAACTATATATAAAAACGATAAATTTATTACAAATCACAGTGAGACGCGAATTTTAACATTTTAATAATTTATTGTTTATGATAATGTCTCTCTCATGAGATATCAAAATACAAAATATGTTGATTTTTATATATGAAGGCAATTAGTTTGATTTTTTGAATAAATAATGTCTTCGTTATTAGACGAATTGTGACCTTGTTTTTTTTAAGATTTGATTTATTAAAAAGTGTGGATTAGTAAGTTAAGATATTTCCGCTTATTGCGGAAGATAGTTCAATTTTATGAAAGGCCGCACCTGTCCAAATGTTGACATGAATGTCGACATGAACCTGAGCAAATGTTGATGAGTGGCTATTTACAAATATAGTATTACTGTTTTAGTTGTTACTACCAAGTCACAAGCCCGTTTGTTGTGGGGTTTAGTTTACCATAAACGGTCAACTTTTTGAATTGATATGGTTTAATAAAGCAACCTAAATGATTGAAAAATTAGAAATTCTCCAGGTAACTTGACTCCAGCTATAAGCATCCGCAAAAATTATTTATTAATTTTTTTAAAACAGGTTTTTGTCACCGGTCGTTGCAACTGAGTTTTCTCATTTAGTAATTTTATTTTCACAACTTAATACTTCTATTCAGGTGAATAAAATTGGCCATTGGATAGTCTCCTTCACTAGTTTTATAAAAATGCTTTAAATTTGTCAATTTTTATTTTTTTTATTTCCAAACTTCAGTATATCGTAAAAACATTTCAAATTTGAAAAAATAAATAAAATAGTGTTTTGTCTAACACAAGGGATAAAAACCATTCCTTAATAGTAATCATTAATGACTTATTTATCAAAAAGTCATTGATATCACAAAATCAATAGATAATTAGTTTTTACTAGCGCAGCATTTATACCTTACCTACCTCATAAGTCATTTATGGTTCGTTAATATGATTATTTTTCTTTTATATAATGTAATATTTTAGTTAGATACGATTTTTTTTGATAAATTATCAAATTTCTGTTGATAAATTATTTTTGTTTAAATTCACGAATGGTAAATATCACTTAAGTCAGTTTTACAAAACAGACAATTTGCCTTAAGTGTACTTTAAACTAAGGCAAACTAATAATTCAAACTTTCAAATAATAATAATTCAAAAATAACTAATACATTTGAAATAAATACGCCTTATCTGCAAATTATATATGGTATTTCTTATTAAAATGTGTTAGTTAAGTTATTTTTGATGAGACCAAGCTTTTTTTTGTGTTAGAATTAAATATACTTTGGTTAACTATACAGTTTCTGAATATTTTTTTAACTTTTTTATAAATTTCAATGATTAAAAAGCAAATATGAATATCTATCGATTTGCATTTCTAACTCAAATTGGCCAAAAATGTAGATAAGGTGAACATCTGTAGTACAGCAGTGTAGTTCTTAAGTAAGGCCCATATTATAATGTATTTTCATATGATCATGTAATAGGGCCCTTATATAATATTATTGTTTAGTCAAAAATAGACCAACCACGATTATTGCCTAGCGAAATGGGGATTCCCAAATAGAATTGTAAATGAAATGTAGTATATCAAAATCGACTACAGTCTTTTTTTGGTTTTGAGTACTTTATTTTAAATAGTATTATATATTTATATGAATCAGTGAGATTTTTATTTTTTAGAATTGCTAAGAATTGTGGGTTTATATTTTTATAAAAGAAGAAATTTAAAAATTAAATCTTAGTCCATAAGAAATTTAAGTAAGAATGCGACAATAGTAAAAATTAATGTTAGTGACTCGCGAATCTTTAAGAACGTTTCGTTCAGTTTTGTTAAATTTAAACTGTTATTTAACATTCTGTAGCAAGAGCGAAAATTACCGCACAAACTGAACGAAACGTCAAACAATATACACATTCACACTGTAATGGCGGTATTTTAATAAGTTAAGTGGATTTATTTATATTTTTATAATTTATTCAATATTTTATTTACATTTTAAATGCATTAATATATTATGTAGGAGTGAATTTTAGAAACCCTTTGTTATATGCAACTAAAAGAATTATAAAATTCAGATGTATTTTTATGAGCTTCCATCCTTTAAATTAAATAATTATAGCTACTTCTACTTCTTAGATAACTAAATATTATTTATTTTTTATTTGTTTTAAAACAGGGTTTACTTATTTCACTCCCTGAGCATTGTAGCTAATAATATTGTGTAGTTATTATGTTTAGTTTATCCTAATTTTTTATCCTAACAAATTTACCGACAATATTGGTACACCTTTTCCAATTGTAATTCAGAAAGCATCAATTGTATTTCAGAATAGTTAATGGTAATTCAGAAGGTATTATTTGTAATTCAGATTAGAATTAGATAACTTTAATTCAGAAATTAACAATTGTAATTCAGATTAGCCAACTGTAACTCAGAAAGTATTAACTGTAATTCAGGAAGCGTTAATTATAATTCAGATTACAATTACATAGTTAAATGTTAGTTAAAAGTAGTAAAATGTTTTTCAGATAACATCAAATGAAATCCAAAAAATATTATTCACAACACCAGGCCCTGCAACAACAAGAACTCCGGTTTTCACTTCAGACTTGATTCTTAACCAAATGTTCTCTATGGGATTAAGCATTGGAGAGTAGGGCCCTAGCCGCAGAAGAGTTGCTGTTGTCCCATTAATCACCGTTTTCAGCCTTGAATGACAAGGCACGTTATCAGTAACAGTTATCAAATCTGCCACTTGGTTCACCAGCTGCGCAGTGAAGGAACATCTCCTTCGTTCCAATGCTACAACTCCAGCAATCGAAATTGCTTTAATTAAATGCACGTTGAGGCTACTTGATGTTGGAAGCTGTTGCACTGCTTTGATACCAGCTCTTGAACATATTCGGTCCGTTTTATTTTGTTGATTTCGAAATTCAGAATTTTGAGGTTCACAATTAACTTTTTTGGTGGTGAATAGCCTGCCTTCTAGGTAATTTCCTATAGTTGATACCGATAAAAATTGGTGGTAGTTGTGCATAACCTTTTCATTTTTTAAGGTTATGCTACAATCATTCCCAACCCATGAAACAATTGAAACAATTTGAGCTTCTGTGAGATTTTTCGGCTTAATGCCCCCTTTTGGAGACATTTTGTCCAGAACGAACTCAGTGAAAGGCGGTCTTATATTTAACGTCCAACATTGCAGCCAATGTTGTCCAATCCTCACCTCTGTCGGCGCAGCTCACAATCCTTTCACGGCCTAGGTTTGTATTTTTTTTATATTTTTTGCTTTCAATGGCATCTTTGAGAGATGTCCTGCAAATAAAACAAGCCCACCGGGCATATTGCTTATATGACTCGCACATTTTGAGTGGAGTACATGTAGGCCTGGTTGCAGCTGAACTACTGGTTGTCTTTTCATTGAAAAACGGCAAATTGCGCAATCGTCCTTAAACTCCATTTTTAATATTATTGAATTTTTTATTTGACGCGATTACGGATGTATTGAAGATTACAAAACTTGGTGAAGATAACAAAACTATTTCAAACCTATACCTACTAAAAAATTATTTTGAAAAAAGTAACATATGTATGTAACTTTTTTCAAAAAAAATATTTGTAGACAAAATGAATTAAAATTGATGCTTTCTGAATTATAGTTGAATATCTGAAGTTGATTTATCTGAATTACAGTTGCCGCTATCTGAATTACAACTGGACGATTTAGGTGTAGAATAGATTTTTGAAATCCGCGGTAAAATTTCATTCCACTTTAATCTAAAAACTAGGCTTTTAGAATAAACTAAAATATAATTTAGAAGAGTAACAAAATTTAAAATCAAATAAAACGTTTATATATGAATTATTCATGATACAAGAATATTATTAAAAAAAAAAAAAAAAAAAGTTTTCCATGCGACCGCAAGATTAAATTGATAAAAATCGAGCTTTTCTAGTTTTAAAATTGTGATGAACCGGTATAATAAGAAACATAAATTTAAGTGTTAATATCTAGAAGCTTGTTGAGATTACATCACAATTTAACTCAAAGGCATTTCAGGAATACTATATATTCGCAGCCTCAAAACCTGATTTTGTTTAAAAATACGTTCGTGCAACCTTACCTATTCGTACTCGTTTACATATATATAATAAACTCAACATACATAAATAACACAACAAACCTATCATCATGACAAATATTAACCTAGAAAATCATTCATAATAGTAATAATTAAATTATGTATAAGTCATTAAAAAAAAACAAGTGTATTTAATAAGAAAAATAATAAGAAAATATTAAGACACTATATATACTACAAAATTGTAAAGCAATTCACGGTTAAATTACATTATATATTTTGTTATATTTTTTCTAATCTAATATAACACTTAATTCCATCGTCATGGTCAAATTATTGTACCTAAAACAATTTTATAGAGTACGAGCATATATTATATTAGGTGACACTTTCCGAAGTAGTTTAACGTAACATCTTTTAATAATGTATACACTTTCATTAATTACTTAGGCACGTAAATACAGTTCATATTTTTTGTGGTTGTATTTAGTCTTAAATTTATCGAATTTATAACCAAAAAAATTTTTTTAAGTAAAACAAAATAAAATTTCACTTTTAATTCATTAAGAAAATAAAAACGTGAGAAATTTAACGCAACACTAACAACAAACACAGCAGCAGCATTAATAATTACTATCGTATAATTAATTATGAGGGAAAAAAATTATTTATCGCGAAATAAACAAACGATCTATAGTAAAGATATAGTGGTAAATGGTATAAACTATCTGTATAGTTTTCCAAAATTCTTTCGTCTTATATGTGTATGATTATCATAAGACAAGGTATTTAATACCTCTATAAAAAAATTTGTAAATAACTGTATTGTTGGTTTGGTCGAAAAACTAAAGAAGTTTTTCGTTTATAGAAATTCCTAAAGTGTAATAACCGAAGAATATGTTTATGTGTTATAATTTAATCTTTTTCTACGTTTTTTTTTGCCGATTGATGATTATATCAACTAGTTAGTGTGTCTTGAGGCTACAAAAATATAAAGTTTTTTTTTTTTATTATTTAATTTAATCTTTAAGGTGTTCTTTATAATTTCTGTTGTGTACGTATGCACAGATTGACATGTAGGATGGTTTAATATAGAATAAAATATATGGGGTTCTTGACATGGGTGAGCGCACGAGTGAATGTAAGATCATCGCATATTGATGGTATAATTTTTAATTTTAGGTGAATCAATTTTTGATGATTTAATATTCGACACGAAGTAGTGACTATACTTAGAAATATTGACACACCCACATAAAAGGTTCTAAATAGAAGTTGATCGTTCGTTAATTTCAAAAAATTTTTTTGTCATTGAAAATTGTAAAAATTACTCGATGATGGCCTGAGCGAAACCGATTGAATCTTTCTTTACAACATTTAATTAAGTGTTGCAAATAGGACGGAGAAAAAGTTAAGTTTAACATTTTTATCAATGTAAAGTTAACGAACGAGCAACGTTTGGAAATTATCAAAAATTATTACCACAATTCTGAGTCGGTGGTTGTACTTTAAGAGAGCTTGTTTCAATTTTCGATCGAAATAATCGTCCAACTAGACATATGCGTGCTATAGTGGATGAATTCAAGTCAAAATATTCCTATGCTAGTGAGGCAACCCACCGGTCGCATTACTGAAAATATCGCAGCAATAAGTGCTTCAGTTTAAAATGTGCCAAATCAGTCGACTCCGCACCGTTCACAGGAATTGGGAATCTTTTAAATCACATAGTGGAGAATTTTGCTTACATCCAAGATTACTTACAAGATGAATTTAACTCAAAAACTGAAGCCTCTTATGAAGCGCCGAAAATTCTCCGATTGGATTCTGCTAAAGTTCGAAGAAAATCATGAATTTCATGTAAAAATCAACTTAAGCGAGGAAGCTCTTTTTTCCTTGATGGCATACCAATATGCAAAATATGCATTATTGGGCAGCGCTTAATCCACATGTGCTTCAAGACACTACATTAATAATAATAATAAACAGTTTTACAGCCGATTGCCCCGAGAAGCCATCGTCGCCGACAGCGATTATGGGTCGCATAACGTGCGCTCGCATAACGTGCGCTCGCATAACGTGCGCTCGCATAACGTGACCGAGCCAGCGTACTCGCTGTCCATTTACTTTATGAACCTAATGAATTTTCATTTTCATTAAATTCTTGATCTCGTGGCTGAATAAAACTTGGTAAGTGCCGTCATCGTCGTACCATTTTTCATACTCATTCGTCAGGGTCCAAGTCACACTCATACATGACAAGGCGTCTGATCAACACCTTGTACAACTTTAGCTTGACGGCATTTACAAGGTATTTTGACTTTAACAATGGATGTGAGGCATACAAAGCACGGTTACCAGACTCGCTTTAATATCCCTTCTCACAGAGTTATCGTGAGTGACAAGGGACCCGAGGTATTGGAAACTTGTCGCTTCTTCAAATGGTTACCACCACTAAAATCCATTGCATCTTTGTCTCTAAAACAAGTGATCATATATTTTGTTTTGGACTCATTGATGGTCTCAAAACAACAGAAGCTGAGAATCGTACAATTGGATCCAGAAGTTCTCTGACACCTTTGGCATTTATTCTAATTACACAAATATCATCTGCATATGCCAGAACCTAATTGGACTGCCGTTACAAGATGTTGTCCTGAGGACAACATCTTGTAACGGCTTTCACTTTAACGAAAGATAAATTCTAACACGAGATTAAAAAGTATTGGAGACAAAGCATCTTCTTGCCGTCACTAGAGCTAATTGCAAAAATTCCTGATAGCTTGTTCTCATCTTTGACACAACATTGTGACTGCATTACTGTAATTTTACATAAACGCACACCTAGGTCTGAATGTATGATGCAGTCCAGTGCTTTAAAGAAGTTACAAGAACTGTGCTCATTGCAGAGTTGTTGTACTCTTAAGACTTCAGCCTTTCACCATCCACCTAGTTCAGTTCTCCTAGCAAGGACCGCTTTGTTGTACAGTGCGATTGTAAAACGTATTCGGGCTTCTTTAAAAGGCTATTGTCTGCTACTCGACAGCAAAACGACACTCCTCATCAAACCAATCGTTTTTGGGTTTAATTTTTATCATATACCTATAGTAGTAAGTTTTCAATACCTCCCATAGAGCGTTCACATCATCAGAACGTTGGTTGGTTTCCATAATGCTACTGCTAACAATATTGAGCTTTCTCATCTTCGTTTATCAGACCATCACGCAGTTGAAACGACGTTTTCCTGCGATCCCTGACTTGTAGGAAAACTGCCATCTTAGCTTTCCAATGACTAATTGATGATCACTGCCTACAAATTTAGCAGCCGACCGATAAGAGCTCAAATCTTGGATGACCCGATACCTTCCGTTAGTAATTAACACATGGTCAATTTGACTGCGGGACGTTTTATGAGGGTCTTACATGTTTCCAAGTGGATATTTTTATAAGAAAAGAATGTGCTAGCCACGGTGAGAACGTGCGCGATCTCAAATTACATGATAGTCGCTATATCGTGTCGGAAATATGGACCTATGTTTTTACATAATTCAGTCTGAGTTTTGCCAGCTCACCAATCACTATTCTGATGTCCTGCTCCGATATGGATCCCATCAGATCATCCATATTGTTGTAAAATAAGTCTTTATCTTTTAATAACTTTATATTTACGTTGGGTTTCATCAGTGGACGCATGAACACAATTGATTGACAGATGGGCTATTATTTTTTAATGCCTGATATAGTGCCATCAAATGTGCCTGGTTTTCTTAGCGAGTGCACGTTCCACGCACTGATCCTAAACTGCGCATCCGTTAACATAAGCTAGGCTCGGCTTAAACTTTTGCGGTATCCATATTTACTTTTGTATATTTTTTTAGCAAAGCCAATGGATTTAATGTACTTTAAAAGATAACTTCAATCAATACTTTACATTCACAATAATTCATTCAACCCAAGCACACTAGTATAGTAACCACCGATGCATTGGATAGTTTCATGTCATCCTGCACAATGACATGAGAGATGGGTCATACCAAGAGTTGTGTTCATTATTATCACTGATCGTAATAGTGTGGAAAATTCCCTGTCTTACTTTTGCACTTTATGTTTTGAGATACACTTCACATAATCCAGTATTTGTATTATTCCAGTATATTTGTACTGTATTATTTTGAAAATTAAAAACTGACGGCTGTTGCAGTCAAGTGCTTGATAATTTGTTTTAATTATTAGAAATAAAGAAAATTGTTTGAAATATTTATATGGCCCAATTTTGGTTTTGGCTCAAGGCCAAAAAAGTAATTTTTGTTTCTTTACGTACCTCAAAAAGTATGCGTGTCTGACAACGAAATTAGTTTAAGAATTTATAAAAATATATTCAATAGGACATATCAACCAAAAAGTTTTTTATAGATATAATTATATTTGCGATCAAATTCTAAGATCCCTGTTTTTGAGGCGAACTAAGTAAACATAGATGTGTATATTGTCATCACAGATCGCAATCAAGAGAAGGAAAATACCTTTAGCTTCTGCCTCTATTAGAATTATAACCGCAATTCTCGCTGCTCTGCACATTGAGAATATTTTTTGAACTTTGAAATGATATAAACTTCATTAGATCTAGCGGGTCTGTTCTGCGATGACGTCTATATTTTGGCTGCCTTAGTAGTTCCCTTGCTAATTCATTGAGATGAGTTTACAATTTTGACTGGTACTTCAAACTGTATGCTTTTATCATCACTTTTTCCGATTTAATCTCTAGGTTCCTGTGGATGTTATCATTTCGAATAATCAAGCAGAATTTGTAATACTAGGTAGAATTTTTGATTGCGTGCGTTGTAAACGGTGTATATTTGATGCGCTCGTATAGAGCCCCATATAGTTGAATTCCATATGCCCAAATAAGGGTTAAGGTCGCATTGTATAGTAAAACTTTGCAGTCTAGTGACAGTTTTGATCTTCTTTCAATCAGCCATTTTGGAAAATTTTATTTTTATTTGTTTGTTTTTTGTTTCAATGTGCATTCTCCAAGTCAACCTTCTATTAAGATGAAAATCCAAGTATTTGACATTTGTTTGTTGAGGAATCGTGACATTGTTTAATTTAACCGATGGGCATATTCGTTTATTTAGTGTAAACGTTATGTGCGCCGATTTGTTTTCTATACGCCAGTTTTTTTGCCAGTCCTCAATTTTGTATATGTGATCTTGTATCTCTTTTTATGTGATTACATAATAGCAGTGTCATCAGCAAATGTTGATGTGACAACCTTTTCAGTAGTAGGTAGATCAGCTGTGTGCAGCAAGTAAAGCACTGGTCCCAACACGGTTACTTGTGGAATTATTTTGATGGCTTCATTTTGTTTGACCTGACATTTTCTTTCGAACAAGTAATTTACATGAAATTTGTTCGGGAGCAGAGATTTAATTTTGTATATCAGGCCATCATGCCAAACTTTGTCAAAAGCTTGTGCAATATCGAGGGTGACCCAAACAGTTGGTCTGGTATAATGTGCTCTGCAGATAATATTGGTCGGAAGAAGACTTATCGGCCTGTATGACGTGGCTTGCGTTTCGCACTAGCCAGGCTTTGGGATCATTATAATTAGTGACGTTTTCCATTTTTTAGGGAGATATCCATATCTCATTATCGCATTAAATAAATAGGTTGAGTTTTATGCATTTATCTGGTAAATCTTTAACAATTTTTTCCGGAAGTAAAATTGTGTCTTGGAGCTTTCTTTGGGTTTAGAATTATTTTAATAGTGGTTTTAACACTTTCCCCACTTAAATTTTATAGGATTTACGATATAATCATTCTTTGTATAATCCGGCAGTATACTAATACTGCTTTGCTCATTTGGTGTGAATACTTTTTTTAAGTGATTGGAGAAAACATTAGCCTTTTCAATGTCACTTCTTGCCCAGTGGCCATCTGATTGTCTGATTGATGGATTCGATAGAGCTGGCCTTTTTAATTTTATTATTGCCTTCCATAGTGAGTAATCGGTTAATTCCGTTGCTGAGAGTTCACTCAGGTAATTTTGTATTCCTTGATCTGCCTACTTTAATAGCTTTATTTAATTTGCATTTAAGTAGTGGAAACTTTTGGTTGTGCCATTGCCGGCGAATTTTCCGCTTTTCTTGAATTAACTGCTGAATGTTAGGTGTTGACCTATTGACTCTTTCAGAGCTAATGACGCCAGCTGTAGCCTTTTTTTGCAGCTATTCCCATTATTTGCGTTAAATTTTTTGTTGCTACTTCAATATCTTATGGTGCAAACAGAGGGATGTCCTGTTGGCAGTTCTGTTCAATAACATTTCTATCTTAGTTAATTTGCTTATTAGATGTATTGCCCACATCGATTAAAATAGATACAAATCGAAAATTTTGAAAAAAATTTAACTGTAAAAAATTTAAAGGCAACCATCCAATTTATAAAATGTTTATGCCTTTAATCGAAAACTTTTTAAAATTTAAGAAATACATGAAGGCTATAGCTTATTAGAATAGACAACTTGAAAATTATTTATGCCTCAAATATAAAATTTCAAAAAATTATATGAGATAAACCTAACAAGATTTAAGAATATCCCAAAAGGAAAGAAAGAGTAGCGTTGGACTTCAATTTAAAAGTTAGTAACAAGACAACTTTCATCTGGGTACGTTCTGGGCAAGAAAGAACTATACCAAAAGGTTCCATCAAAATCAACTATTAAGTAAAGAAATAATTTACTTAATAGTTGATAATTTACTTAATAGTTTGGGAGAGATGCGTTTGCCCAAAATTCTTTTTCCCAAAATATACAAATAAACTTTTTCAAAAACATTTTCCCAAAAATATGTTCCGATGTGTGCTTTTCCGGCTATTATTTGAAGCCGTCGATGCCAAGCTTCGGCGTTGTTTGTGGTTGGCGGTAAACTTTCGCAGTTTTCGTAAACAGACCAAAGGTGCGGTGCATAGTATAGAAGTTTGCTGTTTATTATTCTGTACATAATTATTTCCAAACCAGTTCTTATAAAAAGTAGAAATTTCATTTAATCAGGATGAAGGAACGCTAATACCTGGATTATTCGGATATTAAGAGTTACAGTCTCATTTGTACCGCAAATGTATCGCCCACTCGGAAATAAAGCGTTAAAACCAGAAGTGAAAGTCTTTTCAACATCAGCCAATACAAAATTTGGCTTTAAATCGATAAAATGTTTGCAAGCTACATTTAAAATTTCATACATCATTTCATCGCTCATTTCGCGACTTTGAAGTCATGAGAAAAAAAGGACCGGTACAGTAACGCCCTCCATCTTAGTGAAAATTGTAAAAAGTTGACGAAATATGGAGCAACCTCAAACGTGCCATCTGTATTAACAGTCTTGCTTTTCAAAGACTTTACAGTTCCCATAAGAATGTTGCATTCATTGTCAAACCGCTTTTCAGATAAAATAAAACATTCGCCATCTATGCTATTCTCAGATGATCTGGATCTCTTCGGCACCCAGCCGAAATGGTATACAGTGTCGTGATGTTTGAGCTTATTAGCTAAATAGCGAGCGGAATTATACTACTTATACTATCTTGAGAATTGTTACTGACATCTATATAGTAACCATACAACTGAATAGCTAAACTTTTGCTCTCTTTAGATCATTATTCTACTAATATATTTGGTAATAATTTTCCTATAAATCAATTTGTTCTGTCTTAGAAATATATCTAATTTTAATCAATTTATTTAACTTAATATAGTTTAACAGTTTGTTAGTTCCGCAGGGCTTAAGTAATATTTCAACAATGCTAATCGATATTGATTGAAATTCTAAATCTAAAATATATGTAATCACGTTAATCAATTACTAAGTATATATAAAACTACGTCAATCCAGCCGCCTTACATCCAAACAAAAATATAAAGAAAATAATAAGATAAATATACATTTTTAACCGTTTTTTAAAACCCGTCAAAATCTATATGCATATACACATATCTATACATGTTTAATAATGATTATTAGATTTAACAATAAACAAAATAACGATTTATCAAACATTTAAGAAAAATCACGTTTCAAGACGAGCGAAGCAAAGAAATTCATGTGTTATATCGAAAAATAAACATAAGAACAAGAGTTTTTATGGATTACCTCGTATGCATACTATATACGAGTATAAGACATTGACGATTGATTTCCATTTATAATAGTAAGGTTGTTATTTTGTCATTTACCGCTACAAATATTTTCTTTTCTTTTTTAATCTGATATCTCTAATCATATTGTGTGTGTGTTAATATGAATACTATGTGGTCGTGGAGCACTCGCATGTCTCGTAAATCGGCGTCGAATAATATCCCATCGGTCGAATACAATTTATTTTATCCCTATGATCGAATTTATTTTGATTGAAATATATAATTTTATCGTGATAAATTATTTACCATTAAACCCGCAAATCACTTTTTAAAGGTAGTATTTTTTACACACACTCATGCAGTAATAATTATTAAATCTTGCACTTTTGTTACCATTTTAGAGGCATAGTATGGCACTATCTGGTTACTTCTAACTCCTCCTAGTATATATTTGGCTATTTGTTAAGATTTTATGAACGATGTTTTATGTATAATGCGAATTTCGAACAGTTTTGAACGAATTGATGTTTTTATACAAAAAAATGTCACGTTTATCATTCCATTTCCATTACTTTTCCTTCGTCTTGTTTGTTTGTTTTTAACTAATTACTCCATAGGATTTTCTGTCCGGTTTAATCGAAAAATTCCTGTACAGTAGTTCCACTCTCATATAGAGTTAAAAAATTAAAAGCACCATAAAAATTGACCATTTAATTTTTAAAGCACCTTCGATTGATTTTTGAAGCTTAAGAAATTGTTTAAGCATTGAATGAATAGAATTTCATCGTTGTTTCAGGTCCAATTCTAAACTGATATCATGACCAACTACTTACTCTTTGTTGTGAAATATCATTTCGCTCTGTGGATATTTTAAAACATTTTACTATAGCCCACGCGTTATTTAAAATTTCTGCTATTGTAATTCTTTCAGGAGCCGTTTCATCCTCGCTAGCTTCACTAAAAGAAACAACTTTATCGTTCTAGTCACAATTAATTATATCAATATCCAAGTCGTCGATGTTTTCTGGTTGGTTTTCTCTATCAAAGTTTGATTCGTTATTTATTCGTGTTATACTAAAATAGAACGTGTCGCAAATGGCAAGGTGTAGGCCATAATTTAAAAATATTTGCAACTCACCTGGCCACTCTAGTCCATATTGAGCCTGGAGACAAAACCTTTGTTGAATAACATGACCCAATTATCCAGACTTTTCCTGATTTATCAACATACCTTCGAAGCTTGAAACTTACCCATTCATCCAATGTGATGCTGGCTCGTAAACCGAAGCGAAAAATCCGCAAACAGATCAAATATGCCAGAAGGGGAGTTGGCGGTCGAGCTCTGATAATTCATCGACGAAGGGAACCCAGATGTTTTTGTTTTATTGTTAATAAATTGCCAAAACGCCTTCGGATTTGCTAATAAATCATCTTCTATCTGTAACATGTAATTGTACAAAAACCAATTCAAGGTTTTGAACTACTTGCGGGCGTGAGCATAATCAGTATACAATTTTGATCCATGAAGCCTATATAAAGTGTGAAGCTTATTGCAGCGTTTCTCGATGTCAACCACCTTCCGGTTGTACCAAGGTTCACGGAAGCGCAACCTGGTTCTAAGCAATGGAACATATCTTTGTACTTTAGCTTTGAGTAACGCGTTGAATGTATTATGTTTGAATCATTCAAATTTTCCATGTGCTGAATAAAATCCCAATCAGCACTATCCAGAATTATACTCAGAGAAGTGTAGTCGGTGTTACTAAAATCAAGGAAAAAATTGTTAGAAAATCGATTTAAGTCGCAGTTTACAGGAAAATAAATATTTATCGTAATCGGTGAATGATAACCTCTTGCAACCGGTAAAGTCCTCGCATGATAAGACTTCGGAAAATAAAACGCCATTCGCAAATAACAAATCGAGAGTTTACCGCCATCATCAGTCGCGGAAAGCGAAAAAACACCATCATCGTCAAACCAAAATAAACCGGGAAGAAAATCACCGATGATCAAGTTCACAAATGATCGCTATCACGTACTAAAGGTATGATGTCGGATTTGATGAATTCGATGTTCATGTACGGTAATAATCGATGTTGGATCCATGTGAAATATATACTGCGATGATAAACACGGTATACTGCTTACCATTATGCGTACGGTGATTAAACTGAAATTAGGATGGCAAGCGATCAATTTGCGGGGAATTTTATTTTTTACTGCTATCAATACGCCACCACCTTTAAGGTCAGTGTCGAAGTTGTATCTGTCCTTTCGATATACTATGTAATCAGATGAAAAATATTCTGCCGAATTCGTTCTTAAAGTGAGCCACGTCTTATCGATTATAATAATATCGTAGTTACGAAACCATTGCATCCACGGCTGTTAACCACCATTTTAATGTGAAATCCGAAAGGGAAAGATAGATAGTTTGTCGAGCGTATTATTCTTATTATTAAATGCCGATTGAAGTGCCATATAGTACGCCTATATTGCTTAAGTCATTGTGGCTTTAATCTTAAGAGTTAGAAAATATTGATTCCGTTTACGGAATTTTTGCTTAATTGGGCCATGACTTTTTGCATGCAAAAAACTAAAAATGTAATTAAAACACTATATAAAACTTATTTTTGGACCCTCCAAAATTTGACACTTTATTATCGAGCCTATATTATCGAGTTTATATTGAAACTACTTAGGAGGTTTTTGTTCGAATCGGTCACTCACTGACCAAGGTTTTTTTGCTGAAGATTAGTCTTTTTTAATATTACGAATTATTTGTGAGGTATATATCAGGTACTCCTTGATATCTAGCAAGTCTATGATCCCATGAGGAAAGTTTATAGTTAGCTTTGAAATATTTTAGAAATGTCTCAAAAATATGTGCGCTTATGTAAAATATTAGTAATGCAGTCACAAAGTTATATTAAAGTTGAGAATTGTCAGACATTTTTGTAATTAGCTCTGGTGTACGATAGTCATGCATGAATTTCATGAATCTGTCCCTGATACTCATGAATCTCATTTTAAAATTTATCGCTCGTTAAAATGTTCCATTAGAGCCGAATCAGGTATACCGTACGGACCAGTAATGGCCTGTGTAAACAGTTTATTGTTATTATTGTGAACACCGATACCAAAACACACTAAAAGACTTATAATATGTTTAAGTAGTAATTCTATATGCATACATAGTTTTTGGTTCGAATTGTTTAATAGAGCTTAAATGTTATTATTCTATTTCGATATTTGGTAATTACTTCCACAAACTATAAATATATAAATATAGATAATCGCGCAAGCAAGCGACCATTCATTTTTAACACCTTATGAGAATTTTATTAGTTGATATACGCAAAATTAGTATGTATGAAATGGGGCGCATAAATCAATTTAAAAAATACATAAATTTATGTAATATTTAATTGACATTGATGGAAATTTATATCATGATCGTATTTCAATATTATTTAAAAATAGAATCTATCTATCTATCTATCAATCGTATATATCGACGAGACAGAAATGATAGACGTTATAGTTATATTATGCATGTTTATTGTAAAGTAGTTTCTTTTAAAACTATATGTATAGTTTTATATTTTTAAATGACACATTTGATAATATAATTGATTATATGATGCATTGAAATTATCATAATTTTTGCCAACAGTAGCGATGATGTGCCAATTTTTTTTTTCTATGTGTACAAAACATTTTTGTCATTTACATCAATAATTATAGCAAAAAATATTATTTATGGTTTAAAAAAGATGATTTTGAACGGTATTTTTTATGTTTTAATTAAAATGTTAAATATTAAAGACAGTATATATATATAAGAGTATAATATGCTTTCTCCGCGCGCATATTCTTTGAAGCAGACAAGCTAATGGAAATATTAATGATACAAATATGTGTACAAATAAAAGAGGGCGAACGATATTATTTACATAATATAATATGACCTATTTAATAGTGGAAACTATGGAAAGGTTAGATAAGTTTGTTTTTTAAATTATAAAAAAATCCCCTAATATTTTAAATCACTTTTATATTGGTTAATCATTCTAATTGGATATAATGCACATGACAAACTGTTTAGCTAATCCATATTTACCATAGCTTGTCGTTGAATTGATGTACTTACGACAAAAATATTACACTTTGATGTGGATGTTGTTATGTTTGTCAATGTATATTTTTGGTTTGAAGGTTATTCAAGTGCTACCTGATGAAGAATAATATAAGTATTAATTTTTAAGTATGTATAGCAGTTATCCTCAATTTCAATCCTACTGACTTCAAATACTTTTAAGATATTTTATTCTTATCATTCAGTTTGTGAAAGTTATATTTAGTCCCTTTTCGTAATAATAGCCAAAATAATGAATAAATATCAAGTTTTACATGATAAAGCTTACAAAAACTCCAAATTAACAGTAAAATTAAAATTATCGATAATATATCTAGATATGAATTAACCTTTTAGGTTAGTAATACATCAGCTCATAACGATTTCGATTCCCATTCCCTGTCGTATTTACAATTTATTTATTTATAATTTATGCTTTAAGTTTACATTTATAAGATTTTTTCTAAATATTTATGGTTTTTAATCTGGCATGAATATGAATTTCATATTATGCTTAGTACTCTTACGAAAAATGAAGAGTTCATAAGCCTAAACCGATTAAGAGCTGGTGTTAAAAGAGCTGGTGTTGATTACGACGGTTTGACGATAAAGTGAGCTTTTCCATTATGTAACTTGGCTCGATAAACTTTAAAAATTTAAAGATATACAAACGCGAAGTTCATACATTTGTTCAAGTGTATGAACTTCGAGTTTGTATATCCACCCTAATATTAAATTAAATTTCAGAGATAAGGTCAAAGTTTCAGACAAAAAACATATCTAAGACAAAAGTTAAATATCATTTGAAATTCATAAAATTATATTTGTTTAAGTTGAAATAAAACAATATCACCGTTCAATTAACGTTATAATTTGTGATTGAAGTATTCTCTCAAAAGCCTTTGACAGAGCCGGAAGTAGACTAATAGGTCGAAGATCCGCTATTTTTATTATAAAACTATTTTTATATTATAAAAACTAAAGCTGATCTCCAAAGAATAACTAGAATTTATTGCACTGTCAATTATAGCAGGCTCTGTTAAATCAACACTGTTAGATGCAAAATTGCTATTAAGGTAATTGACAATAGAATAGTTGATGATAAGGAAATTAATAGAAATAAGATTCTTCCAAAATATTTTCGAGGGCAAAGAAGGGTTCAGAACATTAGAAAAATGTCTCACTTTAGCCAATTTAACGAATCTTATTAATTGTATTTCTGAGAATTTTGTATTCCAAGTACAGTTGAAAGTCTTTTGCATGCTTCTATCGGCAATATATGAAATTTCTAAAATTATGAGTTCGTTATTAAACCAGGCATGGATTGTTATCATTCACCGTAACTATCTTCAAAGGTACACACTGATCAAATTAGCGTTTTATTGAATTAATAAGGCGGCCTACTTTATCGCATGGATCAGGTATAGAATACAAAACTTTCCAATTAAGCAGTCCACATTTCACAAACTAGTTAGATAAGTCAATATGATTGAAGTCTCGGGACGTGAATGATGGATTTGGGGCTTTACGTTTAACATCATATAAACAAAAAATAAATTCATGGTCTGTATAACGAACCATGGCTTATAGACCATTACCAATAAAGCTTTAGTCTTCTCCAATAATAGGTGAATAAGAAGAGCTTCCAAATTTGAACGACACTGTTGAAGAACCAAATTATAATTAATCGTTGATTTTATAAAAACACAAATCTCCCCACTCCTTTTATAATTATTCAAAATTGTGGCATCGGGGATACCATCGTGAAGCCAACTTTCAACAAATCACACTACGTCAAGAATCACATTACAAATAAGTTGCTTATTTATTTTAGAAAAAATACTTAAAAACATTTAAAAAAGAAATATTCAAACACTGATATTAGTTAATAGAAGACTTAAGTACAACATTATTGATCAAAGGTAGAAAGAAAATGAATTATCACCTAAGTTAAACGATCAATTAACAACTCCAGCATGTTTCACAAAAAAAAAATTGCATGCATCAATGCAAACAATTTAAACCAACTTCCAAAATAATCCAATTAAACCAACCAGTTGGATAGGTAGTCTTTCAATTGTTCCCTAAAGCTACAACATTTCAAAAATGCATAAAATTCAAACTTAAGAAAGCATTCAAAAGTCATAACTTAAACGTGACATAATCTAGGCCAGTGGCCATCTTGTTATATTTGCTGCATTCCCGTCGTATAGAGCGTATAGATTTTCAACGACCCTACGCAAATTGTTCGATCAAATTCTTTTACTCCCACTACTTTTGAGTTCCTATACTACCCTTATAAAGAGTTACGCATTTTTATGGGCTCTAGCCCCAGATTTAACCCAGATTCGGTTTTAATTTTGTCTTAGTTGGATTCGACGATTTAAAAAAAAATCTAGTTTTTAAAAATTTATTTTTTAAAACCCAAACTTCCTTTCAAAATTTGAAGCCATAGACCTTTTCTTCCTTATTCATATCGTTCCATTCATAATTATAAGATGTTGACCCACAATAATAAAGCTTTTCGATATCTTTCTTCGCGATAATAAATTTTCGAATTCAATCAGACCAACATTTCAATACGTCTTGATCCAAGCAATCTCAATAACGATAAAACACTGACGGCTATGTAGGTTTGGCCAAAAATGTTCAATTACGGATTGTGTCTAATATATTGAATGATCGATAGCTGAATTGAGGCCAATAAATCTAAAGACCTGCGTGTGTTTCTCAAAATCTATCGACTGTCGATATATTATAAGAATTGACAAAATCCTTAGGTGACTTTACTGTTTTGCACATCATTGGTGTTTCTGAACCCTGCTTCAAGGTGTGGTTGAGAGAAACTCTGAGGTATTTGCTTATGCTACTTAGTAGTGCACACAACCTAGGTTTCATATTCACTTTAGATTTCGAGTGGGATGAGGAAGTAAACCGTATCTGTGGCAATATATATTCTGGCTTAAAAACATTATATAAATTTAGTTCCTTATGTAAGTTTTTAATTATAGTCTCAATCGTCAACCAATTTTTGGCCACCGTAATTAGTTATAAAAAATCTGACTTAAATGCTATTACAGTTATGTACGTTATAGACTATAAGTAATAAATATAAAGTTAAGAATGCAGTCACAACGTCCGTGATGTTTGACATAAAGAATTTTCTATTAAAAAAAATTTTAGCGCAAATGTTACATTATCGAATGAATTAATTTGTTCCCGGATGTAACCATTTTTCACCATTAATGTAATTTCCAGTGGAGACGCAATTGATAAATCTGTAAAGTTCTATAGTCTGCAATTAGTTCATCTAATTAACTAAGCGCATGCGCATGTCTTTGAATTTATATTCATTTTATTTGCTATTTAGAATTCTTCATATCTAAATTCAACAAAACTAATGCAATTTATATTGCAGATAGGTTGAAAGTTTCTCACAAACTAGATAATTGTTCATTGATAGTAGATAAGGTTCTACCCCATTGATAAAACTATATTTGCATTGCTATTGTAAATATTGTCGGTGTCAATATAATCGCAGAGCATTATTTTACTATCAGTTCAAATTCTTAGAACAATCAACTGAATAACTTGTCTGTTGAATTGGAGATAAACAGAAGATAATTTTCTAAATTAATCATCGTTTTTTTTGGGTTAGATAAATTCTCCCTTATAACAGATATCATTATTGTATTTTGCCAAGTCACCAAACCTTTTAAGAATTTGAATTTATTTCTCACGATGATATTGGTTAGTAATTTTTAAATCTTGGGATCTAAAAAGGATTTTATATGAGGTAGTATATTACTATCTTAAATCGTATATTCTTCTATAGCTCAAAAACGTACGTGCACCGGTATCGATATAATAATATCTACGCCACATTAAAACATTTTTTTTATTGATAATCGATAATAATTTTGGTATAATTGTCCTGACGGAAACATGGCTTTCTTCTGATATTTTAAACGCTGAACTATTCAGTACAGAATACGTGTCTTATAGGTACTATCGTACATATTCGCGTGTTTTTGGTGTTTTGGTTGCTTTAAGATCCAATTTTATCATTAAAGTGATCAATTCAGTGAATTTAGGTGATTGTGAAGTTATGTGTTAAGTTATTGGCCCTCTTACCGTGGACACAAAACTTGTAAGATCTGCTACCAAATAATTCATTTTCCGTTGATACCAGTTAGTGATACACTTTGCAAGTTAGATTTAGTCGCCAAATCAAAGTGAATCGCTGGTTTCACAAAAAACTCTGCTAAGAATAAAGTGAATCATTCACATAAAAAATTCAAGCACAATGGAAATAGGCTGCGGTATTTTGAAATTGCTATCAAAGTATCGTCATCTATGGTGTTAAAGATGAAATCAAGAATGACCCTAGAAATGCTTGGTTTTTTGTTGATTTCAAAATGAAACTTAAGGATATCCTCAAACTTTTAATTTTTGTGCGATTGATTCGAAATATGCTAGTATTAATTTGCAATTTATTTTCCGATATTTTATCGTTCAATTTCTTGACTTCAAACTCTACCAGTTGTCACCAGTTCAATAAATTCTCTCCACATATTGGAACTTTGGGATCTATTAATTTGGAAACATATTAAATTTTTAAGTATATTTCCAATCAAAGCCAAATCATAATCATTGCCCTGATTAACATTTCCATTTGGAGCTTATCGTTTGACTTATTTAACTTGTTCGTTTTTTTCCTGAATGTTAAAAATTTTAATTTACCATTCCTGTATACAATAGTGGTAATCGACCTTTAATTGAAAATAACAGTTATATTTCCAAAAGCTACTACAAACGTATTTGAATGTAAGGTTTGCGACATTAAAGAGTTGTAGGATTATGATTCCACAGTATTATGGTTTTTCTCCCGTTGTTCATCATCGTCCAATCTTGATGAATTTGTGAATATTGTTATAAACTGGTGTTCACAGACTTTACGAAAACATTTGAGAGAATCTCTCATGAGATTGTTTTTTATAAATTGCTAAAAATTGCGATTCATTCAAACTGTAGCAGTGTTTCAGTTTTCTTAAAGTAGTCTTCTTACTTGCATGCCCTCTATTTCTGATGCCTATCCTTTTCTAAACCTTTCTTAACCATACACAGTGCCTTAAACTTCCCGTAAAACTTACTCCGTCTACCTACCACTTTTCGTCCTTTTAACAGTACTAGATCTCATTCCTTACATTTTCTTTCCTTAACGACTCTCTTATCAATACTCTTTATTACAGCTTTTTATTACTTTTCTTGCATCTGCATGTTCCATCCATTCTCCTTTTCTATGTTCTGTTACAAAGTCGAACTCATTCAATCATAATGCCCACCTCTCTATCTTTGGATTAATATCCTTCTTAGCTAAAGTCATCTGCATAGCACTACAATCTGTTACTAATTTTAATACAAATAAATATGCTCTAAATCTTTGCAAACTATATACTACAGCCAATGTCTCTATCTCAAAAATTAGCAATTTTTGCTCTGCCACCTTAGTTTTGTACTATAGTACGATACCGGGTACATATTCTTATCCTTTCCCCCTTTCTAAAAAAATCGCCCCAAACCCTCCTGCTGATGCGTCTGTATGCAACTCTGTTTCCACTTCTTGTGATAATATTCTCAACACTCGCTACTAATTTTTCTTTCAGTGGACAAAACTTGGATATTCCTTTCTCGTGGTGTTCCCTCGGCTCAATACCCTCCCCATTTACTTTGTATCCTAAAAAAGTGAAATTGCGTCCGCATCCAACTTCATCTCCTTAACTGCAATTTCACCTTTATATCTGCCAACACGCTCAAAAGTCCACCCAATACTACCTTATGCTTCTCTATTATCTTCGTCGCTACTAGTAAGTCATCCATAAAATATACTATGTCTTCACTATCTGCGAAATTTGCTAATACTATCCATGTATCTTATAAATGCCGCCGATGCGTTAGCAAATCCAAAAATTAGCTTGTTGTCCTCGAAATGTCCTTGTAACGTCATAAAAGCAGTATACTTCGTCGACGTCTCTTCTAAATCTACATGATAACACCCATTCTTAAATCTAATGATGTAATATATTTTTTTCGCTGAAACTTCCGCCAAACAGCATCTATTACTGGCATTGTGTAGGGTTCTTTTTACACTAACTCGTTTAACCTTCGATAACCAATGTACATCCTTAGTCGTTCGTCTTTTATTTTTACCAACACTATCCTACTGAAAAATTCTGACTCACTTGTTCTAATTACCCCCGCCCTTATAATTCCTTAATTGCTTCCTGTTCCATCATGCTTAATCGTCTAGGTTTCGAATACACAATCATATTCTCGTTTAACCTAATTCTCACTTTGTACATCACAGAAGCTCTGACCTTACTATTTCCCTTTACATAATACCTCACAAAAATCTCCTCTATATTCTTTTGCATCGGAGTCGCCCTATCACTTCTAAATTAGACTCACCATCTTTCTCTTCTACTTCTTTCTTACAAATATCTAGATGTTTTCTTTCTTCCTCGTCCTTCCATTTTACTCTTTCCCCTTTAACATATTTTCTATTTGATTTATTTTCTGATTTTTCTCCTTTAATTCAACCTGCTGATCATTGGTGTTTAAAAAATCTTATCCAAATGTAAGATCATTCGCCATTGTTACATCTGGTACCACCAATAAATCTTTATCTTAAACATAGCCTAACATAATTTAGGAAATAAATGTCCCTAAATTCCCGTTTATCCTACCATTTTTCCAATATATTTCTCTTACCCAATTTGTTTTGATCGCACTTACCGCACTTCCAGTATCTGCTAGTCTGAGAATCAAATGATGTCTCTCTGTTTCTAGCTCTGCTGTCATCTCACACCTCAACCCTCTCATCCACTTGCGATTTGCCCCTTTTCATCCACTTGCGATTACTCTTGATATTACTCGTTCTACGACCCTGGACTATTTAATACGTTCAACCCTCTTACTCCTCTCTCGATTACTACCTATCTTAGTCCAGTCCGCATGTATATGACCTCTACCCTGATATCTGTAGCAGATTAGGTTGTTCCTTGACATCTGTAGCAAACGCAACGTTTCTTTGGTTCGGCCTCTACAGTTACTCGCCAAATGGCCTAAATTTACGTAAACATATAGCTCTTCATCGTTACTCGGCCCATATCTGGTCTACCTTTTATTTCTCCAACCTTCTTGCTTCCTGACATCATCGCCTGGCCCAAGAACCACACCTTTCCCATAGCGCATTTCTTGTTACTACCGTCCCTGGATTTATTCCGATTGTAATATTTCATCATTGCTTCCTTTAATGATTGGCCTTGTTAAATCGTATTGGTCTATCTTTCCCATTGCCATGCATTCCACTTTCAAAGAGTAATTAACTAATGGCTAATGATTATGTCCCTCATTGTTTTCTTGATCGTGAAGTCTCTCTTCATTCCTTCTTTAAGATAGCTCGACGATGCCCTTTCTTCTTGTCGCTCCTTAAACCACTGCATAGCGCTTCCCTCCCATCTCAATATTATCGCTGCTAATTCCGGTTTTTTCATCCACTTCGTATGTTTCCATCAGGTCTTTCTAGTCCGGCACCATTATTCCCTCGTTGCTATCCGGGTTGAATATATGTATCATTCTTGCCACGTCCACTAATTGCATTTTTATTGTTCTTCTTTCTTCTGCTCGATTCTTATCTTCTTTCCATGCATTCCACTCTGTCAGCTTTTAACTCATAATTTTCTTCTTCCAAAGTCCTTGATTTCCTCTTTAATTCTTTAATTACACTTTTGCTTATCTCAAGCTCCTCTAATCCTCTATTAGGTAGCCTCTAATCTGTAACTTTCTCTGTCTGCTAATTTTTCTAACGGTTGCTCTAAATTTTGTATACAATCGCATAACCCCGGTCTTGCGCTTCGTTGCTATCCGTTAGATTCAGTTAGTATTTGGATCACTGTGTCTTGCACTATCTGCATCATTTCATTTGTTTCCGCCACCCTCCCTTTCTGATCCGCTTCTCTTAATTTGTTTCAATCCATTCATTTTTTCTTTCTAGCAAATGTAGCTCTTGTAACTACATGTATACCTGAATAGCTATTTACTTACCAACCTTACAGTTAAGATCTTAGATTGAATATGTATCAATTATTTGGAACTTTCGGTACGAGATAAGAATTAAGAATGTGCCGTTGAATTTTCATAGTTTGTTGTAACATTTTTCGGTTGGTTCCACTAAATCTAAGGCGATCCATATTAGTTCCACTTGCTTGATTTTTGATTTGTGGAATAATGATATTTATTCAGCTAAATATTTGTCTAGCGTTGATTAAAGAGGCCTGCGGTAAAGAATTAAATATTAGAAATGGCTCTTTACTCCATCCTTGATTCCTTAAGACTAACTATTGTAGCCAAAATCAATTGGCTATTGCGAATCATTATGGCGTTTTTTGATTTTAATATTAGCAAAACCGAATTTAAGAGCCTGTTCGAATTCCATAAAAATTATCGTTTTTGTAATAATTTTGTAAATTTCTCTTCCATATTTTGTAATTAGTTCGGTTGCTGTTCGAATACTGTAATAATGTTTCTGGTAATAATTTTGACGTTTCGAGATAAACAACATTGTGAGTTCAAGATAAAAATTTAAAATTTATTAAAAACGATGATGGAGGTTGAATATGTTCCATATACTCTATTTATGACCATATCTAGATATATAAATTTAATACGAAGAAGGTGGAACCAGGCACGACTTGTATTAACATATCTGTGAACAACACAGGCATTCAAATCGTACTGATAAATGTATTGTGTTTTTTTACATAATGTAATGAATTCATATTTATTTGTAGACTCAAAATGGAATTAGTAATATGTTTGCTGTCGTTCGCAAGTGGCACATTGATGAAAATGCCACAAGTGATAACATTACAAACTATTGATCGCGATTAGTCTGTCATTTATTTTTATAATTATAACAACACTTACCGCAATATAAATAAATTATCATCTAATAGAAACGTACATTCAAGTAAATTGTATTTATACAGCACACTACATTTACTATAAATTATTTCAAAAATGTCAAAATTATTACACCTAGGTGCTATGATAAATTGGTTGCATGCAGAACGCTGTCAAAATTATTTTGTTTCAATAAACATAAGAAACTTATAAAATTACATATTTCGTTAACGTTGTAAAATTTATAGTTATACGCATACTGTGTTTCTTATCATTGATAGTTATCACAATTTGAATTCATCAACCCAAATATTTTGCGACAGTCATTGATAAACTAGTGACAATGTGTCATATCACATATATTTGTATGTCTATCACTTTACAAAAAAAAGTTGGCTGATACTTTAAAATGTACATTTGATAAAAATTTTAAAATCGTTACTATTTTATATGCAAAATAGTACAGGAAAACTAATCACTGGCCCCTGAAATTCATGCGTAGAAATAGAAAGTGGTTTGAAATTAGTGTAGCATGACATAATTTTATGTAGAAATTTGTCAAAACTTTATTCATTTTGTATTTCCACATTATCATCATCATCAATCAACAATATTGTATATTATCAAAATTCTTATCAAATTCAAAGAAATGATAACGTTACTAATTATATAATTTATTTTTTTTTTGTTTATTTTCAGATAACATATAATTTTGAAAATCACATACAAATTTTATCAGTCGGTCAAAAACATTGACCGATTTGAACAGAGTAAAGAACACGACAACTTATTTATATATAAAAAAAAACTATAAAAAGGGGTATCCCCAATTTTAATAAACATACACATACACACGATGTCACATCATAGTGACGATCAACTACTTCAGGCCGGTAGCGACTCGTTTTGGGAGCCAGGAAATTTTAAACGAACGACAAAACGAATAGAAGATGGTTTCAAGTATGTAAAATTATTTTTATTTAAACAAAAAATTTTAAAAATTTTAATAATTTTTTTTTTAGATTATGTACAGAATTACAGACATTAATTCAAGAACGAGCTGAAATTGAAAAAGCCTATGCAAAAAGCCTTAAAACGTGGTCAAAAAAATGGAGTGATCTTATTGAAAAAGGTAAGTTGTATTTTTTTAACTTTATTAATTTTTTTTTTTAAGTTTAGTATTCTATGCACTCTAACGAATTCTAGAGAATTGACGCTACTTTTCCGACCATCCGTCTAATATCTATAAAATTAGTATTAATTATTAATGGTGTCATGTTTCATGATTATTTTAAAATTTATAATTCAAAAATGTACATGAACATAAATAACAACAATAACATAACTCACGCTTTGTAAATTTAACACATGAGTTGTAATTAGTTGTGACCACGAAAGGTCAATTCTATATAGGTGCATTGAAATTTGATAAGTTTTAAATAGATTTTAAAGTCATATATATGTAAATCATTTTCGTGTACATATGATTCAAGTGACATGTAAATACATAGTATAAATACATAGTATAGCATGCGATAAGACAAAATAATATAATAAAATAAAAAAATATTCTAGTTCGCTGATTAGCATTGACTCGTTAAATTTACTAACCCCAAATATCGATATCTGTATAATATATAAATTTAAAATTCCTTATAAATAAGTACACACCAGAAAGATAACTATATATAATACATTATTTAATCGAATGATATATAATATATTCGTGTTTATATTATATTATTTTTATATATAAGTAGATGAATCATTAAATTGATGAAATATATAATTCTTTTATTTTACTTACGTGTGTATAAACAAATCCTATTATCATAGTATCATCAATTTCTGTTAAGTAGTTTTCTTCATACAGATACGTTATTCTATGATGTATGTGCGCTTTGCGTAATCATCACAATTATTTTTATAATTTTCAATTGGTGTATAGCGTATGTGTATTTAATCAGAAATTTCAGCTTGCACATGAATCATACGTACGACGAGAGACAAGCCACAGCGATAAGAAATAATTTTACATTACACTTACGATTTGATTTCTTCAATGGTAGCGAGCGGAAATATTTGTTTTAATTGTATACTGATAAGTGAATCTGACACGTTTTACTATCATTTTTTTTTGTGTTTAATTGGTTTGTAGACAAGATTTTATGTAGAATTTAAAAAAAAAGAGATAATCAGTTTTTGCAGTTCGGAAGTTTGTAAAAATAAATGTTGACAAATTCTTTACTTTTAAATGACACATATTTATATTTTGACAAGTACATATGTAGAATTATTGGCATAAGTTTTGACTACGATATTTTTTGAAAGGTAAACAGAACTGCTAGTATTTGCATAAATGAAAAGTTTAAAATAATTTTATCTTATAACACACATGTGTTAAAGATAGTGTTCTAGATACAAAACATATCTCACAAGCTTTGAAACAAGGTTACATATGTTGTATCTATTCGATGTGTGTTACGGTTAAATCAAGCTGTGCTAAATGAATTTGGCCTTATAAGCAATTCCGATAGATAACGCAAATAAAACTAACTTGGAGGCTAACGGTTTGATAAGTACATGTCAAATTCTGATAAACACAACATTATTTCTTTTGGATAGCCTACTGTTCCTGCTATTTCTGATCACGATTTAGTCTATGTACATTACAACTTTTGTACAATTCTTGTACAGGTTGAAATATGAGATGTAAGAGCGAGTTTTATTTTTTATTTTATACACATGTCAATGATTACTTATACTAATACAACATAAATAAATAACAAGTGTTACCATCGACTAAAATAGTGTTGTCGTGAAGACTGAATTTTTCCTCACTTCCAACATCCCCACTAGGACCAAATTTAATTGAACTTCGTACCCATTGCAGCTGACAGTGATTTTATCCTTTGACTGGTTAGAGGTTTTGTAAGTATGTCAGTTATCATCTTTTCAGTTGAAACATGTTGTAGGTGAACACTGCCTTGAATGACAATATCACGGACAAAATGATGACGAACATCATCAATATGCTTTGTTCGTGATTGGCAACTTTCATTAGATGCTACACATATTGCACTTTTGTTGTCACAATTGAGTATTATACTGGATGTAGGCGATGTTAGCTCCTTTTCCACAGCTTGAAACTGCTTAATATTCCCTTTTGTTGGGCATATCCCTTTTGCAACTAATCTTGCTTTATATCGAGTAATATCTCCATTCGAATTTTTTTTAATTTTAAAAATCCACTTACATTTTAAAACCTTTTTGTCTGCTGGCAAGGTTGCTAATTTCCAGGTGTTGTTTATTTTTAACGATTCAAATTCTTGCTTAATGGCATCTTTCCAATGAATACTATCACACCCATTAATAGCTTCTTCATATGATACTGGTTCGTTGTCTAAATGATTAGACACATATGACACGTAATCATCAAACTGTTTTAGTTTTACGGCTCGATTACTTTTTTTGATAACAAAATCAGTATCAGTCGTTCCACTATTCCTTCGTATATATGTTTCATCACTATCGGCATCTGAGTCAGAATAATTAATGCTTGTTTCAGATTCGTTTATAAGTAAATTTGATTCAGCGTTAGTAATGGTAGTGTCGGTGACTGTTACTTCATTCTCAGGACTTAAAATTTCATCTGGTGATTCAGCATTTTCGAGATTTTTCGATGTATTATTAATTTGATGATTTGTTTCCTGAACTTTTGTTGACGGATCAAAGTAATTAATACTTGTCTCTTGAAAAATACTTACCTTATCATAGTGTTGATTTTCCAGAAATATCACATCTCGGCTGATAATTATTTTCTTATTTTTCGGATTATAAATTCTGTATGCCTTGCTGGTTTCACAAAAACTATTTATGTTGATTTACAATCAAACTTTTTTCGTTTTTCTTTTGGTAACTTGCGCAAGACAACCAAAAACTCTTATATTTGATATATCAAGTTCTTTACCTGACCATTTTTCCTCAGGAATTTTATTTTTAATACTTCTACTCGGAATTCCGTTTAGTAGAAAAAAGCTTCAATTAATTCTTTCGGCTGTACCATTTTGCTGCGGTGAATACGGAGCCGATGTTTGATGTAAAATACCACTTTATTTTAAAAACATTTGCATTTATGAATTCATATATTCTGTTCCGTTATCTGTACGCAGATATCTTTATTTTTTTATTTGTCTGATTTTCAACACAATTCTTAAATTGGATGAATTTCTTATTTACTTCACTTTTATTTGTCAGAATGTAAATAAACACTTTGAGCGTGTATCATCAACAAATGTCAAAAAATATCTTGCACTTCCAAGCGAATGTACTTCTATTGGTCCGCACACATCAGAATGTACCAATTCCAATATATTTGTAGTATTAGAGCTGGATTGATGAAAAGGTTTACATGTTTGTTTGCCTTCTATATACAAACAATGCATGGTTGTGTAATCTTTTTTGTGTAATCTAGTCCATTAATTGTTCTGTTTTTCATTTTTTCTAGTTTTTGTATGCTAGCGTGACCCATTCTTCTGTGCCATATATCGAACGATGAATTTTTAACCATTTCTCTCTCTCTCTGGCTTTCACATCCCATGAAGGGATTTTGCCGCCTGCACTAAGATCCTCCATCCATCTCGGTCCATCGCTCTCGTCCTCCAGTTTCGACATCCCAATGCATGTAGATCTTGTTCGACGTCGTCATGCCAGCGCAATCGTCGTAGAGGGGTCTTCCTCTACGACGAACACCGGGTGGTTGTTGATGGAACACTTTATTGGTCATTCGTTGTTGTGGAGATCGTGTAACGTGGCCGAGCCATCTAACTCGATTTGATTTGATGAATTCGATAATATCGCAGCCTTATCTCGTGGTTCATACGAAGTTGCCTTATCTCGTGGTTCATACGAATCCGATATTCGTTGTCCGCGACTTTGATTGGACCAGCGATTGAGCGAATAATCTTCCTTTCGAAGGTAGATAACAATCTACAATCGTTAGAGGTCATGGTCCAGCTCTCGCTTCCGAAAGCACAGGTTTTATGAGTGCTTTATATAGTGCGAGCTTGCACGACTGCGTCATATGTTTAGATCGCAATAATTTCGATTGGGCGTAGAAAACTCGTTGTCCGGCAGTGATTCGGGCTTTTATTTCTGCCTGCATATCGTTTGACGATGTTATATCTGACCCGAGGTATTTAAAGTTTTCGTCGCTATCAAAGTTATGGTCGCCAATTCCGAGATTTATCATGGAGATGTTCCTGGGTGTTGATAACAATTTTGTTTTGCTGCTGTTCACCTGCAAACCAAGTCTTCTTGCGCAGCGGTCGAGCTGTATGAAACTGTCCTTGATATCGCTAGGTCTTCGGCCAAGATATCATCTGCATATCCAAGAATTTGGCCTGATTTATTAAATATACAGCGCGAAGTTTCAATGTTGCTTTTTCTTACTACGTACTCAAGCGCCAAGTTAAACAGCACAGGCGCGAGTGCATCTCCCTGTCGAACACCAGATGTTATTTGAAAAGGGTCTGATACAGTTCCCTCAATTACGATTCTACATACAGACCCAGAGGTTGTCAATTTGCACAGAGAAACGAGCTTCTTTGGAATTCTAAGCTTATGAGCGTGGCCCATAAGTTTTCGCGGTTTATACTGTCATATGCCTGTCTGAAGTTTATATACAGTTGGTGTATGGTTATGTTGTACTCCCAACATTTTTCCAAGATCATTCTCATGGTAAAACATTGGTCAGTCAACAAACATTGGTCGATCGGTTGGGACGAAAACCACATTAATAGTCGCCAATGGTGTTTTCTGCGAGATGGATGAGTCTGGCAAGTACAACATTTGCCAACAATTTGTAAGCAGTGCTCAACGCCCTCGATACAACTATAGTTTCCACATTTAAGACGGTCTCCTTTTTTGTGCAGCGGACATATGAGTGCGGTCTTCCAATTCTCCGGCAACTCTTCTTGATCCCAAATAGAGACGATGAGATCGTATAGATTTGTTGCAAGAGTAGCGCTTCCGAGCTTAATCAATTCTGCGGGGATTCCGTCGAGACCGGGAGCCTTTCTTTTGTTCTCAGCTCTCCATTTCTTTTTTTGATGGCTATACTTCTTGGGTGGAAGTTTTTAGTTAGATTTCCGGCGTTAGCAAAATAGTTCCTTGAGTTTCCGCTTGGAAGCTGATGTTTTCGATGTAATATCTCATATGATCGCGCTTCTTTCGTCGAAGGTATTTAGTTGTAGCTTTCCTAGCGCAGAGATATTCTGCTAGATATAAATATTAACACCAACACTCAATATTCTCCTTGTGTTATATTAATGATGATTATCAAGAATTAATGTGTAGTAAGTCTCTTGCAAATAAAACCTTAATGATTGGAAGTTCGCAGTTAAAAAACTCATTTTCAAAGAATTTCTAACTCTTTTAATTCTCAGTACCAAATCGGGTTAAGATAAGTGAATCTCGGTTAACACATTCATGTCTAATTTTCGATTTGAATGCACTATGTACTTAGATTTAGTTAGATCAATGCTTAAATTATGTAAATCTATAGTTTAATTTTAGTTTTTGTTTAAGATAGCAGGATCTAAAATTGACCCTTTCACCCACACTCAATATTTGTTTTAAGGCATGCAACTTTTATTTTTACAAGTTGACATCTTTTGCTCTTAGATAAATTTAAGTGCTTAGCTGTTAAGCTTGATTTAGCCAATTTTATCAGTAGAGTATCAGGGTTAACTAATATATATTTTAAAATTGATCCATGTTTAGCAAATTAATTTATTCGGCTAAGTATAAATATATCTCTTTCCAAAACTTTGGAATGAACGGTTAGGTTTAAAACAGGCCTGCAGTTGGAAATATCCATTTTATCAACAATTATTTTCAGGATAAAATAACGAAACAACAGAACATATCTAAATTGCAAAAATTATATAATGAATATCATTTTCTCCAATACATCCCACAAAACCAGATTACTCTAGAATCCGATAAAATTAATATAATAATACATCACTCATTACTTCCTATATATACAACAGGGAAACTAAAACTGCATCTGAAATATCAAATATACTCACTGATGTTATAAGCAGGTACCAAGATTTTACACACATACACATATATATATATGGATGGATCCAAAACAACCAGAAGAGGGAAATAGGAATTTACTTTCACAAGAGTAACATCGAAATATCCAGAATATTACAACGAGAAGCGTCAAAAAAGCAATTGAACTGGTAGCGGTCAAAATATCAAAATAGAGAAAACCATAAAAATGAAAAGACAAAAATTTGTAATAGGAATGGATTCAAAAAGTGCATGTAACTCTCTAATCTAGATTAAATCCAAAAAACGTTTCACGCTGAAACAGATTTTTTTCCAATTTCTGTTAAAAAAATTAATTTTAATAATCCTCCATGGTTTAACAAAAGCTTAATTAATTTAAAAAATTGTAAGAAAAAGTTATACCGGAAATGCAAAAGATCCAATAATGCTTCTGACAAATTGGCCCTTTTGTCTTTTTCCAAATAATTTGATTGCATGATTTCGATAGCTTATAAACACTCTAGTAGTAATTCTGGGGATATTGCCAATTTATTCCGGTCTTACTTTCAAAATAACTATAGAACAAGTAATGTTGATTTATGCACTTTTAAGGATATGACATTTGATAGGACTAACACAACCAAGGATATACCTTGCATCACTCCAAAGGATATTATTAAATCCCTTCGTCAATTTAAATATGGTTGTAATCCAGATAGTGTTCCTTCGAGCTTCCTAAAAAAACTTGGTAATGAGCTGGCATTATACCTTTATCAATGCTATTAATGGTTCACTTTTATTGGTAGTCTTTCTAGTTGTTTGGAAATCGTCACATATTGTTCCAATCGTCAAATCTGGCAATAGGAACGATGTCCTTAACAAAAAATTTCAAATCTATAGTTTGTTACTTCATGGATTTCGGAGTCATATATAGTTGACGAGCAGTACGTTCATGGCCGATCTACCATGTCAAACTTAATGTAATTTTCAAACCGTGCTATAGAAGTGATTAAGGCGAATGCTCAACTTGATGTCATTAATACTGACGTTATCAACGAATTTAATTCAATCACCACGTTATTTTGTTAGAAAAATTAAAATTATTTGGCATTGCTGATAGTTTGATAAAATGGATTGAATCT
This sequence comes from Tipula confusa, assembly GCA_963556175.1. NCBI lineage: Eukaryota > Metazoa > Arthropoda > Insecta > Diptera > Tipulidae > Tipula > Tipula confusa. Next base: position 86,423,742 of record OY744475.1, read on the forward strand.
AACTAATTGGACACTAATCTGGTCAAATTTGCTCGTTGTTTAATTTATGCTGATGATCTAAAAATATTCTCTCGCATACATAATGTATATGAAGCAATCAATCTACAGAAGGACATTGATGGAATTACCATTGGTGTGAAAATAATATTATTTTTGAATGACCCGAATAATTGAAGTGATCAAGAGATCTAGTGATCTAGGAGTTTCGTTTACACTGAACTCACTGAAGGATTTCTTAAACGAACTATAAACGAGTCGACCATCGCTACATAAACACAAAAATTATTCAGATATACTGCGAAACATCAACAGGAAACAATCGTCCATATAACGCAGAGTCGCTTCGTCATACAATCTTCGAATCTTTACACAATATTTCACATCCAGGTATCCGCGCAACTCGTAAATTTATTACTGCTCGATACTTCTGGCCTAGTAAAAACAAGGACATAAACCACTGGACACAATCTTGTTTATGTTGCCAAAGTTCGAAAGTCAAAAGGCATACAAAGGCGCCTTTAGAACAATTCGAAATTCTATCAGGTCGATTTGAACATATTCACATGGACATAGTGGAATCTCTTCCACCGTCCAACGAATATACATATCTTTTAACCTGTGTCGACAGATTTACTCGATGGCCCGATGCATATTGCATGAGCGATATGTCAGCACAGACCATGGCTAAAACATTCGTAAACAATTACATTTCCCGATTCGGCGTTCCGCTTGAAATCACTTCTGGGATTTCATCGCATAAGAACAACCGCTTATCACCCTCAATGGCATGGTCGAACGATTCCATCGACAGGTTAAAGCTGCTCTCCAGGCTCGAGGCAATACAATACATTGGAGCTCAGAAATAACTATCGTTCTACTTGGTATTCGAGCCACGGTTAAAGATCTTATTTGCTCACCAGCCGAGATTACGGTTAAACTATCAAACTACCCGGTGAGTTCTTTATTGAAAACCCTTTTACACCTCAATCATCAACTGACACAGTCATCGCCAACTACGCAATACTATGCAAAATCTTGTCCCTTCTGCAACCGACAACCTACTCATAACGACGATATATTTATTATTCTTCTGATTTATTCTTCTACTCTTAATTCGACATGGGTTCGTCACATACCGCAGTAAGCCAATTTAGAGTTCTCCCCTAACACTGGTTATTTACGAGATCGCGATGGCTTTCACCAAGAGTAAGCATAACATAAGCACGTCATATTCTTACGGTATCACTTCAATCAGAGAAAGAAAGATATTTCGGGCACATTCATATAATTCGCTAACACTACATGGACACTATACATAAATATATATATAGCGTAAAGTAGCATTTACAAGTAACACTCGGTCACCTTGGCCTGATGAGATGACAATTAATTTTTAACTAAATTCCTCTTCAGATCGAAACTGAGCTTTGCTTCGCACAACATCAAATCCTGAATAATTAAAATAATGGCAACACATCCGCTGTCGTTATAAGTTTAATAGCCCGGAAGTTTTTTGTCTCGCTGTATCGGTTTCTAGTCCGTTCTTTACTTGAATATTCCTCATGTGTATGGTGCCCATATTATATTTAACATATCAATAGAATTGAGACGGTTCAGAAACCTTTTCTTAAATTTCTATGCCATGAAAACTTTTGGGTTTGATTGTCAAAATATGTGGTGAGAAAATGTTAAACCTCTCTCCTTATATTGAGAGGTGTAAATCTCTAAAAATCAATCACTTAAGATCCACCAACAGCATGCCGGTGCTATTTGCATATTCGTTTTCTTCAATGGTATAATAGTTAGTCATTATTTATTATTAGACATTAACGTATACCCCACTAAGGAATCTGCGAACTCAAACTCTTCTGAAATTGGATTTTCATAGAACAAATTATGGTTGTGACGAGCCGTTGAATTTAATGTCGAAATTTTATAATGCATTAAGTTCCTTTTGTGACTATAATATGACGAAATCTGAAATCAGACAATTATTGAAGAAAACTTCTGATATTCTCAATAGAAAACTTCTATTCTGAACCAATTCCACAGTTAGTGAGCATTTCAATTTTGGTACGCATAGTGCAATGTTTAAACAATTAAACTTTGAAATTGAATACACAACAACTAGAAAGTATATTTATAGTATTTACTGATTCTAGTCTATGCAAAATTTTAGATTGAAATATTTTTTATCGTAGTATAAAATTGAGTAACCATTTTTTTATAATAATCCTATAAAACATCGTATTTTTAACATAATTTATTCTCTTTAGGTAATATGTCGACATTGCAAAATGTATGGCTATGTTGTTCGATTGAATGTTTACCAATGTCTGTGCTGTGTACGTCAAGAGGTTTGTATACGTATCAGTAGATCGTTGAACAAACCCATTCTCATGTTATATTTTAAGCTAGTTTAGAATAGATTGCATACTTAAGTATACATTATTCCTCACATCTTGTGCATTATTTTTATGGTTCTATGTAATATTTTGCCACCTTCCACTTTAATCATCGATGTAAATTATTTACTATAGTGCTTACATAATCACACAAAAATTCGGCCGTGAATCTTTACACTACTAATGGAGGTGTCAATATTATATTGTTTACGCTAAAATAACGATTGTTGCTACCTACGTTCTATACATATAAAAAAATACTACCTAGACATAAAAATTACACAATCTTCTTTGATTTTATAGATATTCAATTTGTGCGCCACTGTTTACTAGGAAAATAAACGCATAATTCTCATGCACATATAAAGCAAAAAAATAAAATTTAAATTAATTTACATGAAACTCGCTTGTGTATTGATATTGAAGGAAAGTCAAGGAAATTTTCATTTTTTAATTATTCATAATTATTATTTTTATTGAAATTATTTTTTGTGTATTTTATGAGAAAAGTAAAATTCGAGGGTTAGATTAGTATCGCGAATATCTCGTTAAATAAATGTTTATATATAAAAGTAAAGTAGGTATATAGGAGAGGATGTACATCCCATTATCTTGCGATTCATCATTATGGTGGTATACTGGTATATAAACATTGAATTGGATTTCTACAACGATGTTTAGGTCGTTTTTATACGTCTGTGTGTGTATATAAATTAAATTGCTTCACTCATTATTTATTTATCAGTAAATACAAATAATAATCCAAACGTTTATTTATGTTGTGATTTAATGAATGATTTTGTATCTCTATAGATAGACGATACCTTCTATAAATGAATATATAAATAACATTTTAATTGATTTGTTACAGGTCCCGAATATGGTACAATGGAAGCGGCATGGAAAGGTATACTAACAGAAGCTGACCGACTATCCGATGTACATTTAAAAATCAAAGAAAATCTATGTATGGACGTTATGCAACAAATTAAAACATGGCAAAAAGATAATTATCACAAAACAATGATGCAAATCAAAGAGCGCAAAGAAATGGAAGAAATGTTTAAAAAGGCACAAAAACCATGGGCCAAATATTTAACAAAAGTAGAAAAAACAAAAGCCGACTACCATACGGCATGTAAATCAGAAAAATCAGCAGCAAATCAAGAGCGTAATGCAAGTGCGGATAGTTCACTATCGCCGGATCAAGTGAAAAAAATGCAAGAACGTGTTCAACGATCTAAGGATGAGGTGCAAAAAGGACGAGAGAAATATGATCAGGCGTTGCAAGAAATTAATAAATACAATCCAATTTATATTGAAGAAATGACGGGCGTATTTAATAAGTGTCAAACGATGGAAGAGACACGACTACAGTATTTTAAAAATGTTTTGTTTTCGATACACAAGTGTTTAAATATATCGCAAGATCCAAGGTAGGTTTTCTTTTAATGTTAATCGTTCAGACGTACTTCAGTGTTCGTCGAAGGCACTTATAATCCATACAATCTTTTTTTTATTCCGAAGCTCTTCCAACGTTTTCCGCGGTTAATATAAACTAGTTTACTCCGTCGCCAGCTAAATCGAGGGCTCATGAATACAGGTCCGCTTTAAATATTCATCTTCGCATTGCATTGTTTCAGGCAGCCTCTTACTGGCATGAATGATGGCCCCTTACTGGCATGAATGATGGCCCCTTACTGGCATGAATGAGGATCACAGTAATATTCATCGTCATGACTGATCGCAATCAATTGATAATAAATCCCTTTTTCAACTGACCCCCGTTGGGTTTCAACCCCTGTATCTCTGACCCAAACCTTGGAGCTTTAACCACTTCGCCAATTGTTCGGTATATTCAATTTGAATCTCACCTTCTTGGTTTTTCTTATTGTGTATCTTGAGACCAACTTCGTTGGTTAAATCTTAACGCAGTTGTACTTTTTGCTGCATGTCAATATGTTTGTGTGTGGGCAGGTATATATCGTCTCCGTAATTTATGTCATTGAGGTTATCCGATAATGAGTTAATCTCCATTGAATGTCGTTCGGGGTTGAGTTATCTAGATTTCGCATAACACTATCTAAAATGATCAGGACGCTTCATTAATTTATTTGTGATGTCCATTTCATTATGTGTCAACCAATTTGCTTTCATATTTTTTTGTGTGAAATGCACGTTCGAAACTAACGAATAGCAGGTTTAGTGGGGAATTTCATTCATTAGATTGTTTAGTAAATTCAGCGTTGCCACGTTTTTAACTGTCCAAAGTAGGACATACCACCCCTAGTAACTCAAAATTCAAGAACTCGTCGGATTAGGCTACTTCATTTTCCAAAATAAAATTAAATCAAGTAAAAAATAAAATACATTTCAATTCGGTTTAGCACTTAAATTGTTCAGTTTTACTATTATAATTTTAAAAAATTCACGTTAAAAATTAAAATCACAAAGCATTTCAGTATTTTTTCCTAAATTTTAATGTAAAAAAAATAAATGATTGACAACAAATGATTTGTCTGAGGATTGATGGTTGCCAATAATTCTGCTGTATTTAAATAAACAGATGATCTGTTTATGTCTTCGGTCCGTTTTTTATTCATAATTAAAAAAAACCCTTTCAATATATTATGCTGAAGATGCAGGAACACTGAGGTTGAAAGACGTAATTTTAAAGAAATAGAAATATAGTGCCATCTTTGTGGAGATTCTAATTGTTTGTTCCTAGGGCTTTAATAAATCCTGCGGCATCAGGATTAGCTATTAAAAAGATCGGCAATGTCAGTAATGGCATTATAATTGAGATCTCAAATGTCGAAGACATTGAATTTTTCTAAACGAACAAGGACTGGAAGAGCAAGGTCGTCCAGTGGGTCATTAAGGTGTCACAAAAATCCCAGAATACTATTCTGAATAAACGAAGAGTAGTATCGTGTAGTCTTTGTGCCGACTATGTCAAAGTCTCAATGTGCTTTAAGTGCCATGTATTTGGGCATATTGCAAAGCCTCGCAAGGTTAGAGATCAAACTTGCGAACACTGCGCTGAGGTCGGACATGACCACAAATCATGTCCAAATAAAGCGGAAGGGCTAAATTTGTTAGCTGTAAAAAAGCTAACAAAGCCTATGACCATTCCTCAAAAAGTAGAATATGCTCAGCATACTTAGAGGCTCTGAACTTATTCGTTCGACATCTGTTTATAACGATTAACGCCCACATAAACCGTCAATTAAGGATTGTCTAACTCAATATAATGAGCACAAGATAAGGAGATATACTCTGTATGTAGGAACCCTATGTGGCTAAAAAAAGATTAGGCAACTTGGCGACATCAACAAAAGTTATCACTGGTGGTGGTGACAACCCAAACGCTGCCATCGACGTCTTCAATAAAAACTAAAAGGTACTGAGAGTCTCACAATTCTGCGATTCAAAGTAAGCTTTACTCTGGATTATTTTTAGCTAATCAGTATCTACTTTCGATTCTTTGATGAACCAGTGGATTACTATCATTAGGCTTAATAAAATTACGGAAGGTCTGAAGAAGCTTCTTATTATCTTTACTGGTGACTTCAATGCTAAGTCCAAACTATGACATAATAAGAACACAAACGAATGAGGAATCCTCGTTAAAGAGTTTGTTGCAAGAAGAGGTCTCTTTTTTATAAACTAAATAGGTCAGCCAAGCACCTATTGCCACAATGGTGAATCAAATATTGATGTCACACTTGTGAGTGATGGGTTGTTGAGGAAAGTTACCAACTGGGAAGTAAAAAAAAGGCTGAACTTCTAGTGATCACCGAGCTATTATCCTAACTTTAAAATGGAAGACTTAAAATTCCAGCAGTTTTAAGCACAAACTGTTTGTTGAGTGCAATGCTTCCTGATGACACTATGGCAGTGAAGCAGAAGCGCATAAAGAACTTAGAGCGCTTAGATTTGTAGCACCAAGAACTTGCGTCGCAAAAGAATTCAGAAATGATGAAACCACGGACGCAATAGAAAGTGATACAAAAAGCATGGTCTAGAATAGTGCCCAGTATCACGCGCTATTCAGGGAACGAGTGTCTCAAAAGAGGAGTTTTTTCGATAGCTTGGAAAAACGGCAAAGTAATTATCAAAAAGAAGGGTGGTGAACGAGATTCCATTACTCAAAATCCTATAAGCCAATCATGCTACTACCAGTCTTGAGTAAATTACTCAAGAATGTAATAATTGACAGGTTGATGTACGTGACTGAGAGAAGTGGGAGGTATCTACAAATATTTACGCATTTACGCAATCATAAATCACTATTTATATTAAAGATTCGCAACTATTGTCACTAATTATGGCACACTTCAAAAGAGTGTGACCAAATGGTGCCCATAAGAGTCCGTTATGGGCCTACTCCTCTGGAACATCGCCTTCAATAGTAGTATGAATACCAATGTCCAAGAAGTATCATTCGCGGACGAAAAGGTAATGGTTTTTGCTGGAAACTAAACAAAGCATTCAGAAACTAGCTCAGAGTGCTATAAATATAATGACTGATTGGTGTTGCAATTATAAGATGGAGCTTTCTTCTGCCAAAACAGTAATGATCCAATTTAAAGGAACGCTCGAATCAAAAGACTACCTTTGGTGTCTGTGAATGGAGCGAGAAATAAAATACTATATACGAAGGCCTAGTGGTTGCATTACTTACATATGATCGTGCTGGGTGTTCTGACAGAATAGAATATAACATTAATAAGCGCACAAAGGGAAATTCTTATTGGTATTACTAAGACTTACAGAGCTGTATCAACAAATGATACAAGAAAGAGTTGTAAAGTATAAATTAAGAAAAAAGGCTAAGTGTGACGTACGGGAATGTGGAATTGCAAGCTGGACAAATTGAAGTAAACCTGATCGGTTCGCTCAAGAGGCAGGTGCGCCTCTTGAGCGAACCGATCAGGTTCGCAGATGCGAAAGCATACATTGCAATATGTAGCATACATTGCAATATGTCAAGAAGTATGGAACCATTCGATAGATGGAATGAACATTTTTAGTTTCTTTCCAAACATCGAAGAAAGGTTGGATAAAAGGCCTGTGCTTAATGCACCATTAACTCAGATGTTGTCAGGGCACCGCAAAATAGCCTCCTACATTAAAAAGTTCCCTTTAAGCGATACGAGCAGCTGTGGGTGTGTCCATGATGACGAAACCATGGACCACTTGCTTTACAACTGCAATCTTGTCGAAGACGAAAGAAACCAACTAATGATAGAGCTAAGAGCAGAGTGGCCAGCCAGCAGACTGACTTTAATGATGCCCAAACATACCATGGATTTTAATAGGGGCTCTGACACTGTTCTTAGCAATAGATAATGTCAAGTTCCTACAGACAACCGACACTAGACTGTGTATTATACATGCACGAGAATGTATAAAGGCTAAGCCTAGGGGACTTTTTGACGCATAAAAACTGTCAAATTATAATGCTGATGTTTGTTCAGCGGTGTCCAGCATATACTTTAAATTATCATTAATGAAAGTCATCTCGTCAAAGAGCACGTTCATAATATCTGGAATAGGTAATGCGACTACTATCTCTCCAATTTCGCCGAACCTGCGAATTATTTCTAAAAGTTTTATTAGTTTTGAAGTCAGATAGTTTTGCAATAATCAAATTCTCAAAACAACGTTTAAATATCATTGGCAATCAGAGCTAAGTATATTTAGATCCTAGCTGGAATTTCGCTATTCCTATAATATAAAGTCGTGTTTAATGCTAATGAGAGGTTTTTAGGCAATACCCTTCAAACTCACAAGATTGCTGCAGTCATGTTTATTCTTTGATCAAATTTGAGTTAAAATGACACATCCTTTTTTTATTTGTCTTTTATTTTATATAAAGTAGGCCGTAGGACACGCTTGCTCTAAAGTAGGACTGTCCTTCCGAAACCAGCTTATTAGTTTTTAAATTTTGGTTTGATTGTAGGTGAGATTCGGTCAAAAATGATCTTTGAGAGTATTTTTATTGTTGTGTTGAGAAGGGTAATACTTCGCCAGTTCTTGCATTCACTTATAGCAACTTTCTTGGAGATCGTAATTGTCAAGCCTTCTTTCCATTTTTGTGGTATTCTTCCTGGTATTATACTCCATTGTTTTAGTGCGCTTGCAGTTTCCTTTAAATAGTTCTATTTCAGCAGGTTTATTGTTTTTTAGTTTCTCTATCCAGTCCCGTTGTTTTGCTAGTTTTGTTATATTGGCGCCAATTGATGGCCAGAAATTTTCGTTGATGTCATGTTCTTTCATTCTTAACTGTGCTTTATTAGTTGTTACGACTTGAACAAAAGCCTTATAGGTGGTATGGTGGTAATTCCACCAGACACCTTTCTTACACTCTTGTGTAGTGCTCGCATGTTTTGATTTTCCTCTGTCTCCTTAGCAGTTTTAAGAGACGCTGTTCTTCGCACCTGCGTGTTATCTCGGCCGTGTTTTGTTGGAATTTTAATTTCTATGGAGAAGAAGTTATTTTGTCATTATCTCTCAATCTGTAATGAACGTCTGCGCCCCTCATAATTTAAACATCTTGTGTCTATCTAGTTTTTAGCTCATGTACTTTGTGTCTACCAGAGAACAATACTTACACCTAATCGTTATTGCAAATAATGGTTGATTATATTTAAAGCCATCCCAATCATATTTTTAAATTACCAAACAATTTTTTTTGTACATTTTTCAGTTTACCGCAAATTTACGAAGAGTTTTATCATACAATCAATAATTCCGATTCTCAGAAAGACTTAAAATGGTGGTCGAATAATCATGGTGTAAATATGGCAATGAATTGGCCTTCATTTGTTGTAAGTATAATTTATTAACTTATCGTCTGATCGATAAACTAACTAATTGTTAATTTTTGTTTATCAAAAATATACAATATTATTTGTATTTATTTATGTGTTTGCAAACATTTTTAATTGATATAAATATTATAGATTTTTATTTTTATTTAATTTAATTAATTAATCAAATTGCTGTTTTATTTATTTATTTTTTTATTTTTTTCATTTTTATGTTTTGTTTGTATTGAATCATAAACAAATTAATTAAAACCCATATATTATAATACAAAATAACGAAATAAAATAGGAATATACCGAAGAGTTCCGTGACATTGCAAGAGGAATTAAATCAAAGGAAGCCCTACCAACAGCACCGATTACATTAATACATCAGCGACCTGTTTCGGATGATTTAGCTGTATGCATGCATTTTTTATATATAAAACCTTATTTAATTTTTAGTAATTTTGTTTTTGAATGACTTGTGTTGTTTTTTACTTTTTTTTTACAAAAAATATTTAATTTTAATTTTTCGTGAATTTGTCCAATCGATTGTGTAAATAAATTTTAAATATCCGCATCAAACGCACTTTTGTTTATAATTTTTAATTACTGCTTTTATAATTCGATGTGTGATGTCTATTGTGTTCAGATAATTATTTTAAATTACATAATTTATTTTTAAAAATTATAAAAAATCGGTTCTTTCACAAACAACACAAATTTCAATTAATCAAGCCAATACACAATTGGTGTAAATGTTATATGAATTTTCTTATAAATTAATTTTTTTTTCTATAGGAATATCCTCCACCAGTTGTAAAACAAATAGCTCCACCACCCCAAAATAATAGAACATCGACCAATTTAAGTGTTAAAAGTACATCAAATAATAAATCATCGTCAAATAATGATTCACCAAAGTCTGAAATAATGCCAAAATCCCCAAGTGATTCACCAAGCAAGGGAACAATAACGTAAGGCTACCATAATCTAATGGTGATGGAAAAGAATCGATATTTTTATTTTTTATTATATATTTGTTTAGAAATGGAAATGGTAAACCTGAATCGAATCCGTTTGAAGAAGAAGAATGGGATGAAACTGATGTTGAAAATGTTTTAGTTGATAATGGAGAACCAGGCGTGCCAGTAAAAGCTTTATACGATTATGATGGAGCAGAAAATGATGAGCTTACATTTAAACAAGGTAAGTCGATAATTTATTTTATTTTATTTTTTTTAGTTTGAACAATGACATATTTTGATTGGTCATAGACTCGTTCGAATTTTGTCTCTTCTAACCATATTCTCTCATTTATATGTTCGTCAAATTTCATCTTGAAGTATATATTATACGGAACAACCGAAAGTTAACATAAACAATTATTTCTGGTTCATTATTTGAACGATCGTTGTGGTTGGGGAACACTGTCATGCCTTGTAAAAAACTTCTAAACGAATATGCTATTCTTAGAATTTCATTACAGCACTCTTTGTCTGTTTTAGGAGGCGACTAAACATTGGTTGGATCGCTGGGCTGACTGCTCGCATGCGTAAAAAACTTCACTGTAAAAAAAATTAACAAAAGAAATCAACAGTTGATAATCGTATTCGAATGTGTAAGTTACATTTACGCATGCAATTAGCCACTCTGTCAATCATTTGTATTCATGGGTCAACTGTTGTGAGCCATCCCAAAGATAAAGTCTCATTTTACAACAATTTTAATGATCTAATGGGATCCATTCATGAGAACGATGTCAGAAAAGTTGTTGGTGACTTTAATGCTAGAGCTGGCAAAAATAAGACTGATTTATATGAAAATATAGGGCAGTACTTCCGACAAGAAGTATCGACCGATAGTGAAGATGGAAAGTGTACTTTACAATCGTGCATGAGCTCTTTTTGGTTAGCACATTAATTCCTCATAAAAACTTCCACTGGAAACATGGACACACCCTCTTAGACGTCTTGAAGTCAAATTGACCAGGTGTTAAATTCTAAGGGCATGTCTCATGTCATCCAAGATGTGAAGTCATATCGGTCAGCTGTCAAATTTGTTATTTGTTATTTTCTCTTTGATTTTCTGAAGTAAATATGTTATCAAGTGTGGGTGATAGAGTACTCGACAGTGAATATTTCTTAGTCAAGAACGATATTTTCCTACAGATACGAAAAATGACTGGTTCTATTAAAAAGTATATGCTAGAAATAATATTGCTTTCCGTACTGGAATTCCAGACACTTATTTTTTGAACAAAATGACTTACATGTGGTGATCGGTTTCCATCTGAACAACTTTCTCATATAAATATTGGTGGAACTTTTCACATCATAAAACAATTGACAATAACTCATTTTCACTATGTTTCGACGTAAATTGTTGTATTTTTGGATAATTTTTTTATATATACACCTAAATAAATCACAAGTGCTAAAAACCTCAAGGTCCTTTTTGCCCTTATCAAGGACCTTTTTGCCCTTTGGACTCGGCATTTTTAAAATTGCTTCCACTTTCTTTGAGCCAGCTGACATTCTTTTCGCACTAAACACATGACCGATATATGTAATGTCTTGCTGTGAGAATTAACATTTTTCTTCATTAAATCTAAGACCAACCGCACCAGCTTTTCTAAATATTAACTCCAAATTACGAATATGTTCTTCTAACGTCTTTGCATACACTAAAAGATCGTCAATATATACCATGACACCAGGTATCTGTTTTACCCAGGTATTGGGTAATGAGATCTCAATATAGCTTTGTTCAAATTTTGCGGTCCCTGGAAGACACGTAACTTATTATTCGGTTTACATAACAAGGAATCACACCATTGAGTGGATCATACAACCCAGATCTGCTCACCAGTGAATGTAAATTTTGTTGCATTATTCGCATAATCAAGTACATAAATTCTGTATGGATATTATATTGACCTTGGCTCCAGTGGCAATTTTAGCCTTCATTCTATTCTGATGTATATGCATATCCACTAACCATGCAAGTACACCAGCTAAATAATCATTTTCCTCTCCATCATGATTCGAATTTCCCATGTGTATCGTAAACATAGTTTTAAAATTTGTATAGCAATATTTGGCAAAATTACCCTTTTTCTTACAGTACGAACATATTAGGTTAACTGGACACGAATGATTGTGTATTTGACCATATCGCGTACATGTACGTTTACTATCATTACCAAAATGTTTATTTTGACTAAAATTTTTCTGACCGGAATTTTTGTTTACTTTTGGACTTGGAATATTATATTTTGAATTCGAACCACTTTGGCGACGATTCTAATATTTACTTTTATAATTAAAACTATTTTGATAATTTTGCGACCCATATTGAGTATCATACAATTTAGAAATTGACACTACCTGTTCCTGTGTTTTTTCTCCACCCGCTGTTATTACTTTTCTCGCTATTTGTAATAATGTTTTTGTATACGGTTTCTCGTAAATCAATAAAGCTTCTTTAACTTTACTATATTAATTGGAGCGATAGATCAGTTACTTCCTGCATGCAATGCATTACCCTTGACGTATTTTTCGATTTTAAAATCAAAACGACAGTCCATGCTCACACATTTGGCATTGTCTGCACTAAATTGTACTATTTCTGCCGTGATGATTTCTTTAAGTCTCTGAATTAATACACTCTGGCGGCTAAATTAGTCAAAATAAAACGAACGATTGATTTGTAATTTGTAAACTGTTTAACTAAGTTGTAAACGTTAGTATCATTCCGTATAATTTTTATTTCAACACCAAAGATTTTAATTTTTTCTTTGTTTCTATAAAATATTTCTGAATCCCTAATTCAGCTTTGGTCATTGAGGGCTTTAATTTGTTTAGAGAAGATAGGAATCTACCTCTACTTAATTATGATGGGCTATGTAGATTTTGTAGGTGATCATGTTAAGGATAGGGTTTTAAGTATCCCTTCCTCTATTTTAGATTCGGATTTAGAATTTTGGTAAAAGGTTACCCAATAAAAAGTTTCATTTTGAACAGCCTGCTATTTGGGCAGATGTCAATTTTGAAGCTATAATCTTTTGACATTTGTCAAGTAAAAACTACGCCATTACTAAAAATGGTACGACACACGCTTCAACAACGCATTGAAATTGTTAAAATTCACTACAAAAATGGTGAAAATTTTGCAGTCACAGTTCGTAAAACTAAAGCATTTTTGGTCGTCGTGAAGCACCTTCTCGGCCGGCAATACTGAAACTGGTGGAAAAATTTCGTTAGTTTCGGATTACCTTACGCCGTCACCAGCCAAAACGAGGACGAACGAATACAGGTGCGATTTTAAATCCATCTGCACATTGCATTGCTCCAGTCAGCCTATACTGACATGGACGATGGTTCAGCCCATAAATTCTGCACTCCAACAGGAGGTCATAATTGTGTTCTTCGTCATCACCGATCGTAATCAGGTGATGAAAAATCCCTTTTGCAACCCTTCCCGAACCCGGTACCTCCCGTCCCAAACACCGCAGCTTTAACCACTGCGCCAATTGCTCGGTTAAATTTATTTAAATGCAGCATAAGTCTAATCAATTTTAATTAACATAAATTATTATTTTTTTCAATTTTAAGTTGTTACTTCTTGGTTTGTATCCTTCTTGGTTTTTTATGTTCACATCTGATTTTTATATACGAAACTCATAATTGTAATGAATCCAAGTACTGCTCACATATTTTTTTTTTGATAAATGTCTTTCCAGTTCATCGCAGCAATTTACTTTTTTATATTAATTTAAATCATTGATTTTTTTTTACTAAATTTTTATTTTAGGTGAAGTATTTGAAAAACTAGAAGATGAAGATGAACAAGGCTGGTGTAAGGGTCGAAAAAATGGTAAAGTAGGGTTATATCCAGCTAATTATGTTGAGCTTGCTACAACATAAATTAAATATTTATTAACTTATAAAATATAATTAATTTAATTGATAAAATATTAATAAAAAATAAAAAAATAAAACGAAAATATATAGTTTTGTGTATAGTAGACATTTAAAATATTATTAAATTTTTGAACAACAAACAAAAAAGTAATTAAATATAATTAAAAACATTTTATTAAATCATAATGACAAACTGTTATATAAATTTATAAAATGATTGAAACCTTTAAATTTTTTGAAGGAAATTCAGTTTTATAATAAGCAAAAGCTCACGTGTTTTTGTAAAACGCATTTTCTTTTCTTTTTTTTTTTTTTTTTTTTGTTAAATATATACTTTTAATATATTTTTAATATTATTAATTAATTGAAGCAATAATAATCTATTGTTAAAAAAAAATTAAAAAGTTAAAATGAAATAATTTAAATAAAAATTAGTAAAATTATTGAATAAAATGATTGGTTTCGTTGAAAAAATATAAATAAAAACATAAATTGTGTAATGGAAAATAGAATAATTAAATTTGGTTTCATCATCATCATCATCACCATCGTTGTTAATTAATTAAATTAATTGATTAATTAATTAAATATATAAAAATATATATATTTATATATTTTAGTGAAAACAAACACACGTGTATTATTTATTAATTAGTATTGTAGTGAAAATGAATGAATAGTGTATTCTTATATATGATTATTTTTTATTATTATTAATTATAATTAAGACATTTTGGGACTTGATTATTATTACATTTGGTTGTTATTCTGTTATTTACTAAAGTTATTAAAAAAAATATAGGTATATATATATATATATATATATATATATATATATATATATATATATATATATATATATATATATATATATATATATATATATATATATATATATATATATACATATATATATATATATATATATATATATATATATATATATATATATAAATATATATATATATATATATATATATATATATATATATATATATATATATATATATATACATATATAAACATGAATGGATTATTAATTAATGAATAAAATATTATATACATAAAATACCCCAAAGTGATCTTAACAAGTGAAAAAAATACAGTTATTTAAACTGAAGAATTATATTGTTTCCGTTTTACGTTTCGAAAAGTTAATTAAAAATAAAAAATTAAAATTGCACTGAATAATTAAATAATTTATCTAAACTACAAAATTAAATATATGTAAATAAAAATAAAATATAATATTAAAAAATTAACAGAAATAAAATTTAACTAAAAAAAAAAAAAAACAAATAAACAAAAATTATAATCAAATTCTTCCATTTAGAAATTTGTGACGCAAGTGAGACATATTTGAAATAAAAAGCATTTTTTTAGATGATTTAAAAAAAAATACAAATTTTAAATTACATTATAAAAATATTATAAATAATATTATAACAAAAATATATATAAAAATTATTATTATTTTTTTTTGTCGATTATTATTATTTTAATGCTTAGTTGATTTAACAAAAAAAAAATCATTATGTTTGAAAACTTTTATAGTTTGGGTAAGATTTTCCAATATTTGTATCGGTGACAAAATGTAGGTATTTCCTAAATGATATAGTTTTTCAAACTTAAAACTACCTATTCCTGCAGTATCTAAACCAAAACGTGTTTGCGAGTAACGCACGAAATTATAAATCTATAGACGGGACGAACATCTATACATCCTAAATTTAACAATAAACTGTTCAGATATTCTGAAGTCACAATATGGGTGGAGTAATAAATAAAAATAAAAACATGAGTTTAACAAGCGGGATATAGTGAAAATAGTTCGTTACACAAAATAGTTCACAATTGTAAAAAACACAGTTGTTTAATTACATACAAGGTCGTAAAGTTGAAAATTATATTTTTACAAATCTTATATATTGGTACATATGTAAGGAAATTTCCTAAAACTTAACATTTCCTTAGTTCTTATGGACATGCTATATTGCTAGCGCTCAAGACTTTAAATTATTTATCCTTAATTATCTAATGTTCTCTTCTCACTTAATGACCTGAGCGGATACCAATCCTTAATATTATTCCAAGTATTTTTAAGTTTAGAATCACCAACATTTCTGCTGTGCTTTAATTTCCCGTTCTAATTATAGCAATTTTTCAATATGTGATCAGCAATAGGTGCTGATTATGTAAACAGCGGTATAAGTGTTTTGTAAGATAATTATTTTATATTTTTATCTAGGTATTTGGAGACAAATAATCGTTGCATTATTTTGAAGGCAGTTTTATAATATAGTTCTGTTTGTAATCTTTGTTTGATACATGATAAATTAGCCGTATTTCTTGATGAAGCCAAGAAACAAATCAAACCAATTTTGTTTTTGAAACACATATGTGTTTTAGATCTAGTATGTTGTTTTGTGTCGTTTCTTGATACATGCTCTGATCTAGATCAAGATCAGTCGTCAAGAAATAGGACTATTGCTGCCTGCCGAATAAATTATAAAATCATCCGCACATGCCAAAATTTCACATTCCAAAGAAATTAGACAAGGAAATGTAATCGGTGCTAATATTTACCTTGCTGTAATCCGTTATGAAGCAAAAATGTACAATCGGGTACAATTCTTCTATATGTTATATAGAACTTATAAGGATTAGATCATTAAATCTTAATTGCTAAGAACCTTGAGTTCTATTATGAAATTTATCCGATTCGGGTTTTTCCGTCAACAGAAAAATCCGATTCGACACAGATTTACCCTATTATGAAACATGATTATCGAATTTGTAATAATTTGACAGGTTTTTTAGATTTGATTTTTTTTTTCAATTTAGAAAAATATTATATTTTCTTAAAATAGTATTGGTTTTATTATTTAATTTTGTTTTATTAAAATTTAATTAATTTAATTTTATTAAAACACAAAAACGTTTCACATAAACTCAAAATACGATCAATCGAATATAAAATTCGTCAACTAAATAGCAGTCGGATTTTTACATGTGTTCTCAGGCCCGGTCTAAGCCAATTCGGCGCCCTGTGCAATTTTAAGTTTTCGCGCCCCAAAACGTTTCACGTTATACATCTATCATTTTATTGACACTTACATCAATAAGGGTTTTAAAAGACAAATTTCGGGGCAACAAAATGCTCAATATTTGAAATAAATTTACTATTGGTTAAAACTGGATTTCCAAATATCAAGAAACAGTTCACTAGATGTCGAAAAAGGAATGTGGCACATGCATATCCTTTAAGCACAAAAGGGGTATATTATCTACTAAGGCCACAATCATGGCGTTTACTATCAAAAGTTCACGCAAAACATCGTCGATCATAAACTGTACAATGAAACTTATCAATGACTTGTTGTGGATCATTAGTGATCTCAGAATTAAAAGAGATTTTATTAGGCATACCCTTGCAGTTCTATTTCGATTTAACATACCTCAAAAAACAATTAGATTTAAAACATTTAAATTGACATAAGAGAGAGCTAAGTAACAAATGATTTTTGGTAGCCGGATTTAATCGACATTTTTAAGCTACAGCTTTCCGATTTTTTAAGTTTGATAGACAACGATTGAATCATGGTTCGCGTATCAACTAATGAATAGACAAACGCTCATAAGTTGTGAAATGTTAATATCCAATATTTCATAAAACTGATCAAGACAAGCAGGTAAATTATCCGTGATATATTTAGCTCAATTTTCACTGCTAAAAAATTAATTTATGGGCCCAAAAGCGAAGACCTTCTTTCTAAAATTAACAAAATTTTCGAAAATTAATTGAATGTGTTGCGGTGAATGACACTCGATGAACCACCAAGATCTTCACAAAGTTTGTTTAATGCAACTATAATGCAACATCGGATAAAAATCTAGTCAAGAATGTTGTTGCTTCTATATTTGTAAATTAATCCGAGTGAATATAGATTGAGTATAATACGGAGTCTGAAATGTTATCCCTAATAATTGTCAGAAGATTAAATATCGACAGACATCTGATCTATCTTAGTTTCGATTAAACTAAGTTAAAACCCCCCAAAAATAAATAAAATCATTGATCAATTTATAAAATATACAAACTACAGCCATGAAAATTGCCAAAAATTAGGTGAGAATCATAATACCAATTATGAGTTAAGTGAATCTTTCAGGTGAGGTGAGGTGAGGTGAGGAGAACCGTACGGTCAGGTGAGAACCATAATAGGTGTATAAATAAATTGCAAATTCCAAGCCTTTAATTTTACAAACTTTCAACAAGTCATCATATTCTTTAACACAGCTAGCACAGCAAATTTTTTGAGTCTCTATCACTATCTCTACAGAAGTAATTATTTGATATAAATAAATAAAATTGATTGAGGATAAATCCAAATTATTTTATACATATTTTAAATATGTATATATTCTGAAGAATATTTTATAAAGAATTATATAGAAATATCGATGGCTTGAAAGTCAATTATCTACTCTATATAGATTTTATTAAACATAATTTTTTTTGGATATTACAATTTGGTTAATTTTGCGCCCTTGCGGCTTAGTGCCTGTGCAAATGGACAGGCCCTGTGTGCACTCAGACTAATCCGATTTGATTTTGCTTTTTAGTTTCATAATAGCTCTTATCCGACACGGATTTTTACGATAACGGAAAAATCCGAGTCGGATGAATTTCATAAAAGACCGGGGGACTGCTATTTAGTTGATAGATTTTATATTCGATTGATCGTATATTTTGAGCTTATGTGCAAAGTTTTTTGTTTTAATAAAATTAAATTAATTAACTTTTAATAATAAAATTTCAAGTAAAATAATAATATTATATTTTACAAAATTATATATTTTTAAGAAAATATATATTTTTCTAAATTGAAAATAATCAAATCTAAATAACCTGATGTCAAATTATTACAAATTCGATAATCAAGTTTCATAATAGGGTAAATTCGTGTCGAATCGGAATTTTCTGTTAACGGAAAAATCAGTGTCGGATAAGTTTCATAATAGACCCCCTAGTATATATAAATTATTCATTATGTTATTTAATATTGTGCCGTATTCAGATATAAATTGTTCCGGTAAATATTTAAGAGCTACATTTGAGACTTTGACGTTTCCTAATGATTTTTTATTGTTGAATACTTTAAATACTCGCATATTCATAAATAAGTGATTATCGGTATCGTTCGGATTTACACTTTGCTGAAACTAGTTATGTTCGTGCTGTCTTTTTATTATTCTAAGTTTTATTTGGAATTTTTTTCTATTTCGTAATCTAAGGTTGCAATTGTGATATTATTAAGTATGATAGGCAGTTGTCAGCAACAAATAGTATTTTGCTTCCTCCGCTTAGAATCTTTTGTTCAATTTTAATAATATTCTTCCCACTTGATATGAGTCATCTAAGACTTACGGTTGTGTTTATAAGTTACTTGTAAATTTTCATGTTTTTGAAATACCGTGGTTTTGTGCTCTTTCTGATAACCAACAAAGGTAGCTTCTTCGTCCCAACTGCGTTACTATCTACTACCACTCGCATAGTATTATAGAAAAGAAGCCCGAAAAAGCCCCGTTTCAGCCAGGTTAAAAACATTAGTTTTAGCATACCTAACGAGATGTTACGGTAATTGTTGGTATACGATTGTGAAACGGCTGCTTTTTCGAATAAGTCATCTTTGATCACAAGATCGTTTTTTTGCTATTGATGTTCGATAGCACATCAATTTCAGCACTTTTCTGATGGTCTCGCATTCTTAGATGTCAGTCTCTATCTTTTTCGACTCCGTCGTATTCCTCCTCTATTTTAATATCATTTAATTGCTTTCCAATTTTGTCCGGAGCGCCACAACAAAACAAAATTTTGGGAATCTTTTTCAGAAGTCATACAAATTCGATTGCCCAAAATATGAAATTTTTTCTTTTCATATTAAACCCCGTTAATTTTTGGTAAACTTCACTTCTAAATCCGTCTATCATGCGAACTTCATAGCCAATTGGCGCCCCATGCAACAACTAATAGTTTATGAAAGTTTGCACAACCGTATTTAAATTCAAATTGAATAACGTGCAAGTTTGAAATTGGTTGATAGACCTAATCCTAAAATTTGATAAACAGTCGATAAGCCGGTAAGTAATTTCAAAATCATAATTAATTTGACATGGTTAACAACAGCATGCGACTAACTTTACTAACTAACTTTGCGACTAACCGTCTGAAATCCAATAGGGTTAAAACTAAACCATGTATTTTTAATCCTAAACCGAACCTTGGCGCCAAAATATGGCGAACCTTTATCCAAAATATGTTTGGTACAGGAATCAGCTGATGCATTTATGAAAAAATATAAAGATTAGATCTCTATTATATCTGTTAAATTCACTGGGTTAAGTGAAATGTTTTCTTAATACATCAGATATATCGTTGGAATCTTTATTGAAAGTTTAATTGCCATATTGGAATTACCTTTCACCCATATTACTAACAATTTTTTAGTGAAGATAGTCCAACGGGAATGATTGAACCATATCTATAGACAGCTCTTTTAACGGTGAGTCATATTTGTGATGATCTTCCTGAGTTATTTTTCAGAAATCTTCATTGTTTTTGTAACCGGCAGTCTAGTTGACAAAATTATTTTGTAGTAAAAATTAATTGTAGTAGTCGCCCCGACAACACATCTACCACATGCAATGAAGCTATTATGAACTTTGGTACCTTTGATAAAGGCTCTGTCAGGTGCATCATAAACTTTGGCATTGTTTGGTTTTGAATGCACATAATAAATTCTTATGGCAAACAGTTTTACTTTAAAGTTCCGAATAGAACAAAGTATTGAGCAAAATTATTCTTTGGAATTCCTACTAATCGGAAGATCGTCTATATTAAAACTTAATCCAATCCTTGCAATAATGACAGGAACATTTACTGAAACTTTTGTGAGCATATTAATGAGTCCAAAATGCGAGTATTCTTCCGGTAGTACAAGTTTGCTTCAATTTTTCTAATGCTCCTATATCTGTTGGAATTTTGAAATCTGTTAGCCGTTTTACCGCAGTTTTGTCAAACTCTCCTTGTGTTCCATGAAATTTTATTAATTTATAAGATTTTTTAATTATTTTCTCGATGACATATGAAATTGTCTTACAAACGATAGTTCCATCTACTCCCATATTCTCAGCAACACCACTTTGATATCTATAGGATCACTTAGGTAGAAAAACCAAATTTAGTAGTCGCACTCAGATCTCCACCTCTATTTTATAAATGCTCAAAAATAAATAATCCACAAACATGTTAATCAACAAGTGCATGGAAGAACTAAAAGAGTTAACTCTTTGCTTTTTAAGTAAATACTCGTATATTTTGAAGTGTTTACTTATAAAGTAAGTTTTAGTTACTAAACGTGACTGTTAAAAACTAATTTTAGATAGGTTTTAGAGTAGTTTTACCTGTTATTTGAGGCTAGTGTCAAATTTTGGTAGTCTCTTAGTTAATTAATATTAATGCGACAATCGTCTCTTGAAGTGAAAAAATGATATTAGTGGTATGAAAAGTTGACCGTTGATGAAATTAATGCTAGGCAGAGCTGGAAACTTGAAAAAGAAATACGGATGTTTCTCGATTAAATTTTAATTATGAAAAATCTTTTATTTAGCTTTATAATTTTAACGTGTCACTTGATTGATGGTTTAATCAGAAGTAAAGTTAGCTACAAAAGTTAAATACAGTGGAACTTATGCAATGATTCGAATGCGTTCAACGCTTATTTCCAATACTCCTCCTCATTTGAATCATCAGTTAACTCCACAGGCATCCCGAAGAACGTTGACACGAGGTCCCGCTAATGGTTTTGTCAATAAATCTGCCACCATAGTTTCCGTAGGAAAATATCGTCATGTAACAATATATTTGTCGATGTAATCCTTGACAAATGCCTCTCGAACATCAATATGTTTGGTACGTGACGACCAAACATATTGATTTCTCCTCCTTAATGAATTTCAAACAACTTTGACTGTCTTCGAAAATTGTCGTCGGTTTTCCAATGCGTTGATCAAAATCGTTGAGTAAACGACGAATCCAATTCGCCTCTTGACATGCTTCAGCCAACGCAATAAACTCTGCTTCCGTTGATGATAGTGCAATGCCATCCTATCTTCGACTGCACCAGCTGAGAATACCGTTGAATATGTAACCAGATTGTGACTCTACTTGCACGATCATCAGCCCAACTTGCATCTGCATATCCGATTAACTGATCCGAACTATCACTCTTCCCAAGTGACAATCGCAATCCGGCAGTACCCTTGAAATACTTTAATACTCGTTTCAATTCGTTCCAATCCTCCTGGTTTGGACTGGGCAACTTTTGTGCGAGAATTGAAACCGCTGTCGATTTGTCATCTGTATCTCCTCCTTTACCAAATCCAACTGATAATGGAACCGGGGACTCCTTTGCATCAGACATTTGGAAATCCTTTAGTACTTTTCCAATGTAAGCAGTCTGATTCAACGTGTAATGACCATCTGCTTTCTTCTTGACTTGAAGGCTCAAGAAATCCTTAATCTCTCCCAAGTTCTTAATCTTGAATTTCGGACTTAAAAATGTTTCGCACTTGGGGATTATCTCGTTGTTTTCACCAGCAATGACCACATCGTCAACGTAGATTAATACGTAGTATATTTTTTCATCGTGTTTGTAGGTGTAGAAGCATGGATCATTCTTGCTTTGAACAAAATCAAAATCGATGAGAATTGATGAATTGTTTTGTTTCAAAAGCGTTCCGCTGTTCCGTTTTGTTGACCTATGTACGCAGTAGTTCTCTGGATTTGAATCCCGCTTGACTTTAAATAATTCACGATTTCATTACTGAGGTACTCTTCTCCTCGATCTGTACGGATGCACTTAGGTTTCTTTCGGAATTGAACCTTTACCATCGCAATGTATTCCTTGAATTTGCTGTAAACTGATGATTTATTTGCGATTAGGTACCTGACTGTAAATTTTGATCAATCATCTATGAATTTCGACACAATGTAACGATTGCACAATGTCGTTTGCATCGGACCACAAACATCCGAATGAATCAGATCCATAACTGCAACTGTTTTATTACTCAACTTGACCGGAAACTTGATTCGAGTAATTTTTCCTTCGAGACGCACTCTGCACTTGGAGTTGATTTCGCAATCCGCTGTACACTCGCTGAAGTTGATGCCTTTAACCAAATTTTGTTTCGCCAATGATTTCACTACTTTGATGTCTCTATGGCCTAGAACCATATGCCAATAATGTATGCAGCCGTTGGATTACTTTTCAACCGAGAAAACTTTGTGAGGTTCCTTTAGTTTGTAAAGTTTACCGTTGATTTCGCCAACTGCAATTTGCCGACTGTTCTCCCTTATTTCACACTTGTTGCCCTTAAAATTTACTTGAGAACCTTTTTCCGTTAGTTTTTTTGACTGAAGACAAATTTAGCTTGATATCTGGCATTAGCAACACGTCTGTGATTCTAACTGGAACACTTTGATTTTCCTCGTTCACAAAAATGAACCTTAATTGTGCCTTTACCAGCAGCTGTTAATTGATTCATGTCAATATTGACGAAAATATCCTTAGAACTGGCAATGTGACACGTAGCACCTGAATCGAGAATCCAGCCATCACCTACTTGATGTGTCACAAACACGTTTTCTGTTTCATCTTTCGCTACATTCGCCTTCTGGTTACTTCCTTCCATTTTGTTGAGCCAGGCTTTGTATCTTCGACAATTCTTTTTGTTGTGACCGCTTCTTTTGCAAAAATAGCAACCAAACTTTTTATTTTCGCCTTTTTGACCTTTCGTTACTGTTGATGTAAGAAGCCACTCATAAAAAATTCCGGAGCAAAATCTGCACCAAGCGCCAATAACTTTCGAAACAGCTCGTTCATGGAATACACGTGTTTTTCAACATCTCCGCCTTCATCAAGCCGCTGTTGCATGATTAACTTCAAAAAATTGCACACAATTGCTTGATGTGTTTGATTCATATGTTCCTTAAGACTTCTCCATGCATTTCTTACTGAATCTGCACCAATGATGTGATGAATTTGATCGTCTTCTACATTTATGCAATTGTTGAATGTGCCTTTTTATCATTTGCTGTCCACGCGCTAACTGGTGATGGTAGTACCTGATTGATCACTGCCCATAAACCTTTTTCCTTAAGAAGCATTTCCATTTTGTATTTACAAACATAATAATTTGTTCCGTTTAGCTTTGAAATGCTCTATCTTGACTCAGCTGACGCCATCTTTTTCCGTATATGAATTTCACAACACCGAAAATCAATTTCACTTTATTCAATTAATTTGCCTTAATTTTTCTTTTTCTTTCCGTATTCTTCATCCGCTGGGCCCGTAACCTGATGGAATTAATGCTAAGCAGAGCTGGAAACTTGAAAAAGAAATACGGCTGTATGTCGATTAAATTTTAATTATGAAAAATCTTTTATTTAGCTTTATGAATTTAACGTGTCACTTGATTAATGGTTTAATCAGAAGTGAAGTTAGCTACAAAAGTTAAATAAAGTGGAACGTATGCAATGAATCGAATGCGTTCAATGCTTATTTCCAATAACCGTCGCATAAAATGTAATTTTTCGTCATTTGAATTTTGATCATTTGAAGTGACAGCTCCAAAATATATATCAAATAGAAGACAGCCAATCGTAAATTTTATGTCTTATAAAATGAATTTTATAGTAAAGGACATTTGTCCTGTCACGTCTCTTCGATCGATTAAGGCAATACCGATGTTCACTGAACTTATGCGACAGTTTATCACTTCATGTGAAGTGATACGAGT
Source organism: Tipula confusa (assembly GCA_963556175.1). Lineage (NCBI taxonomy): Eukaryota > Metazoa > Arthropoda > Insecta > Diptera > Tipulidae > Tipula > Tipula confusa. The sequence goes on from OY744475.1 coordinate 86,448,756, forward strand.
ACCGGTTAAATATTTGGAACAAAATGTTTATTTTAGCCCAATAATTAAAACGTAATTATATTATTAAAGTAGTGCCAACAGTTTAGACATATTTATGAATTGATAAACTATTTTTATTGTAATTAATTTGTTAACAGTTAAAAAACATTTGGATTGTTTTAAACAATTGTTTAGATTGTTCGACACTAAGCATTAAAATGGAAAATTTTTATTTCAATTTTTACAAATTTACAATAAAAAACCTACCTTACAAACTCACAAACCTACATATAATAAAACATGCAAAACAACAAACATATACAAAAACCAGACCAATTTTATTTTTTATTTTTTAAATACAGATTTTTATTAATTTAAATTAATAAAATATTTTTTACATAAAAATTTAAAATTTAAAAAAAAATACAAAATATTTTTCGATACAATTTTCCTTTATAAAATATACAAAATTTATATAAAATAAAATACAAAACTTGTGAAAAAAAATCAAAAATTTATTTAATACAAACTACAATATTATATTATGTTTTTTTTTGTCTAATTAATATAATAACATTAAACAGCGATATACTGAAAAATTAATAATTGATATATGAATAAAAAATAAAAAAAATGTCGAATTTCTTGTAATTATAAAAAAAAAATGAGTCAAATAAATTGAAATATAAAATCAAGAATTTTTAATTTATTATATTCTTTAAAAACAACCGAATTAAATTTAAAATGCACTTATATTAGAGTGAAGAATATACGGTGTCATTGCTGGCCCGTACTGTGAAAATAGTTTGGCTTCATTCGATCTCGAATTTGCTCTTCGTAGTGTTCAAGAAGACCAAAAGAAGCCAAAAAAGAGAAATCGGTCTTTACACCGAGGAGCCATACAGTAGTATCCGAATTATTTTACACCATGTTTTACAAATTTGTGATCTGGTGATTGCATAGATTTCAATAATTATACTGTCACCGCATCATGATGTACATAACTATTTTCCTAAATGTAATCAGTTATTTGATGGACCACATCAAGGAGATTCAACAATCGAAGTAGTGTAGTTAAACGAAGTACAAAATGGATGCAAATCAAGTGAAAGAAATGATGCAAGCAGTTGTTGCTGCGGCTGTTGAACGTGTTCAAGCCGATCGTGGTGCGCTGATGGGGGCGACGCTTTTTAGTTTGCCGATAAATTTATCCACCCAAATTATTGAATAAGTATGCATAAAGATCAACATCAATAAAAGTAATCTTTATATATTTACACCACTTAAATTTCACTTCCTGCAAGCAGGTTTATTTAAGATGTAGTTCTTGGTACCTATTTAAACCAATTCAATACTGCTAATGAAAGTGTGGTGTTTTTGGACCTGATTTTTACCAACAAAGCTGATAGTTTTAAAGTGACCGAATTACCAACGCCATCTGTCATTAATGACGTACATCACAAATCAATGAAAATTATATTTGATTTAACAGATCTTATTTGATGAAACAACTTCGGTTTGCAACTATTATGTATCGAATTCAATTTTCGACTAGTTACGTTTTCGATCAGTTGAGGAGTACCCATCAATTGTATAATACAAATACGACCTCTATGAAAGAGAGTCGAATGAACGGTATTGAGTAAAATGGACGCACACGAAATCTATCTGTGCCAATAACAAAGAAATCTATATATATATATATTACCCAGTTTTTACATAATCGACCAACAAGAGTTTAATATCCATCCATAAAAAGATATAACAGCAACAATACTTGGAAGAAAGATACTTTAAATTCCAAAGATATAAACGACAAAGTGAAGATTTTATGAGATACTGATGCGTGGTATTGAAAATACTTTTCCGTCAAACATCAAAACAATCAATAAGCATCCGACCTTAGTTTGATGATCGACTCATAAATTTTAGAAACCGTAAATCTAAGGCTTATGCGAGTATGTTAAAAAGTGGACTTAAAATTGACGAAAGCATGTTTCAGCAATACAGTGATGTTTTTGGTGCCTTCTTTAAATTAAAACTCACATCATACTTAGCTGGAGTGCAGGAAAAAATTTAAAAATAAATCCAACATTTTTTTGAAAATATCTTAGATCTAAACGAATAATTGAAGGTATCCGACTAATATGTCTTACAATAGCACCCAGAGCACTGATTCAAAAGAAATTGCGGACAAATTTGCCGATTTTTTCCAATCATTCAATAGAACCCTGGCGTTGAACACGGCAATGAAACAACATCAATATCTCAATTAATCTTTCCATTATAACTGATGACAATATTTTATCTGCACTGTTTAAATTTTGTGATAGATGTAGGCTGGATGACATACCATCTTCGATTTTAAAAAGACATGTTAATAGTTTAGTATGTCCTTTGCGAATTCTCTTCAACTAGTCTCTGTTGTAACCGGCGTGCTTCCTGATAAATGGAAATTCTTGAAAATTACACCAATCTTCAAATGAAAAAGAAATGATGTCACGTCAAAATGATTGACAAAATGATGTCAAAACTATTTGGGCTTATTGGCTGCAACACTTTCAAAATTATATTGACACGCCATTTATCTACCGCTCAACATGGATTCATACCGAGTAGTCATTAATGAAGTTGCAAAACGCCACCAAATAGATTTAGTGCATTCACCTCATACTTATCAAATGGTGTGCAATATGTCACAATTGGCAATAAGAAATCCAAAGCAATTACAGTTACATCTGGAGTTCCTCAAGAGTAACACATTGGACCTTAGATATTTCTTGTCTTCATTGACGACATTACAGCGGTTATTAAAAATGCAGATATACTCATATGCGCAGATGACTTTAAATTTATCCGTACCATTAATGAAACTTGCGACGCTGACAAATTACAAGAATATATCAATCGACTGAGTGAGTGATGTGACCGAAACTCATTGAAGTTAAATAGCAACAAATGCAAAATGTCATTTCATAGGAAAAGAAAATCCTTTAATCAATGTTTACAATATCACAAATATTGAGTTACAGAGAGTTTATGAGACAAAACGTATCCTTTAACAGACATATCGACAATATCATTGCCAAAAAGCGAACTCGATGTTTGGTTTTGCCAAAAGGTGGATAGGTGAATTCAATGATGTATCAACATTATTTATGCTGTATTTTGCGAATGTAAGATCCTAACTGGAGTATTCCTCAACTGTCTAAAGTCCATACTATTCAGTCCACACCAATAGAATTGAAAGCGTTCAGAAAAAATATCTCCTGTTTCTGTTAAAGAAAACCAATTGGAGCTAAGATAACGGCATTCCATTTTACGAAAACGTGGCTCATTTACCACCATATAAGACAAGATGACCTGAAAATGTGTTTTCTTACATATGATGCCACAAATTGACTGCTTCAAGTTTTTTGAAGAACTTCAAAAACCATTTATATTTTTTTTTAATAATCTATATTTTTGTATCGGTTGGCTGCCAAATTTGTAGGCAGTGATCATCAATTGGTTCTGATGATGTGAGCGCTCTATGGGAGGTATTAAAAACTTCGGTCATCAGTGCTGCCTAGACGCCTCTAGGTATGGTAAAAATTAAACTAAAAAATTATTGGTTTGATGAGGAGTGTCATCTTGCAGTCGAGCAACAGAATATAGTCTATAAAGGAGCGCGAATACGTTTTACAATCGCACGGAAGAACAAATTGGTCCTTGCTAGGAGGACCGCAAAGCGAATTTGTAGACGGAAAAAGCGTGCATGGTGAAAGGCTAAAGTCTTAAAGGTACAACAACTTAGCAACGAGCGCAGTTCTCGTGGCTTTTTTATGAAGTTACCAGGCTGCATCATACCTTCAGACCTACGTCTATCGCCATTTGGGACCAGGATAAAAACCTCCGTGTTAATATCGATGCAGTACTTGATACTTGGAAGGAATATTTCTCTGATTTACTCCGAGTTGTTCAACAAGTGTCAAATGCTGTGTTTGAAAGTTGCCAAATATAGACTGCAGAGACGTGCATAGAGGACCCACCCATGCAGAGACTAAAACAAAACCGTTCCTTTGGGGTTGATTGTATTAATTCCGTATGTTGAACTATCATTTCGACCTTATTCGATTAGTATGGCAAAGCGAAGTTATTTCTGATGAATGAAAAGTGGCCGCGTTGTGCATTATCCTTACAAAAGCAGATCACGCAAACTGCGAAAACTATCGCGGCATTGCTCTCCTTTGCACAGCATACAAATTACTGTCTTACATAGTATTGGGGAGAATCACTCCCCTGGCGGAGGAAATTGTAGGTGACTACCAAGGAGAACTGGCCAATTTCATCCAAATCGGCCAGTCACTGATCAAGTTGCTTCACCGATCTTCGCTGATGATAATTCTTTCTAAATATTACGAAACATCTCGTGACGTACATCAGGTGTTCTTAGACTTCCGACAAGCCGAAAGATGACTCAATCCATCGAGATAGCCTATGGTTTGCTTTGCGATGTCTCGGAATACCTGAAAAATATGTACAATTATGTAAAATGATAATAACTCAGTCACAATGCTGTGTCAAAGCACAGAAGAATATTATCAGCAGAGAAAACAGCATCACATTCGAACTCTGATATGTGTGATATACCAGAGTATCTTTGAAGGTTGGATTCGTGATGCAGAAGCTGTAGTAAGTAGATTACCAGGAGTTTGCAAACACCATCTTGGTAGGCTTTGGTAGAAAAACAGGAAACTACTAAACAGAAAGTCCTGGTGGTTCACAATGAAAGTCAACCAGGACGAGACTTCACTGTAGAAGCAGCCACTTCCACAGACACTGCCCTTTTAGTGGCACGACGTATACGCTGCAGTAACATCGATAGTAAAAGTGAGCGGGTTTGTGCAGCAGCTCTTGCATCTGGAGACACATCTGACAAAATAACCCACGTCATCGAAGCAATACATTCAGCAAGGTTTAACAAATCTCAACAAACAAATTTGTCACTGCCACCGTTTACGGAACTAGAGTTGTGGTTTAGATCTGACCATCATCTCGAAGACGAACTAGTCAACACTTGGTGAATCCAGTTTGAGTGGTAATAAAGGAACTGTTTTGAACGTCACTGGAAAACCTATTTGAACTCTAGGTTGTTTTGTGGAAACGAATGGATGTAAAAATTGAAGCTGTAAGACAGGCCACCATCCGCTTACTGTCCCAACGCAATCAACGGCATCCACTGCACTTTTGAACATGAGGTTAAAGCAAAATTCTCTCTACTCTTTTCTGAAACTTTTGACCGTTGCAACCAGATACACAGTAACCGACTGAAAATAGATAATAAAACACTGTAATCAAGCTCAAGGTTAGTATGCAAAAGCTCAATGTACACTAACACGCAACACCATATCACCAATTTGATTACATCATTCAAAGAGATAACAGAACATTTCATTGTTGGTAACTACCGATAAAGGAAAGCAAGTTTTAACGGAGTCGAAAAACTATCTATAACAACAAATCTTCATACGCAGTCGTGATAATACTCACGAAGTTCATCGTGCCAGGAGTTCAGTGTTAACATTCCGGGCCCCTTTAAGGATTTGATCTATTAACTTCTACTAATTTAATAAGTTTGGCTTCAGGTCTGTCAAAAATTTAAGTTACAGTCTTTAATGCCAAGACTCGCACGATGTTATCGTCTCCAAGGTCACGTGTTGGGTTCTGCACTTCGTTTTCTGCTGTAGGTTGTTGATGTATTCCACCATGTATCGTTTCTAAACCACCATTACTTGATTCTGAAGTTCTTTCCATCTTGTTAAACGGTTATGTGGTATTTTCGATTTATCGATGTCAGGAACAGATAAGAGTAGAGCGGCAGTAAAAAAATGTATGGGGTATAGGTGCCATGATATTTTCATGTTTTCGGTTACGTAGTAAGTATATTGATTAGATGTGCAATCGTGGAGACTGTACGCCAATTAATGCTATACGTTTTGCAATCTTGGAGTTGGATATAATCTTGTGCCTCAGGTAAAATAGAGTGTTTTTGATTTTAAACGCTTTGAAAATCATATGAGTAAGCTATGTTTAGGTAACTATATCGGATGCATTCTGGTTGGCACGACACACACGATCAAGACGTAGGAATACTAACAACAGCTAAAAGCAAGAAAACACAACTTGAATGGAAACCAGCATTCAGTGCTACGCATTTATGGAAGATGTCAATGTCCCAATAAAAGATGAATTCCATGAGAAGTTGCAAGCGACAATATCTAGTGCACGTTGGAATGAGATCAAACCAGTCCAAGGAGATTTCAACGCATAAATTGTAGCCGATAATACAGGCATGAAGTCGATCATGGGTAAACTAGCATTAGGCCAACAAGAAACCATAACGGAGATAGACTCATCGACGACTGTGTCACAAATCACACAAATCATCACAAGTAAACTTAAATATCGTCAGATGGCAGAACAACAAACCAAATAGATGCAAGTGCTGGTAAACAAGAAATTTTTATTAACCTTGCAAAATGTGAGAGCAATGAGAGGAGGAGACATGCAAAGCGATCACAAACTAGTAATAGCAACATTCAAACTAAACCCCGCTGCTCTAAAATACTCAAGGAGAAACAAGAAGAAATTTAGCATAGAAAGATTGAGAAAGGCTGACACCAGAATGACCTTCAGTGAATAACGAAACTACCACAGTTGGTGAAAAATGATCTCAAATAAAAGAATCCTATGCCAAGACAACACGCTCTACAGGTAAAGAAAATGGCATGAAGTGATCGCAGGAAATACACTGAAGACATTTTCGAAACAGCTGAAGAAGTAACAGCAAACAGAAACATGTGCATGCTACGTCAATGCGTCCGTAAGGGTTACAGGGAACTTTATCAACATACCACAAATAAGGGATGCAGCTGGCCAAACTCAGAAAACCAACAGCTAAACAAGTGGGAAGAATTCTTCGAAGATAACGGCATAGACACTGTAGTAAATGACACACTTCCAGATGGAAACTATAACGAAATAATTAACAGCCATCCACCAACGGAGAGGGGAGTTACAAGTACCATAAGGAAGTTAAAGAACAACATAGTTGCTGGATCGAATTTACGACAACATCCTAGCTGATCTACTAAATGGTGATATATCTACTGCAGCAGCGGTTCTATTATAGAGGAACTTTTGAGTCCATGTAGAAAAATTCATATACGAAATGAGCAGGCTGGCTTTAGATCTGGAAGAAGCTGCTCGGATCATTTCAATACAATTCAGATCAAAATTGAACAATCTAACGAATGGAACTCACCGCTGTATCTACTCTTCGTGGACTGTCAGTAAGCGTTCGACTCGATTAATAGGACGTAATTTGGAAGGCACTTAGCAAAATCGGCATTCCGAGGAAAATAATAGAACTCATCAAAGAGGAAAATAGTAGAACTCATCAAAGATATATACCAGGGTGCTGGAAATAGAGTTCAATATAAAGGCAAGCATAGTGAAAAATACAACAAACGAGGAGTTAGGCGGCAATGGGAACTATCCCCACTGTTGTTCTCAATAGTGTTAGGTCATATAATGCGCAGGTTCGAAGTAGCAAGCCCAAATGGCATACAAGGGGCTCCATTAGTCGGTCATTAGGGATCTTGGTAACGCAGTTGTTATATGCCTGCAAACACACAAATAACTTCAACATGCTCCCAAGATGGTAGATTTACCATCTACAAGTCACACAAATTGTTTACAACGCTTCTTAAGATACAAGGTTAGTTAATGTTACAATATAGGTCCGTCTTTCCGATACAAATGGTTCAGCTCCCTAAAGTTTCTTTTGAGTTTCGGAACTGCAATCTGAAGTTATAGTCTTTTCGATGTTCAAATAAGTCTCATTGGCGTGCTTAAATTTGTTTAATTTTTCTTTCCAATTGTGCATTTCTTCTTTACTTCCATCCAAATCGGCCTATCTTCTCCAGCTCTACAAATTGAATACAAACAGATTGAAATATTCTGAAGCTAGAAACATCTTTAATACTCCAACTCAATACTCATGAAAATAAAGCCATGATGTTGCTTCTTTCAGTTGTTCTGGGGCTACTTTTACTTGTTGTGAAATGAGAATGAAACTGATCGTATATTTACAAGTAACTACATTTTTTACCGTTACATAATGTTAAACGATCATTATGCTTTACCTAATGTCATATCTGTTATTAACTTTCCAGTACTTAGTTAGTAGGTCTTGTGATAGAGAGTCGGATAATTCCTTGAGTTTGATCTTAAATTATTTGTTTCTTGTGAATTTTGTTCACAAATTAGTACTAAATTATTTATCTCAGAAACAAACCTTCCTTAAAATTTTAGATCAAGATTGCATACTCACTCAGAGCTCCAAGTCTCGCATAAATTTAAATAAAACCACTTTAGTTCATTTAAAAATAAATTGAATTAATTTTAACGAAAATAATTAAAATTTATTAATTTATTACCACCCACATGACAAATGACAAAAAAAAAACCATCACTCAATCCACGGTAGATATTCCTCGGCCAAATGTAGATACAAAACTTTTTCGGTACATTCGTCCAGCAAATATCGTCTTCGATGAAAATTAAAATAACCATCTGTCCCAATTTTATGCCGTTCTAAATAGCATGCCGGTATATTTGTATAAATTTTAGCAAGTTGTGATAGTAAAGGATAAAAATAGCCGTATTCAGCCCACCACGTGATCGGACACTGTTCCAACGATGTTGCTGCTTCGTTCATAAATTTATCAAATTCATGATCGAATTTATTGGTTTTAGTCGATTTTGGTTTTTTTAACATGAAAAAAAATTCAAGTCCTGACGATGATGATCCGTTCGTCGTATTCGTGTCATTATGTTTCTTAAGCGGTTTTATTTCATCGTACGTTAAATTGTCTTCCAATTTATCGCGTAAAAATTCTCGGACATATTCGATTTCGGACGATGTTAGCAGATGTGTAAATCTTGGATCCAAAAACGAAAGTACTGATAATATCGGCGAATCGGTTAGTCTCGTATTCAATTCCGTATTTACCAATTCTTTAATTTCATGTATCATCCGATTATCATTTTCGTAGTCCATCTTAAAATGATTATCGAGCAGTTGCATAATAAGCGGCTTTATAAGCGATGCATTAGGAATTATATCATCGTTTTGTAAAAGATCGAGTGTTACTTTAAGTGGTCGCAAACAATTGATCAGCATTCCGACTAGATTCGATAAATCGTCGAGATTTTCTGAATTCTGCGTAAAATAATTTTCCAACACCATCCATCGATTGAACCAATGGTTAAAATTTCCTGTACTTCTCGTGTCGCGTATTTGGCAAAAAATTGATTCAATTTCTAAATTATTACTGTAGAAAATATTTTTCATTAAATTTTTAATGATATCCAAAAAATTTGGTACGATTATGATTTTATTGTTGTTTAAATTGTTTTCGAGCAAAAAGTCGATCAGACTCGAATGATTCAAATAGTTGTAAATGATCGAAATGCATTTGTTTAGGTCGAAATTCGTAAATAGTTGATCGTAATTTATTTCTGAATTGTGGATTTGGACTAAATTATAGATGAAACACTTCTGATCAATTTTCGATACATCAAACTTAATCGTGACGTCGTCTTTTTGAATTTTTGTCTCGATATTGATAAAATTTACGATAATCATCAAGAATTCATCTTGCGTGTACGTTTTGAACTTATTCAAAATAATTGAGAATTGTTTTGTTTTTGTTAGATCCAGGATGTAATTTTGTATAGTATTTTTACGCTTTTCAACGATGTAGTTGATTTGTGACTCGATTTCGAAAGGTTTCGGAAAAGGTTGTGGCAGAAAGTTGAGAATTAGATTTTTAAATCCGGCTCCACATACAGTTGAAATCGGCAGCAGATCGGTTATAATCATGTCGGTTATTAAACTGATAGTGTATATATTATTTTCTGATTGAATTTCATCGAACTGGTTATCGTTTTCTGTTGGGCTTTTCGAGCTACACGAGTTTTCGTCATCGATTATGAATAAGTTATCATTTTCATTTGGTTCGGGAATTTCACCTGGTTCAAATTCTATGCCATCAATTGACAAATTAGTTAGCTGTTCATATGCAATATTTGAGGGGGTCGGTGACATGCATTTATCTTGTTCAGATTTAATATTGACTGGTTTAAATTTAGACTTCTTTAGCATTTCTTTTTTTGATCGAATGACTAAATCAGCTTTTTTGACGACATCACGATGCTTCGATATAAGATGAGATTTTAAATTTGTTGTGTTTTTATTGTAGGCCAAAAGCGAATTACATAGAGCACATACAACTTTTTTCTTGGTTATATACGTTCGGCCGTCTTCTGACGGAAATCCAAAATATTTCCAAAATGAACTTCGCATGCCATTCGGTATTAAAAGCGTTTTGTATTTAACTTTTTGCTCACGTTTTATTACAATCGGCATACAGTTGTCGATCGGTGAATCCATCCGATCGATTTTCATTTTGATGTAGTTGTCATCTGGAAATAAGCAGTCATAGTTAAATATGCAGATCTAACTCCAACCCTTCATAACTCGAAATTAGCGTTGCTGTTCTGGTTCACAACAAAATTAAATCGGAGATGTATTTAAAAAGAATAATCATTGCTACTAATAGTTATTGAAAAAATATGAAAATGTAAACAAATCGTAGAAATGTCAAAAATATATAAGCAACAATCGATTATCTCGTCATGTCTCGAAACATCGTCATTTATCGAGATTTAATAAACTACTTACCATTTGAAGATGAAGAAGCCAAATCGGTTAACATAAGAATTATGTTTTTCCAGTTAATAACTAAATAGTATGTCTTACTAGGTTTATTTCTTTAATTGTCGTATAACATGTATTTCATGTGTATGAATTAAAATGAAATGAAGTATAGTTAGTGGTTATCAGCATTGCTGAATGTAATGCTGAGTCGATAATGCAGATAAAATTGATGTCAAAAATCAAAATTAAAGTTTCATGTTGTTATCGCCTTACCGACGTTTCAATTTTATTTGAATGGGAACTTGGGAAGATACCATGAAAATATTAGAAATATTATTATGGCAATGTGTCAAACAGTAAGCGAGATGAATGAAAAATAATTTGTATTGTTAAAAAATAATAAATTCAAAATTTGAAATTTTTCCTTCGAGCCGGATTTGAACCAGCGACCTATGGATTACTACTTTAATATACTTTCTACAGTCCACCGCTCTACCAACTGAGCTATCGAAGGCTTATCGAAAATGGTGTTAAGTAATAAATTGTATTAACCATTATATAAATTTGTATCGGATTAATTCGCTTTCTCTTTGAAATATGTTTATTGTAATGGAAGTTTTGGTGAGGCAACATTCACATTCTAAAATTATTAAGACATTATAGTTTTGGCTCTTAGTCACTGACTTTAAAACAACTGATAAAATAAGTTCATAGGTAACATCAGCAAAATATAGTGGGCAATAGATAAAATTGCATAAACTTTTAGCACTAAGCTTACAGGTTGAATGGGCCCACCATCATGTATTTTCTTTTGAACTTTTTGATTAATGGTATAAATTTCCAGTTTTACAGCTATTTATCCACGATTACCCAGAAGCTCACTCCATGAGTTTTTGGGATTTAGAAATTTTCAATTTGTGTCATAAATCGAAACGTTTTAATGGGTTCACTGAGATTTAAAAATGAACCTTTAATAAGCATCCAATTTGGATGACTGGTATACTTACCAAAAGCTTGTGACACCAGTATAATTACTGCCACAAAATATTCATTCACATCCATAAAACATTTCTTACCATAAAAATCCGGACAATAGAACCCCTTTGCAAATTTCCGAAAATCAATGAATAGTCACTAGCTCACGTAATAGACGTCCGATTTTGATGAATGATACATTTATTAAAAGCTTGTGACACCAGTATAATTACTGCCACAAAATATTCATACATTTTCACAAATCATTTCTCACCATAAAAATCCGGACAGTGGTACCCCTTTGCAAATTTCCGAAAATCAATGAATAGTCAATAGCTCTCGTAATAGTCGTCAGATTTTGATGAATGATACCTTTATCAAAAGCTTGTGACACCAGTATATTTACTGCCACAAAATATTCATACATTTTCACAAATCATTTCTTATCATAAAAATCCGGATAGTGGTACCCCTTTGCAAATTCCGAAAATCAATGAATCGTCATTAGCTCACGAAATAGTGTTCCGATTTTGGTCAATGATACCTTTATTAAAAGCTTGTGACACCAGTATAATTACTGCCACAAAATATTCATACATTTCCACAAATCATTTGTTACCATAAAAATCCGGACAGTGGTACCCCTTTGCAAATTTCCGAAAATCAATGAATCGTCACTAGCTCACGTAAAAGTCGTCCGATTTTGATGAATGGTACCTTTATCAAAAGCTTGTGACACCAGTATATTTACTGCCACAAAATATTCATACATTTCCACAAATCATTTCTTACCATAAAAATCCGGACAGTGGTACCCCTTTGCAAATCTCCGAAAATCAATGAATTGTCAATAGCTCACGATATTTTTAATGGTTGATTTGTATTGCCTAATCGTAAGGTTTTCTGGCATTTTCGATTTAAGCTAACATTTTTAATAGGGTTATTATTATGTAGTTTCTTGATTTTTGTTTGAAGAGACTACCTTGTTTCACAAATTTTACAATTTTAATGGTTAGGCTAATCATCACGTAGTATAATGTCTGCGCTATACAAAGCATGCCTGTAAATTATTTAACTCATCGTTTTCACAGTGTGTGAGCGTATACAGAGCTAAAATTAATGTTCATAAACCTTGACACCCTTCTTCCCGTAATCTACATAAATATCCCATAAAAATGTTTGTGCTTAACAAGTAGGGAAACAAAATGATTACGGCATCATCTCATCACCATCATCATCATCATCATCATCTTTATCATGATTTTAAATTAAAGCGTTTCATAATCAAATCTAATTATTCTTGAAATAATTTTTGATAATTTTATTTGCATTATCCCCACCCGCCCAACACATTTTCGTGCCGCTATATAAACCTAACGGATAGGAGGAGTATGTTAAAATTATTTTCCTTTTCCTGTTTATAAAAAAAAAAGTTGTACTAATGATTTTCAGGTAATTATTGAGTACATACTATATAGGGTGTTACCGCCGTAATGGAAGGTGGGGTTTACAAAATTGGTTGCTAATAAAATAATAATAGTGAGCTAATTTTGTTTAATATTTAATCCATTTACGTTTACCGAAGAATATTTGTGTTAACTGGAATATTTACGATTTTTGTGACAGATATGTACTTTAATTCTGAACAAAAGAACGTTGAGACAAAATTTTATGTCTTAAGATACGTGACAACTGAATTAATGGTAAATGGAAATGGTTTGGATGCTATTTAAAATTTAAACTATTTTGTACACTATATGCATATATGTATAAATATATAACATACAGTATGATCTGTAAAAAAATGTACATATTTCTTTAGGTGTGGCTGAGATATGATAGTGCTGCGAAAAGTGTATGCTTTTGTGAATTTAAAATATTGTTAAATGTTTTGTAATGTATAAAGCTTAAATACTCGGATTCAGCCTTATTGTTCATTGCAGCTGTAGCGTTCATTCATAGCCTTCTGGAATTTTGATGAATGGATATTCAAAATATGCGGGAGAGGCAGTTAGTTTCTGACCTATTTAAAATCTGGCGTAAAAAAATCCCAATATCTTATCGTTCAATTGCGTCCTTTTTTGTGTATCTAACGCGAGCTTTATTGAAGCGTTTTAAATTCTAGTAAAGCAATACAATCGAATGCGGAGTATTTTTATCGAGTTCATAGAAACGTATATCAGGCAGCCACAAATTACCAATCCATGCACAGAGTCCATTGATCAAATGTACAATACCTGTGACGATGTTATTAGAGGTTTAAAAGCCCTTGAATCCAGTGCTGAGTCGAGCGATTTTTGGTTTGTTTATCTAGCCGAAAAGAAACTCGATAAAAAATGTATTACAACTATGGCGACTGGATTGATGGCTCCATTCATCACGCATGAATTATTTAAAAGTCCTTAAGGTTTATGTCAGTAAAAGTCAATCCATTCTGAATGCACCTGCGCGCATATTGTATATAGAACCAAAACCATCTACTAATTGGGTGTGACAGATGATTGACGCTGCTAGTGGGCGATCAAGTACTTAAAGAGTCTGGCCAGCTTATTGAACAGAAGACGAAAGTATGTTTGATCGTTGGAAGAGAATACCAAGCAGATGGTGTATCACCTTAAGTTAAAAGCTATTTGTCTACCGTAGAAAAAAATAACATGAACTAAGCACTAAGAAAGTTCGGAGACGAATTACGAGCAGTGCAGCAATACCCAGATGCGCTTATGCATCAACCAGTTCGATAAGCTTGTTAGAATTGGAAATTATGGAAAATGTATAGTTTTTCTATCCTTTATGCCTAATAAACCCATACTAGGAGATTCACTCACTCATGAGCTAATGCGGTTCAGCTCACTAGAACAAAAATTGATAAAAGCTCCAAAACTTTGCGAAATTTAACCAACATAAATACTACATGCTTAACCATCCTGTCATCTAAGAATCAAGCTCAACCCCCGAATGCTGCAAAAATTGTAGCCTCAAGTCTGGGGCATCGACAATCCAAGAAACGGTTTCAGTGCAGATTGAATTAAATAACGGGATACCACCTTCGTAAACGGGTGATGTAAAAATACTAGAGGACTTACCAGAAATCTACTGAGAAGTGTCGAGTAAAGAAATAAGAAAGGCACCAAAATAATTTCCATTTTAGGAATTTAATTGAATCCGCAAGGCGACAAGTTTTCATTTACCGTTTTACGACCAAACACATCCATATTTACAAAGCGGAATATGTTGTCTAATGCTTTTCGGGTATTTGACCCTATGGTCGATGGCTGTCGTCCGCGACAAACAAGATAAAGATCTTATTTTAGGGCATGTGGCTTTTACTGTTAGCATGAAATGACCATCTTCCCAAAGATGTCGAAAATAAATGGGTGGCTATCCGAAATAGATTAAACCTACTTGAAAACCTTAAAACCCTAAGATGGGTAAAGCAAGATTGCACCAATAAAATATGGTAGATTAGTACGAATCGAGTTATGTGCAGACGTGTTACTCGTTAAGATGCATCGGATTCCACAACCGTTTTTGCGTGACTGACAAAATAGCCTTACTCGACCGGATGGCATCAACAGATGAGAAGCGCCACGGGACCTTATTTTCATAGGGCAACATAGATAATAGAGACCAATCCGATCTACCTAAGAAACATAAAATGTCTGGCAGGTAAACAATTTCCAAACCGACCCCGTACGGTTTAACCGTACTCACTATAAATTAAGAAATTGTGAGAAATTATAAAAATAGCAATGCTCGCCCCACTAGAGTCATTGAACCTAGAGTACACAGTTAAGACAGACCGATATGATGCATGAAACAATAACGCCAGGTAATCAAATAGGAGCACACAGCCTACTACAAAGTAAATCATTTCATGTAAATTTATTGCGCGGCAGACCCCATCGAGACTTACCGAGTCCAGTGCCATCGAATACTGTCGAAGGTTGCCTAGCACGTCTCGAGGTAAAAATAGACAGTTACCTTTTTAGTAGACAATACCAATGTAGGTCTCGCCGTTCCAATTCCCGTTCCAGAAATAACAGTCAACCACGTAGCACCAAAAATAAGAACAACCACCGGTAGGACCACTGTTTGCATGTTGTTGATGTTAAGAACAAACTGTTGGTGGATTCAGTTACTCAGTTGTCGATCAATACCACAGCGCCACTGGTTAATACACCAACGCTGATTCATTACTCGATCAACAACAGCATTGTCACACTACTAAAGAAGTATCCTTACCGTACAGCGGAACTAAATCGTAATAAGCCAGCCCAACGCAACTGGGTCCATTGCATAGTAACTAAAAGCCATCTTCCAACACATGGTAAAGAATTAGGAATATGTTGTTCTTCTTCATCATCAGTATCTTGTCCATTACACATGATAAAGGAAATATATCTGAATTGGAGACTTTGTGGGGACTATATCGTCGACTTAATACAGTCACAACACCTGACAGCTATTCAATACATCTAAAACTTTTTAATGCATTTAAATGGATTAGTGCGCTCTATTTTATCCCAGTTGCATCTAAAGACACACCAAGTGCCACATCTCGAATGCCGGATGGCCCGAATGCCACATCAGCACCACCAATTGAGTTTTGGGTACAATTTATCTTGACTTTCTCAGCCACAAGATTACCCCTGATGAAATTTCACTATCAGAAGATCAAATCAATCCAATATAATCTCTTAGTATGCTTTGTGCGTTCCTCAAGAATCGTTGCGAAATAAAGTCTAAAGTCTAAAGTCTAAAGTCTAAAGTCTAAAGTCTAAAGTCTAAAGTCTAAAGTCTAAAGTTTAAAGTCTAAAGTCTAAAGTCTAAAGTCTAAAGTCTAAAGTCTAAAGTCTAAAGTCTAAAGTCTAAAGTTTAAAGTCTAAAGTCTAAAGTCTAAAGTCTAAAGTCTAAAGTCTAAAGTCTAAAGTCTAAAGTCTAAAGTCTAAAGTCTAAAGTCTAAAGTCTAAAGTCTAAAGTCTAAAGTCTAAAGTCTAAAGTCTAAAGTCTAAAGTTTAAAGTCTAAAGTCTAAAGTCTAAAGTCTAAAGTCTAAAGTCTAAAGTCTAAAGTTTAAAGTCTAAAGTCTAAAGTCTAAAGTCTAAAGTCTAAAGTCTAAAGTCTAAAGTCTAAAGTCTAAAGTCTAAAGTCTAAAGTCTAAAGTCTAAAGTCTAAAGTCTAAAGTCTAAAGTCTAAAGTCTAAAGTCTAAAGTCTAAAGTCTAAAGTCTAAAGTCTAAAGTCTAAAGTCTAAAGTCTAAAGTCTAAAGTCTAAAGTCTAAAGTCTAAAGTCTAAAGTCTAAAGTCTAAAGTCTAAAGTCTAAAGTCTAAAGTCTAAAGTCTAAAGTCTAAAGTCTAAAGTCTAAAGTCTAAAGTCTAAAGTCTAAAGTCTAAAGTCTAAAGTCTAAAGTCTAAAGTCTAAAGTCTAAAGTCTAAAGTCTAAAGTCTAAAGTCTAAAGTCTAAAGTCTAAAGTCTAAAGTCTAAAGTCTAAAGTCTAAAGTCTAAAGTCTAAAGTCTAAAGTCTAAAGTCTAAAGTCTAAAGTCTAAAGTCTAAAGTCTAAAGTCTAAAGTCTAAAGTCTAAAGTCTAAAGTCTAAAGTCTAAAGTCTAAAGTCTAAAGTCTAAAGTCTAAAGTCTAAAGTCTAAAGTCTAAAGTCTAAAGTCTAAAGTCTAAAGTCTAAAGTCTAAAGTCTAAAGTCTAAAGTCTAAAGTCTAAAGTCTAAAGTCTAAAGTCTAAAGTCTAAAGTCTAAAGTCTAAAGTCTAAAGTCTAAAGTCTAAAGTCTAAAGTCTAAAGTCTAAAGTCTAAAGTCTAAAGTCTAAAGTCTAAAGTCTAAAGTCTAAAGTCTAAAGTCTAAAGTCTAAAGTCTAAAGTCTAAAGTCTAAAGTCTAAAGTCTAAAGTCTAAAGTCTAAAGTCTAAAGTCTAAAGTCTAAAGTCTAAAGTCTAAAGTCTAAAGTCTAAAGTCTAAAGTCTAAAGTCTAAAGTCTAAAGTCTAAAGTCTAAAGTCTAAAGTCTAAAGTCTAAAGTCTAAAGTCTAAAGTCTAAAGTCTAAAGTCTAAAGTCTAAAGTCTAAAGTCTAAAGTCTAAAGTCTAAAGTCTAAAGTCTAAAGTCTAAAGTCTAAAGTCTAAAGTCTAAAGTCTAAAGTCTAAAGTCTAAAGTCTAAAGTCTAAAGTCTAAAGTCTAAAGTCTAAAGTCTAAAGTCTAAAGTCTAAAGTCTAAAGTCTAAAGTCTAAAGTCTAAAGTCTAAAGTCTAAAGTCTAAAGTCTAAAGTCTAAAGTCTAAAGTCTAAAGTCTAAAGTCTAAAGTCTAAAGTCTAAAGTCTAAAGTCTAAAGTCTAAAGTCTAAAGTCTAAAGTCTAAAGTCTAAAGTCTAAAGTCTAAAGTCTAAAGTCTAAAGTCTAAAGTCTAAAGTCTAAAGTCTAAAGTCTAAAGTCTAAAGTCTAAAGTCTAAAGTCTAAAGTCTAAAGTCTAAAGTCTAAAGTCTAAAGTCTAAAGTCTAAAGTCTAAAGTCTAAAGTCTAAAGTCTAAAGTCTAAAGTCTAAAGTCTAAAGTCTAAAGTCTAAAGTCTAAAGTCTAAAGTCTAAAGTCTAAAGTCTAAAGTCTAAAGTCTAAAGTCTAAAGTCTAAAGTCTAAAGTCTAAAGTCTAAAGTCTAAAGTCTAAAGTCTAAAGTCTAAAGTCTAAAGTCTAAAGTCTAAAGTCTAAAGTCTAAAGTCTAAAGTCTAAAGTCTAAAGTCTAAAGTCTAAAGTCTAAAGTCTAAAGTCTAAAGTCTAAAGTCTAAAGTCTAAAGTCTAAAGTCTAAAGTCTAAAGTCTAAAGTCTAAAGTCTAAAGTCTAAAGTCTAAAGTCTAAAGTCTAAAGTCTAAAGTCTAAAGTCTAAAGTCTAAAGTCTAAAGTCTAAAGTCTAAAGTCTAAAGTCTAAAGTCTAAAGTCTAAAGTCTAAAGTCTAAAGTCTAAAGTCTAAAGTCTAAAGTCTAAAGTCTAAAGTCTAAAGTCTAAAGTCTAAAGTCTAAAGTCTAAAGTCTAAAGTCTAAAGTCTAAAGTCTAAAGTCTAAAGTCTAAAGTCTAAAGTCTAAAGTCTAAAGTCTAAAGTCTAAAGTCTAAAGTCTAAAGTCTAAAGTCTAAAGTCTAAAGTCTAAAGTCTAAAGTCTAAAGTCTAAAGTCTAAAGTCTAAAGTCTAAAGTCTAAAGTCTAAAGTCTAAAGTCTAAAGTCTAAAGTCTAAAGTCTAAAGTCTAAAGTCTAAAGTCTAAAGTCTAAAGTCTAAAGTCTAAAGTCTAAAGTCTAAAGTCTAAAGTCTAAAGTCTAAAGTCTAAAGTCTAAAGTCTAAAGTCTAAAGTCTTAAGTCTTAAGTCTTAAGTCTTAAGTTTAGTCTTTAGTCTTTAGTCTTCAGTCTTTATTCTCAAGTCTTAAGTCTTATGTCTTTAGTCTTTAGTCTTAAGTCTTAAGTCTTAAGTCTAAAGTCTAAAGTCTTAAGTCTTAAGTCTTAAGTCTTAAGTCTTAAGTCTTAAGTCTTAAGTCTTAAATCTTAAGTCATAAGTTTTAAGTTTTAAGTCTTAAGTCTTAATTCTTAAGTCTTAAGTTTAAAGTTTAATGTCTAATGTCTAAGGTCAAGCGCTTAAGTTTAAAAATTGAAGTTTAGAATATATAAAATGTATAGCCACATCTTCTGTACAAAGCATCGTATCTTCACAGCTAAGTTCTTTAATTGTTAATCTGATTGGTTTTAATAATTTTAGCATTCCTTTTTTTTATTTTTTATTTTGTCTGAATAATTTTTGCGGTGATTTTTTTTTTGGTGAATGGTTTGAATGTCGAATCCGAAACCGAATATTGAATCCGAATTTTGGAGCACAGATTCGTCGAATCCGAATCCAAAAGATTCGATTTCAGAAACGCTAGCTAAGTAAAATACCAACTGAACACTTTTACGATTAAACTGAGGATCTGTAGTGTTAATTCGTTCAGCTGCTTACAGTCAAATGAATTAAAACCACTGGATGGAATAATGAGGCTGTTTTTGGCATGCTAACTATCATTATTTTACTGGATTTTGGAAAGTTTCAATCAGTGGCTTAAATTTAACGGTTTTGGTAAAAAAAGTTCTGAATTTTGAAATTTTCGATTTGTGGCTCTAATTTCATAGGCTTACTATCATGAATTTTATGGATTTTGATAGACAATTTTCTGGATTTCGAAATTTTTCGATTTTTGGCTTAAATTTCACAGTTTTGATATCCTTACTATCATGAATTTTACGGATTTTGGGAACTTTCGTTTTGTAGTTCAAATTTAACGGTTTTGATATACAATTTTCTGGATTTTAGAAATTTTCCATTTGCGACTTAAATTTCACGGTTTTGATAGGCTAAGTATCTTGAATTTTACGGATTTTGAAAACTTTCGATTTATGGCTCAAATTTAACAGTTTTGATAGAACATTTTTTGGATTTTGAAAATTTTGATTTTTGACTTAAATTGCCCGATTTTGATAGGTTTACTATCAGTTTTACAAATTTTGGAAACTTTCGATTTATACTATAAAATTTAAAGGTTTTGATGGAAATTTTCTGGATTTCGGAATTTACTATCATGAATTTTGGAACTTTCCATTTATAGTTCAAATTTAACGGTTTTGATATAAAATTTTCTGGATTTTAGAATTTTTCGATTTGCGACTTAAATTTTACGGTTTTAATAGGCTAAGTATCTTGAATTTTATGGATTTTGAAAACTTTAAATTTATGACTCTAATTTAATTGTTTGATGGACAATTTTCTGGATTTCGGAATTTTTCGATTTTTGGCTTACATTTCACAGTTTTGATATGCATGAATTTTAGGGATTTTTCATTTATAGTTCAAATTTAACGGTTTTGATATACAATTTTCTGGATTTTAGAATTTTTCGATTTGCTTGAATTTTACGGATATTGAGAACTTTTGATTTATGGCTCAAATTTAAAGGTTTTGATAGATAATTTTCTAGACTATAGAATTTGTTGATTTGTAGCTCGGTTTTGGTAGGTCTACTATCAGTTTTATGGATTTTGGAAACTTTCGATATATAGCTTAAAATTTAAAAGTGTTGATAGAAAATTTGATAGGAATTTTTCGATTTGTGGCTTAAATTTTACGGATTCTAGAAACTTTCAATTTATGGCTCCAATTTAACGGTTTTAAAAGAAAATTATCTGAATTTTGAAATTTTTCGATTTGTGCCTTAAATTTTAGGGACTGTTCACACCAACCACGAATTGCGAAATGCGAATAAGCTATTTTTAGAATATTATGACATAAAAAATAATTAAATACAAAATGTTTTTCTATTTATGATACTGATACATAAAAATACTTAATTTTAAACTAAATTTCTTCAAAAAAAAGTTCAAAATAATGAAAAAAAGGAAATTCGTATTTAATATGTCATAAACCAAAAATTCGTTGGTGTAAAAATTACTTTCCACTCGCGTTCCACACAATTTCACTAGCACAAATTTTGGCATTCGTACTAATTTTTCAAATCACAATTCAAATTCTATTCATTTGTTTGTGATATCGTAAAATATATTTTACCTAAATATTATATCTTTATTTTTGATTATGACCATTGCAAATAGAACTTCATTTATTTATTAAATGTCCAAAATAAATAGATGTTGACATAAAAATTCGCTCGAGTTTAGTGTGAATCGAATTTGCGAATTCGCGTATGGAATATATTTGCAATTCGCGATTCGCGTTCGGTGTGAACAGTCTCTTACGGTTTGGATTAGCATGAATTTATCATGAATTATCATTATGATAAATTTAATGATTATCATGAATTCATGATTATCTTGAATTTTTCGGGATTTTGGAATTTTGAATTTTTGTCAAATATATGATTTGTGATAATGCAGGGAAATCCTTGTTTTCAAAATTTTGCTGGGACCGTAATGTTTGCGTTTCTATATCAAGTTTGTTCAATAGGATTTATATGGATTAACAATGATACTGTTCTGAATTTGTCCTTAAATATTTGAGACAGTATCATAAACTCAAACCAACGGTTCAAGTTTAGGGTCACAGAAAATTTTATTCTAGATGCTGTACAAATGTTTTGTGGATTTTTAGTAAACCCTGACTTACTCTTTCAAAGTATTTTATGGTAATTTTTGGAACGCTCTGTATATGCATAAGCTTTTTTTACTACTTTCTGTCGGAAAATTATGAAAAGTTGAATCGTAAAAATGGAAAAATTAGATTACTAAAAAATTATTTTATCTTCAAAAACTTCTAGAATAATAAGACAGCGTAATATAAAATAGTAATAAAACATTTTTTACATTGTTAGTCAAGATAATAAAAGGACATAACAAGGTTTGAAACGGGTGGTGAGATCATTTGTATAATATAACTTGTAGAAATTGGCCAGACATACTAACACAATAGTTCATATTCAAGATGTGGAATTTAGAGTTTCAGCAATTTCAGAACTGATTATAGTGTGTCTACAGCTAACGCAAGCAGAACTCGTATTATTCTATGAGATTTGAGTAAAATGAGTTAAAAATAACCGTCTAATTGGAAAACCCTTTAACAGTAAATAAAGTGTTTAATTTTTTTGTTAAATTGAAACGAATTAAATCGAAGATTGATTTTTATTTTTACTCGTAGTCGTTTGCCCCATTGGCTGCTTTTTTTGTCAATCAATAAAAAATTGAAATAAAAATTGGAAAGCTAAAAAATAAAAAAAAACAAATAGAAAATTTATTTAAATTATTATACAAAATGGGAAAAATTGGTTTTATTTTAATTGAAAATTTATTTTATTTTATCCTATTATACTCCTCGTAAGCCTAATTTCTATTATGAAAAATTTATTGCCACTCAAATTTAAATTTACTCATAGCATAAATTCTAAAACGGATGCTACTAAACTGTCTGTGACGATGACTCCTCGGGATAGAGAACGACTTGTCTTCTTTGGGTTGTCTAGAACAATATAAAGAGCAAGCTCGGGATTGAATCCTTACTAGCCACTTTGCGTATTTGACAATATATTTAGTTAGGCTAATATAAATAAGTCCACTACTAACTTTGTGTCCTTATATACAATTGGGCACAGTTATAATATTCAAACTGTTGATTCTGCATCTTCCTCATATTTTTATAAACAAATATTCATATAGATAATCTAGCCTTCTTCCGTTATTTCAGGATATTATTATGTAATAACATATTTAAAAATAAAAAACTATCTTTTAAAAAATTTGCAGCATATACGAGACTTTATTTTAGGAATTTTCCTTCCAGCATATATACAAGAATCATATATGAAAGGGGAGTAGAATGTGCTATAAACAAAATTTACATCTATCTTGTCTCGGTAAACGAAAAACATATTAAATTTTATGCTTATCACATTTGGGAAATCAGAAATATATACTGCTGTACATCTTCCTAACATCTTCCAATAATATAATCTTTGTGTATGTTGTGCAAAGACAAAATTCATTAAATTAACGATATCAAAAAAGGAAATTGAAATTATAATTTAGTTCTATAGTGTGTGTGTGTATAGTGTGTACAGTATATTGCACCTCAATTTTAAATATGACACAAAATTAATTTCCCTGTAATGTACTAAGTCTTTTATACATGAATAAAATTTTATGGTATCACAGTTATAAAAATTTAATAGGCCCCAAAGCCTTTTGGACCTACGATAATCTGATTCAAGGAGTGATTTATTTTCGAAAATTACATTAATACCTTTCCATTCATCCTCTTTTCTTCACTCTTCGTCCCATACTCTACATTCTATACAAACACAAAACAGCCACTCACAAGCACATTCATGTAATATAGAAAGAAAAACAAAAAAATGTGAAAAGTATGCATACAGTCCCAAAAGCTTAAGCCAATTTGTATAATTTAACTTTTTTAGGGTTTTTTTTTTGTTTTAACTTTATTACTCTGTATGATGTATAAACACAAGATTTACAGCCTCAACAAAAACATAGAAATGGAAAAAAATATTATCTTAAGTTCATTTCTTTTCTATACGACGTATAGACAAAAAAGTGTAAGTGTTTAAGAGCTTTTTCGTGCAAAATTATATGAGGAGGTCAATCAATTGGAAAACAATGGAAACATTTAAATTTTGCGTTCGATAGAGGGTTGAAGAAAATTTATAAATTTTTCATTCAACTTGGCAAAATTAAGCTTTGATCAAAATTACGTTATTAGGTTAAAAAATCGGGTATGAACCGAAGATATCAATCAACCATCCCAATTAGCCCTCAAACGTCTTTCTCTGATTTAAGTGATGTGAAGTTAAGGTTTTCGGTAATCTTCTCAGGATCGATTCCTAATCCATTCTCGTCGAAGATATGTTTGAGGTCTCTGATCTCCTTAAGAAAAAACCATAATTTGCTAAGCTAACCGTTAGATTAGCCTTTAGCAAACGTTTAGCGACCTCGTTCAGTAGAATCATATATCTATACTCATCAACGAATACATGTGGTTAATAACTTATTCCGAGAACTTTGTCCATCAACCGGCAAAGAAATAGCTTGTATACTTGTAGAGGCTTCAGGAGCAATAAAATCCATGTTACGTCAAATACATACTAGCATTCAACTCGATTTTCCAGAAGGCATCACTCAGAACTGCCGTAAAATCCTATTGATATATAATAAAGGATAACTGCCTTTAAATGTAATTTCATTTTTGGACTCTTCCACTGCTCTCAATCTTAACATACGATCCAATTGACCGTTTATATTTTTCTGGAAATCAGGAGAAGTAGGTCGAGCTATCATTCTTACCGACGTTTTCCGCATCAAAGTTGTGTTTTGTCACGCTCATTTAACCAAGTTCGTTAGGTTAATTGATCAAACATAAGTTCATAATTTCGTTAAGTGACATTTTTCGAACATCGTCCAACATCTACACTGCTACTACTAAGTTAATCGTTTGTCATATCAGTGATACCGAAATCATCACAAAAATCCAACCCATCAAGTCACATGCAAGTCACTTCAACTACGCTACTGTGCCTACTCGCCGTCGAATACATCTTAAGGGGATAAATATAATGGCTGAAGCTAAAAATTTTACAGCAACAAAAAGGTTGGGCGTACAACGTCCATTTAATATTTTACGGCGCATTAACTGGCCACCGACAGATTTAATACAACTTTTATAACCCAACTGAGGATCAAGAAACTGCTCGCATTTATTTAGAAAGCTAGAATAAGGAAGCAAATGTAATCGATATTATAGCTGACAGTTTATACGAAAAAAATCCATTAGCCTCCGTGGTGGGTGCTGTTAAAGGAGTCTTATGGTAGCGCATCATGAATGAACCTTACCAAATACTAACTAGGCATCCTGAGCGTGAAACAACAAGCAGTCCGAGCACCAACGAGCAACTAGCTCGTGCGAACCGTTCCCCTTAAACATCGTTTAAGTTTTCAATATAGACGCTTTATAGAATTTTTTTATAGAAACTTGCGCTATAACAGCCGTATTTCTCTATCAAATATGTATAGACCACAAAACACAAGTCAATATCGACTTAGTTTTGTCAGTCACCAATGACAGTGAAGAGTATCGCTTAGAATCCGTTGCTCTACAAGAAAATTGATGGGTAAATCGAGGCGATCATGTGTCCCGGGGCTATACATTGTTTTACAGTGGAGAGCTGTCAATCATTTGAGTTTACTGCGCACTGTTGTAAGCCAACCAAAAGATATAGACATTTTTACAATAATTTGGATGATCTGATGGGAGCCATACCTGAGCACGATGTCAGAATAGTGATTGGTGACTTTAATGTTAGAGGTAGCAAAAATCTGACTGACTTATGGGAAAACATAGGTCCATACACCTGACACAAATGGGTTCATTACACAGTAAGATTGCTCAGTTAAGATCTTAGAAAACTTTACTGAGCTCTAAGGATATAGAGACAGATTTATTTAAGAGTTAACAATATTGTCAAAACAACATTTATTCTTTATACACAGGAGTAAAGTTTGAATTTGATATAAAAAGACCAACTCCCGTATCTGGAACCTACAAACGTATTTTGTTATCTGATCCTTTAAAATTATGCATCAAAAGCTAACGATAACTACTAATGCATGTGAACATGACGAGCAGATTTACAATGGCATGATAGACTACCCAATGGATTAACACCTTGCAACAACCAAAAGTTGAGCGACTTGCTAATTACTCATCCTGATACAATTTTTATGTTTAGAATTCCAGACAAGGACCTCGAATTACTACCTCAGATTCACCTCAATGAGAACCTCAAAAACTGCACATTGGCCATGCTTAGAATGGAGCATTTATCCTACCATATCATGGAGTACTCAAAGGAAGTAGCAGCACAACCAATAATTTTGGGTTTTGTGACACGACGAAAATCATTAAATTCACCCGCATTCACGTTAATCATTTTAAATTATGGGAAAGCGTCTGCATGATTTTCCCAAAGCTTACAGGGCCATGAAATAAGTTTTTTCCCCTGCCCAAACGGCCAGCACTGCGACCTAAAAGATCTTTTGTGCTTTTGGGTTTATAAGTCCAAGAACTTCTCCACCTTCCTAATAAAGGCAAGAATGTTGCTTGCAGGGGCCAATCTGCATTTCTTCTGGGTCAAATACATCTCTTCAAAATAAAACCACCTCAAAGTGGGACCATAGGCCCACGGGGTATCACAGAAAGGCTTAGTACTAATGAGTGTAGTCGATGAGCATGCCCATGCAAACTGGCAATCGATTTCATTTCCAGTGATGTCATTTTGACCAGCAACCCACCACAACCTTACTTTGGCAAGAGAGAGATTGTAGCAGTTTATAAAAACTTTTAGCCAACTTAAAATCCAGGCAGTTTGAAGCCAGTGCTTTAAAGGTACTTGGCTGTCGGACATAATTTGGATGAAGTCATAATACTTAAGGCGCAGGTTTCGATGGTGTGAATTTCGGATTAAAAAACACTGAGGTAAGTTCCCAGTGATTTCGATATTTTGTAGTTGGGTCCAAAGACACCAATGCCGACTCCACTATCCATTTTGGAGTCATTCGTAAACCAGATTAATCTGTTAGGTTCCATAGAAGGTCTAAAGTCTATTCTATCAATGACTGTTACCTCGATATTCTTACCAAAGCAGAGTTTTTTGGACATCAAGCGCAGGACTTTAAAGAACATATCCAAGTATGAAAGTTAAATGTCCATGTGACCCTTATGATCATCATGATTATATTGATTCACTAGCTGTAATCTAGCTGCACAAGTAGCAGCTGATTTTTTGACGTAGATATGAAGTGGAGTGAGTCCGATGAGGGCTTCCATTGCCACCGTAGGTCAGATGCGCATAACATCTGTGATTCCGATACATGCTAGTCCCTGCAATGAGGTAAGTTTAAATTCATAATAACTTTTTGCTGTACCTTAGACCACCAAACTATAGTCCTATAGATTACAATTGGCCTCACTATCAAAATGTAATACAGTAAATAATTTTTGAGCTGAGGCCCATAGTCCTGCCAAACATACGCCGACAGGCTCACATGGCTCTGACCGCGCGTTCAGTAATTGAGTTAATTTGAGAGTTCCAATTCAGTTTCTTTTCTACGACAACACCCAGCTATTTAATTTCATTGGAGAATCCGATAGTGGTATCATTTAGACTAACTGAACCAATTAGGTTCAATTTACGCTTTTTCATAAAGAGAACCAGGACTGTTTTGCTAGGGTTAATCGACAGGCTCTCTTTAGTGTACTAATTCGAACTAATAATCAAAGCCTGTTGCATGCTAGCAGACATCGTACATTCATGCCCACAAAAGAGTATGATAACCAGATCGTCCGCATAACCGCAGTGGCGTGTAACCACAGTGGCGCATAACCGAGTAGATATAGTAACTCGTCAAGTAACTCGTCGATCAAGAGTGACCACAGCAAAAAAAGGAAGATCATTTTCTTCCCTTCTCCGGACACCAAGATAACCGGACAGCAGATAATCTATGGATGTGGCCTCCGAGGCATCTACCACCATATCATATCCTATATAGCAAAGGGGACAGGATAGTACCTTACAGGCACCTCTTTACTACCGTAATCATGACTGACTCGTTACCTAGTTAGGATGTAATCTTCCTACTAACCAACATGGAACTAATCCAGTGGTTAGTCGGATCATAAATACCTCTACGCCTGGTTGCCCTAGTAATTGAGTCGTATCCAGTATTGTCAAAAGCTTTCTCAGTATTCAAAAAGTGCACAGAGCAACTTCTTTCGAGCGGTCTATCCTTAGTGAGAAGTAGATGCAGCGCTCCCTCTATGGGTTTGTCTTTTCTGTAGGCGAATTAATTAGGATTCAGAGGTCTGGTTACAGTTAACCAGTCATTGATTTGAACATCTTCCAGTCGTTCCAAAATTTTGAGAATAAACGATGTAAGACTGATAGGTCGAAAGGATTGAGAGAGCTTACTTTGCCGGTTGCCAAGCTTTGGGATAAAAATCACATTGATTTGGATCCAAGCCTGTGGTATGTGACCCAAAATGAAGCTAGTTCTAAATAAGGCTACCAAAGCAGGAGTAATCAAGTCCAAGCCTCTTTGGAGGATAGCTGGGAAGATTCCATCCCCGCCTGCAGTATTGATCGGCTGAAAGGAGTTAATGGCCTTTTAGACTTTTTCCGGAGTAAAATTTTGTCGGATAAACTATTAACCCAACCCACATTTGCACCCATAACTGTCCGAAATATGGGATTAGTAATCGTATTTGTGTCGCAAACACTGCAGCCTGGAAAGTGCACCTGCCATTCGAGTGGCTCTTTGCAACCTATTGTATAGTTACCATTTCGTTGGACTGATCCTTAGTTAGAACTTATGCATTTGGGCAGCTGTAGGTATATCCTCGATGTTATCACTATTTTTCTTTAGTTTAGTGTTGTAATTTGTTAGGGCTTGCCTATATTCATTCCACTCATTAGAACGTTTTGCCTTATTAAATAACATCCTAACCCTCAGTTGCTTCCGTAGGAAGATAGGAGCTTACCCATCATTAGGCAAACAAGCTGCAGTTTCAGTAGGTTATTAATTGAATTCAGAGATTTTGGCACATCTCCGTTTTGATGAATAACATGTCCCTGTAGGTCTTCCAGTTTATAAAACAAGAGGTACGAGGCTCTGGTGCCTGTTTGATCAATCCTGATATATCGAACCTGATGTGTATGTGGTCCGACAAAGAAACTTCATTTGATACCTGCCAGTTTGCGACAAAGTTGGAAATGAACTGACTCGACAGAGTGAGATCCTCCAACACCTCTTGCCGAATTGTGTTAATGAAAATGGGGTTAGACCCTTTATAATGTCTATATGACTGCTCATAAGATAATTTAAAAGGGACTCACCTGAGTTCACTAGATCCACCAGATCTTGTACATCTACAGGTGGACCACTTTCCGAGTCATCAACTTTGGAATTGGAAGAACGTTAATATTAGATAAAACAAATATTGCTGTTCGGAGAACTTGTTCCCTGCGATGGTAAATTAATTTACATGGCTTACGGTGGAGGCATATGACTTTTCCTCCACTAACACAATGTTTCTGGATGAGGTCAAGGGTTAAATGTTGTGGAGCAAACCTGTTGCAAAAAATATCCAAGGCTCCTTTTGTGTGATGCAGATTTGCTTGTAGTACCTTAATAGCATTAGCCATGCTTGAATATTGGCGTGTTGCTGCTTTTTTCAGTATTACCTCGAGCGCCTCTAATCTTAATTCCCAAGGTGGGTGCCGTTAACTTGGGGTGTATTCCATGGACATGCTTTTGTGTGGTCAATCTAGTTGATTTCTCAGAAACCATAGTAGGAGTTACGGAGAGATCCATTAATCATTCTCCCGACGAAGCGGCAGCAGGAATAGAATTCTCAACAGCGCTGCTGTTCTTAGATGCTCCTTGATATCATTTGTACTTCCTTCTGAGGCTGGTAAAGCACTTTTTTTGCTGGAGCTGACTCCAGTGGTTTGGTTGGTGATGTGGGGATCGCTCGGTATGCAAGCGGTATGCAACGTTCCTCTTGGATTCGCGCAGTGTTTGAATGGAAGAATCGCCTATGGCCATAACCAAATGGACGAGTGCCCCTGTTGTCGTCCGTTGCAGTATATTCTAGGAGTTGCCAGCTTTGATTATCATTATGCACAGCCATGATAGCAAGAATTTTCTCGCTAGATAAGCTAAGGCTCTGTGGAAAAACTCCCTAGCGATGTTTAGCCGTGGAAACTCATTCTGGTCCACCAAAGTTATGTTCAGACCACGTTTTGACCTTAGCTTATCGAAATTGTTCCTCATCTATTCCGCTATGGAATAATTGGAACATACAAAAAAACCACCCTGTTCTCAGAAAAGAACCAAGAAATTGTGGTTTATGAGTTGGACCTTGTATCTCAATAATAAGATCAATGGATTCACTATGTATGTTTGCCATTTGCACCATACTGAGATGGTTGTCATTGAGATCATTAGGTGAGATGCCTAGCCTAATACTGCCTGCTACTTGGCTGAAAGAGGCCTTGATCGTAGAAGGCTTACTTTTAGTTTTTTGCAGGTGTTTTTTGGAAGAGATCCAAAACAATCTTGAAAGACCAAACGCCTTCTTTCAAAAGAGTTAAACCTAACCCATTCACTGGATTCGAGGGACATGTTCCCAATGCTTGAGCCCGATTTCTGAGAGGTGACACTTTTGTTGTCATCGCAAATGGTGCCCGTTATTAAAGAAGTGGACTGTTCCTTTTCTTCCCTTGTCTGGACACCAAGATAATCTATGAAGGTGGCCTCTGAGGCATCTACCATCATATCATATCCTATATGACCCAGCCCATAGGTGTTAAAGTGGATGCTTTTAAAGAGACATCCCCTATATATTCATATTTTTTGAGTTCATATATGGGTCCCTACGAGTAACTGAGAAATTAAGGTCACCCACAGCAGAGATCGGTATTCTGGGAGAAAACAAAATCAAAACTGGAGATCGCTTGGCATCCGGAGCTTACATACTGATGGATTGTCCACCAGTGCATGTTCGTGAAAGTTAGTTTGCTACATTCTAGGATAATTTGCCCGGTTTTTGCCATAAGGAGGCATAACTACACAAGCGATATATCTTATGAGAATCGTGTATGCCTAGAAAGCTTTGACTCCTAGGACTAACCCTAAATAACCAACGTGGCTGGTTAAATAAATACCTGGACCACACTGAACGGTTTGTGACCGTAAGCATTAAAGGTAATGAAAAAACTAGAGAAAATTATTATTGATGGTAAAATTTACAAAATCATACTAGCTTTTAAAGCTTGAAAGCTTAAAATATACCTCGAAATTCTCTAAGCATAACAAGCCTACTTATAAGCATTTTAAAAGATATTCATGAAGTGCATTCTTTGATGAAGTGGTTGAGTTGAAATATAATTATGACGTTTAATCGTTTAAAAGGACATTCTGTCCTCTTTGACTCTTAATACTTTCAATAATTCTTGCCACTCTATATTCGAATTTTATATATAAAATTCAACATTTTGTATAAGATACCTGATTCGATATAGCCGCCAAAAATAACTTCATTTACACATTTTGTGAGACTAACTAAGAAATATGCCCTTCTTGATTTTAAAAATTGTAATTTAGCTGTATACATCGTACTTTCGTGACCATGAATGTAAAATACAATTTCACGCAACCGTTCTAAAATCTCATTCGTTGAAACTAATTAAGGCAACAACCAACCAAAAAAAAACTCTAAAGATTGTCTTGAAATTATCTTAAAGATTATTTACAGCATGTATTCCAAAAAAATTTTCATTATGCAAATGATTTAATTAGATTTGAAAAGTTAGTTTTTTGCGTATACCACCGTATAGCAAAACACGAGTATATAATACCCACAGATACCAAGGGTAGACATGTATATTCAGGGTTAATTGGAAGACTCTTGATCCATATTCCTAACAACCAAAATGAATAATAAAAAAATAAATTTAATTACTCTTAATCATCAAAGCGAAACTTAAGCAGTTTTGTGGCTTGGTCGATTTTCCTCATTTTCTTCCAATGTTGTCGGTGCTGCTATAGAATTTATAATGTAAAATTATATCGCTTTAGTAAACAAAAAAAACTTGGGTTAAACATTCTAAAATTTCAATCCTGGATTTTATATACATTTTTAAATATATAATATAAGCTTAATCCACCGTAATTACAAAATAATCTCGTCCCTACACCGCACATTTGTCAACGAATAAGACAAATTTGATAAACAAAATGAACTTTGTCTTGGTGATTTATATATGCTTTGGAACTCTTCAGAAAATTTTAGCTCGGGCTATTTTCCTATATCACTTTATAGGAAAATCGTTACAAAGGTTAATTTTATAAAAATGGATGGAGTAACTTATTTAAGTTGACACAGATGAGTGGAGGCGGCATCTAAGCAAAAGGTTGATAGAATACATTTTTCTACCTGCAAAAGTTTTTAGAACATAAAAGTTTAGGCAATGGTATTTAAAAGCATCGTAAAATTTTTGCAACTAAGCATAAACGGTGCTGATTTGAAGGCATATGGTAAGTGTATAATTTTGTAATAGTCGTGGAATGTTGGGAAATAAAATTCTAAATAAAAAACTCAATATTTGATGGTTTTATTTCACAATGTGCATTTACAAAATTATATATATTTTTTGTTATTTATTATTGAAATAAATAAAATTATATTACCTTAATAATCTTGTTGTAATTGCTTTTTTATATTTTTATGTGTTTGCATCGCCAGTCGCAACGAAAGAGATTTTTTATTAAATTGCTCCAAACGTCAAATTTTGAGCTACTAAATTTCCCCTATGATGATATGAAATGTATACAAACTATTAGCGCACCATCTGTGTTTGAGCTCGTGAGGTAATATTGACAAATTGCACAAGTAATAAAAAATACAGTATGTTAAAGTAATATTACATAAAATCAAATCAAATTGTTTTTTGTTTTGAGGTACATCATCGCATACCCAACATAGATCGCCCCGTTAACAACTCCAGTTGATAACTAGTTGGTAGCTTACATACTTTTGTGATTAATCGCTTCATTATTGTGGAGTAAGTTTAAATGGACGCAACCCGTATCAATCCATTCTCGTCTAAGTGAACTTGAACAATCCTGCCCATTTCCGTGAGGGTAAATTATCTTCTATAATTAACACTAAATCGTTGATTTTGAATTTTTCCATTATTTTAGGTCATTTGGTTTGCTGTTGAAGTGAATTTAAATACTCCTTGCTGGAACGATTCCAGAAACCTCTAACTCGTTGTTGTATTGACTGCCATCGGGATATTTGTGTTATTGGTAAGTCTTCTGGATCAATTCCGGGATTGATGATAATGTTGATCCTATATTAAAAAGCAAGCGAGTGTTAATGCTTCAATTGTTCTATCCTCTTCAGATAAACTACAAAGCGGCCTCGAATTTAAAATTGCCTCTATTTCAGTTAACAGCGTGGATATCTCTTTGAATATCAAATTGCAATTGTTTGTGACCTTGTTTAAGTATGATTTCCCCGATTTTACAGCAGCCTCCCATAAGCCCCCAAAGTGAGGAGCAGCTGGTTGAATGCCATTGAATCGAATTTTGTGCCAAATATTCTGTGATCTTTACATTTTGTATACCTCTTTAAGTTGCCGCCTTGCTCCAATAAAACTTGTCCCCATTGTCGCTGGATATTTCTTTTGGAGCTCCCCTTCTAGATGAAAATCGCATCATCTGTTACTGCTTCCAAATGAATGGCTTTTGTTACCATACACACAAATACGGCAATGTTACCCTTTGTCATTGTAGCTCCTCGACCTCTTTTATTTGCAATTGAAATTGGACCAGGATAGTACACTCCACATTTTCTGAAGGGTCTTACCGGCATGATTTTGGCTGCTGGTAAATTGTCTACAAGTTGTTTTGCAGTTATTGCCCTTTGCCGGAAGCATTTAATACCTTTTTTCTCTCACTAGAGTCCTGCCTCTGACAACCCAATTTTTTAGACAGATAAATTGGAATGTTAAGGAAGAGCCAGGTTGTAGATATTTATAATGGACACAGGAAATCACCATTCTACTCAGGATATGGGAATGATGACGTACTTCTAGTGGTATTTACTCATTGAATTTTGTAACCTTCCACTAACTCTGAGTACGCCATCCTCATCGATAAACGGTGCGAGTGGAAGAATATTACCATTTCTATTTAGTGTTTTGTTTATTCTCAGCTCCTTTATTTCGTCAACAAATCCGATACTTTGGACATATCTTATTACCTACCTTGATGAATCTTCTAATTTCTTTACCGTTAGCGGGGAATATTTTCGTTGGCTGCGGATCTCTTTAGTATTTGATAAGAACCTGTTAACGAAACTTAGAATTTTTCTTAGCTTACTAAAACCAGAGGTTCTGGCAATTAGCTCTTCGATTACGTCATCGTCACTTTGGCAATAAAATGTGTGCATCTTAGATAGTTTTACACTTCGCCTTTCTACATTTGTGTCAGAATTACCATATTTTTAATCTCATTTCGGCCAGTATTCACTTTCCAACTCCAACCAGGCAGGACCTTTTCACCACTATCGCAGATTCAATAATGCTGATAGAGCCACTCCTCCTGCTGAATAATCAGCTGGATTTTGATTTGACTTAACGTGGTTCCAGTGCTGCCTTGGTAATGAACTTAATATCTCCGCAGTCTGATTAGTTCAGCATTTCACGGGGTGGTCTGACCTAACCATGCCAAGACTATCGTCGAATCTGTCCATGTATATAATTTGGTTGATGATGCCATTGTATTGAAACGAGTAATTTAGTTAAAAGATAAGCTCCACTCAACTCCAATCTTGGAAGACTAACTTGCTTTATGGGAGCAATTTTAGTCTTAGATGCGGCCAGGGTTACATGAGTAGTTCCATCAACCTTTGTAGATCGACGATATACTACTGCAGAATATGCTCGCTCACATGCATCTGAGAATCCGTGTAGTTCTGCTTTCTCATTGAGAATGTACCGCCCGATCTTTATTTTAGTAGCTCGATAAATTCTTGTTTCAGCTGACTCCATATCTTTGCACTGTCATCTGGTAATTGGTTGTCCTATTCTAACTTTCGTATCCAAAGCGTTTTAAACAACATTTTTGCGATTATTGTCGAGGGCTTAATGGGTCAAATATTTTAGAGACATTGGAGATTAAAGTACGTTTCGTTGAGGTTAAGGGTTTTGGCAACTTCACCGTAAAAGTGAAATTATCCTTTGGGGGGTTCCGTTGTATGCCAAGAACATTTAAATTTGTTTCAGTTTCTTCTATTTCCAAAAAATCTGATGTAATCGCCAATTCCTTTACGTTTGACATCCATTTCCATAACTTGAACTTAGACCGCCCAATGACGTGTTGAATTTTGATTTTTAATTCCATTGCCTTTTCTAATGAGTCTGCTACTGTAATTAGGTCAACAACATAAAAATCGTTTCTAGTTACCTGACCTACATCCGGGAATTGCTGCTATCATATCATAGGCAGATTGATGTAGAGCTCTAATCGCTAGAAAAGCTGAACTTGCTAACCCGATGTGATCATTCTCTCGATGTACCTGTCTGTACATCTTTTCGATATCAGGGGCTAGATCAATTTTATAATAAAGAAAATTTAATAACGTTGTCCAAAGAGTGGGTTGTATTGTTGGACCATCAAGAATATTGTCGTTAATCGACAAACCATTGCTAGACTTCCAAGTTTAATCTGCTAAAAGCCATGATAGCACAACGTTAGAGTCGGTCCAAACATATACTAATTTTACTGGCACGTCGAAAATTTCCAAGATCCTTTTTTATAAGTTTTGTTACCAGTAACGCTCGACATAGCTTTAAACAAGGGATTGGCAGCTGCTTTAATGGTGCCACTTTCGTCTTTGTGGCAATCAAATGAACCGAATTATTACCGTTTGAATTAATTGATCTCGCATAAACAACCGTAGAATATGCCTTCTCTGAGGCATCACAGAAACCATGAAGTTCTACGGCAGAGGATGTTTGCATCTGAATAAATCGAGGAATGTGTATACCTGTCAGACAAATGAGTTCTTTACGTGACGCCGTCCAAATTTGATGGATGTCATCGGGCAATCGATCGTCCCAATCTAGCTGGAACACTAAAGGTTTTCCTTTGTTTTTCATTGGATATTTGGTTCAATATAGGTTTCGTAGGTTTTTGTTGTTATTGGACTCCATAGTCGTAATTGGAAGCCTGCATTCGAAAGAGTTTTTTTAAGTCTTTAACTATTAACATAGCATTCTATAGTCTTACACCCTGACAACAAATCGTCGACGTAAAAGTCAGATATTTTTTCAGCATCAACGACAAACGCAATTTTATGTTTGCAAAACTTGGTCAGTATTGAGAAAAGATCAAAATTGTAGTTTTGAATTGTAGGGCCCCTTATCAGAATGTCGTTTAAAGAAAGACCGGAATCGGTTTTGCAAGAGCTGTCGAAAACAACAGTTTTTTAGATTTTGGGTTTACTTTAAAGAGCGCGTGGTGAGGTAAATAATAGGCATTGCCATCATTTATTTCTTCTATGGGAATGCATGTCATATGGTCTCTAGATGCTCGTATTCACGCATAAATCTTGTATATCCATCTTTTAGATGTGCGTCCTTTCTAAATTTGCATTCCATACTTAACATTCGGGATGCTGCTGATTTCAAACTGCTACCTAACTCTTTAAAGTTTTCCTTTAGAGGTAGTTCAACCATCTACCGTTGACGAATTGATGAGTACGTAAAAAATTTTCTTCAGACTGGTCATCGGTTGGAGTGATGTCAGTTTCGATATTTTCAATTTCCCAAAACCGCCGTAAAAGCTGACAAACATCAACGCCTCCGGTTTGAATTGTATAGCAACTTGCAGTAGAACTACTTGCTTGGTATGCTCTGCCAGCAATAACCCAGTCAAACAAACTCTTAAGTAAAAATAAATTTGGCTCTAGTAATATTCGTTCTTCGTGTACTATGTCGAAGAAAACATGCCAAGTATCATTTCTATTACGTTCGGTTCATTGAAATTTGGATCGGCAAAATGATATTTATCTAACTTTCGCACCGTATTACTAGATAACGGCCCTGAGAAAGTAGAAAATTAGTGAGCTTACTTAAAATGAATGAATCCGCTACTATAAAGTGGTTTGAATCATGCCTTAACGATAGTTTGGCTGTAACTTTCCCTCTGTTTTTGCGTGCCGAAACGAAAGATAATCCGCTTATACGGTGACATTTGATTGTTTGAGCTTGAAACCCAATTTTGTAGTCATTGATTCAGTGATGAATGTCGATTCTGAACCGGAATCTAATAATGCCCGAAAATACTGAGAATTAGCAATATCCATTGCTAACATAAGTACTGTTGGTAATGCTGCTTGGTTATTCGTATCAACCTTTTCCTTTGCAGCGGTGTAAGATTTAAATACTGAACAAGCCTGGATGGATCAGGTACGGCCTCTATTTTGCTGTTGTTTCTTAAGGTGGTTTATAGTAAGGATATATCCTTATTACAGTAAGGATATAGTAAGGTTCCGAACCATATTTAACAAATAACATATATACATATTTAACAACCCCCTTTCCCTTCTTGTAGGTGGGGCGGGGGGTAATTATGAAATTAAAATAGGAACCCCTAATTTTTATTGCAGATTCCGATTCTTCGGTTAAAAAAAAGTAAGGAGATTAGTTAATTTTAACTACATTCGGCTAACCGGAAGTGACTGTTCTCAATGGGAGTTTTTCGAGTTTTGAAAATATTTCAAAAAGCACAGCACACATGAGAAAAGTGTTAAATGCAAAAATATTGTATTAAAAAAATAAAAAAATAAAAAAAAAATTCCGTCAAAGTTAACTTCCCTAGGTACTTATTTTTAATCGGAGAATCCGAATATGCAATAAAAAATAGTGGTTTCTATTTTCATTTCAAAGTTACATCCCACCATACCTACAGGGAGGAAAGGAGTACTAGTTTTAACACTAATGGATTTGCCCTGCGGAATGATTAAATTTTGTTCTGGAACCTTTTTTTTTGTCGAGTGCTTATTTTTCGAGATATTTGAAAGTTTCAGCTTAAAAAAAACACCCAATCATTTTTGTGTAAATGATTGCTATCAGGACCTCAATTTTGTTGCCTTTTCGAGACTACGAGACTAGGAGTAATTTATACGTACACTTCGTCTAGTATTCATTTGTGTACTTGTGTTTTTTCAAAAAAATTAAAAAACACAAGAACAGAAATGAATACTAGACACAGTGTACGTATAAATTACTCCTAGTCTTGTAGTCTCGAAAAGGCAACAAAATTGAGGCCCAGTCTGTGAGAAAGTTTGTTTTTGGAAGTAATAATCGACAATTATAAAGTTGTCGCTGTTAGTGTAGTTATTAAATCTATTATTTTAAGTTCAACCTACCCAAAAACACATGGCAATTTTTAACTGTTTCCTTTTATTACAAACTCAAAAAAATTAGTAAATACATCCCATGTTTTTGAGCTTTTGTGCTTTTATAAAGTTTTTATAATGGTTTTGCTATATTTGAAATGGGAACCGCTCAGAACTGAACATTTTAAAACTGGATATTTCAAAATAGGATTTGACAAAACGAGATAAGGTACAAAACTGGATATTTCAAAACAGGATATTTTGACATGTGATTTAAGCTTAAAATGATTTTTAGGCAAGTTCTTGAATATGGCCGTAATGATGAACCGTAATGATGAAATTCGATATATAGGAAGAAAAAGGGATTTTAAAATGATTTGTTGTGAAAGTTCTGGAATAAGGCCAGTAAGGTTCCATACTTGAATATTTCTAAGGAGAGAAATAGAATTTTCCTTCACTTAATGTTTTTTTTAATTGCTGCTTTTCTCATCTTATTAAAATTAATTTTCACATTTTAATCCTACATATCGAATTTAATCATAATCGGTTAAGAACTCGCCGAGTTCCTTCCTCATTGTCCATATTCCAGCACTTTCCTAAAAAATCATTTTAAGTTTAAATCACATGTCGAAATATCCAGTTTTGAATTAGCCTGTTTCGTCAAATCCAGTTGTAAAATATCCAGTTTCGACAGGTACCCATTTGAAATGATAAGCGTTTGGTCTTTGCTTTGATTGTGTTCCCCACCGTTCTGTTTTTTAAAGATTTTGTTATATTGATCCGAGCTCGCAAGCCTCTATTTAGGCAACACAGTCATAAAATACGGTATCGAAAAAAAATATATCAGATTTTGAGCAACAACATCGAAATGAAAATAATAGTAATAACAAAATGGAACAAACTTTTTTTTCCGTTACTAATCTAGGCTACGTACGATATGAAAAATAAACAATAATAAAAAAAAAATTTCCATTTTTCCGACACATTAAGAGATAAAACGAACAAAAAAAATTTGTTTTCTTTTTTGCCCATCTCTCGTCTTATATGTACATCGCTGTGTATATGATATAAAAATAGATTAAAGTGCCTAGAAACATTTAACGTTACGTGAGAAGTGATTTGAATTGGATATCATTGTATATCCATACATAGACACCAATAAAAACGTTGGGTGCAAAATAATCTTTAGGGACGTTATGCAGCATGCCGAAACATTTCAAAAAACTATAATGTATGTTCGATATGCGGGAAAATCACATAAATAAAAAAAATAAAAAAAAAAAACAAATCAAACCATGTAATATGAATAAATAGTAGTATGTACGTGATGCTGTCAGACGACTAATCCAACCAAAACGAATCCTAATTAATATCGATT
Source organism: Tipula confusa (assembly GCA_963556175.1). Lineage (NCBI taxonomy): Eukaryota > Metazoa > Arthropoda > Insecta > Diptera > Tipulidae > Tipula > Tipula confusa. Next base: position 86,488,346 of record OY744475.1, read on the forward strand.
AAAGTACCAAACATTAAACAATAAATTTACAAAACCACAAGAGATTATCAAAAGAAACCTAACAAAATACAACAACAAAAAAAGGAATCGAGCATAAATCATAACCACATAATTAAAATATTATCTAAATAATGTTCGAGATCCAATTCAACATACTTATATTATTATGGTTTGTATACATTAAATCCACCCTTCAACCCCTTTTTTAAGATAAACATAATAGCATACATATTATATATATAGTTACATACGTTTATGTAATTTAATTTTAAGTAATTTTCCACCCAAAAAATCAGATAATCAGGTAACACCTAATCCGTTTGTTTTCATATACCAATACATAGTTGCTGTAATTAAATTTGATTGAATTTTTTAAATTTTTTATTTTTTGAGCTGAATAAATTAAATTAAATTTACATTCGAAATGGAAAAGGATTATTCGAATATTTAAAAATGAAAGCTCTAAAAGCTCTAATCACAATAATTATACAGACGGTCTGATTGGGCGATTAAAGACCATTAAAACATTATGGTAAGATGATTATAGCGCCGCGTGTTGATACATTTAGTATAAGCGATTTAGAGTTAATCTAATAAATAAACTAGGCCATATGGTCTATGTATGAATATTAAAAATCTATAATAAAAGGATATGTAAGGCACTGAATGCGGTTAACCCTAATTAACATAATATGTTTTGTTGAGCCTTAAATAAAAACCATCGACAATTTCATTCAACATTATTAAATTATAATTTCAGTAACTTTGAATGGGTGGTGGGTGCGGCTCAATGGGGTAGGCAGTGGAGCGTGCCAACTTCTTTTGACATGTTCTCCATTGCTGGCACTATGTTAGAGTCCACCAATCGTGTCTAATATACCTCTACGTGGTACCACCTGGGCAACAACCTCGGTCGGCTAAATATTAGATGCGACTGATAGCACTATAAAATAAGGGTCGGATAATCAACCTGGCTGAGAGCCCTTTCAAATAGCTTAATCTAAAACGGAGCCTCTGGATACCTGGCGTTCTCCAGATGTATTTAACCTTATCCTTGTATTGCGGATCTCTGCAAGGATGGATCTTCTTTCTCCGCCACTCGTGGGAAGAATATGGATAAATTATATAAAAATACAAACAAAGCGGTCGGTACTCGATTAAAACCGGATAATTTAGAAAAAGAGAAGCGGGTCTTTAGGCCCTGTCTCAAGAGTGTAGGGAGGACAGACATATGCAGAAATGATGCAGGTCCCTCCAAAACCTCTTATAATGCGAGAAGAAAAGCATGAAGAGCCCTAAAAAAGCTAGAGGCTATTCCGTTGGCCAGTAGAACTGGTAAAGAAACTGCTACACTGGAGTAGGCTAAAAGGGCTACGGATTCTACGCAGCTTTTGCCGGGAGGTTCTACTGAGCACTTCATGTCTAAACGAGAGAGATCTCAGGAAGAATCTCTTAAGGACGTTAAAATGTCTAAATTGCAGGAAACTACAAGTAGATATTTTAGCGAGGTTTTGAAGGACCCTCTTGTCGTAGTTATGATGCGGATGGTATTGATGCGGATGGTAAAGGAGGATAACATTATTACTCCTGCTGATTAGAGGAAGATGGAAAAGCTTTATCTGCTTCCTTCCCCAGTATTGGAAGGTGTCTGATGAACACTCCTTTTCTGATCATTGCTATCTGCAATATGTAGTGGACATAAAATATTCTAAGACTCATACTTTTAGAAACAGGAGGAAAACCAACTGGGCTATTTTTAGAACTATTCTAGGTAATTATTTATCTGTTGTGGTTCCTGAATCTCCCAAATCTACACATGGATTAGATGTCCGGGTTGATAGGATGTCTAATGTTTTCAATGAAACTGAAAACAGGTTCGTGTTCTCACAGCAGGCCTAAAAGTAAATCTCGCCCACTGTGGTGGTCCAAGGAACTTCATGCAATTCATCTAGAATGCAAGAGACTTTTCAAAATTTTTAAGAGAACCAAACATGACGCGGACTGGGACTCCTGTAGAGAAGTCTTCAAACCTTATAAATAAATTAAGGAATGCCAAAAGCAAATCCTGGAGGCAATTCTGTGAAAATATACAGGGGTCTTCTGAGGCAGCGAGGCTACGTAAGGTTTTATCAACTTGTCCTGCCACTCCAAGTTATTTTAAACAACCGGATGATATGTGGACTACAAGGGGAGTAGAATCTTTGAATCTTCTACTGGAAACGCATTTTTCGGGCTGTTCAGAGTCTTCGCTTATTCTATCAAGGGCAAAAACGGCTTGTGGGGTCATTGAGAAGTTTGTGGGATGAACATCCTGCGATCAGCAAACAGTTTTAAGCCGTTTAAGTCAGCAGGTCACTGCGATCCGAAAGACCTTAGGCCAATCAGCTTATTTTCATCTTAATTAATAAATCTGGAGAGACTAATAGAAGCTTATATTAGAGGCTTAATTGAGCCGGTTAAGTTGTCTGCATCTCAGCATGCATACTTTAAAGGGAAATCGGTGAAATCAGCAATACACTCCCTCATATGCCCTATCGAGAAATCGATCGACCGTAAGGAATTCTCCCTGGTGAATTTTTGTGATATAGAAGGTGCCTTTAACAATGTCAAACCTGTGGCGATCACACAGGCACTCTCAGATTTGGGGGTGGATGTATCACTAGGTTGCAGGATCATTTTGGCTAATTTTGGTTAAGCATCCGTCCGTAGATTTATGTGTAGGGGTACACTGCAAGGAGGTGTATTATCCTCCTTTTTTGGAACTTGGTCATAAATGGCCTGTTACTAAACCTGAAGGGGAGGGCTTTAAAGTGGTTGCTTATGCGGATACCGTTGCAATTGGTATTTTCGGTAGATATCCAAGTACCCTGAGATATATCATGCAGAATGCCCTTGGTATTCTATTCAAATGGACCAAAAGGTGCGGTCTAAATATTCCACTTAAAACTGAAGTGGTTCTTTTTTCCAGGAAGTATAAACTTCCCTTTTTTAACCCACCCACTATTAACAGAGTTGGTTTGAAAATAGGCTCATGTCAATTCCCAAAGAATGAATGGATTAAGGATGAATATGGTAAAGCTGGCTGTGGAGTTTTCTGCGAGGAATTAGATCTAAAACTCTCCTTTCGCCTACCTGATCACTGTAGTGTTTTTCAGGAAGAGCTCATTGCAATTCAAGAGACTATAGATTGGATAAAGTATAATGTAATATCTGTAAGGGATAATTGGCATTTTTACTGACAGTGAGGCTGCAATTAAGGTCCTATAATCAGGCTTTCTCGCGTCAAAGGTAGCCCGGAACTGTCTCTCATCTCTTAACGAGATGGTTAAACAGTTCAACATGCACCTGGTGGGTGCCAGGACATTTCAACAAAACGAGGAATATTAAAGCCGATGGACTCGCTAGACTGGGTACCTTCTAAGCGCGGATCTGATCAAAACCTTGTACAACTTTAGCTTGTCAGCATTTGAAAGGTATTTTGACTTTAGCAGCGGACGTAAGGCATACAAAGCCTTGGTTGCCAGCAACCAAACGACCTTTAATATCCTCTCTCTCCCAATTATTATAATGACAGGGACCTGAGGTATCAGAAACTTGTCGCTCCTTTATAGGTTTTTTCGAAATCCAAGAACACCTGATGTAGGTCACGAAATTTCTCGTAACATTTAAAAGGATCATCCTCAAAAAAAAGACTTAATCAAGCCGATTCGGATAAAATCCTCTTTGGTAGTTGCTTACAATTTCTTCCGCCAGAGAAGTAATTCTCTTCAATATTATGTAAGACAGTAATATGCTGTGCAAAATAGAGATACGCTGCGTTAGTTTTCGAATTTCAATCGATCTCTTTTATTATGGATTGGGCACAACTCGACCACCGTCCAGTCTGTATTTGACAACCGTCAACAACAGCATTTGACACTTGTTGAACATTAAGTATATAAGTATCGAGCGCTGCATCGATGTGAACCAGAGGCGCGTAAGTTTAACAGCATGTCTGGATGCAATGATCTTTAGATTTTTATAAAAAGAAGGTGGGTTGAGGCTAGATGCAAAACTGTTGGTATGAAAGAAATTCCTAGTAGGTCAAACGCACGTGTTTAGCTACCAAACGAGCTGAAATGCCCGGACGAGATCCTTAAAATAATTAAGACCCACCACAACAATCTTTCAGTCGGGAATTGCAAGATTTTCATGTAGAATGTGCCCCAATGGAGGCTTTAGACTATCAGTAATGGTATGCAATAAGGAGTCCTTTGCTCCACTAATAAAATCTGAATGGGTAGCACGAACAGCCAACTGGATGAATGGGCTGCGGAGGAAAGTGTTAGAGCATTAAGGAAGGGGTAGATCTAGAAAGGCATATTTACATGAGCTCCGATGATAATGTCTCATCATCCCTTTCAGAAGAGGAGGCAAATATCACTACATAAGGACAATGGAAAGCACGATGGTTGAGGTCTGCAGCTCCTTAGTTCCATAAAGAGAGGTAATTGTAAGTAAACAGAAATATGTTAAGAATACTTCAGATTTTTAACTGTGGTCAGCTTGGTTGTTAGAAGCCACAAAATCAGACTGGTTACGGCCTATATGGATCACAGAAACAGAAGAAGGAGGTTATACCGAATAATCTGTGCATCACAAAATCTGGGAAAGCACTGACACTTACGAAAGGGGTCAGACATGGTTTAATTACTACTCAAAACGAATGGGAGAGAATCCTCATTCATCACAAAAAATAAAAGTGACAATCTTTGACGTTTTCTTCGGAAAAAAATATCATGAGGGTGGAGAGTGGAGAGTGGAGAGTGGTGAAGGAGCACTTCTTTTTTGACCACAATGCCTTTTTCTTAATTTGGCTGTACTGCGTTGATGTTCATAAAATGTCTTTGATTTTGATGAAAACGCTATTGGATGTTCCAAAACATCAGGATAGATGTGCAACCAGACAACTCGTTTTCCATGACAGAATGAATCGGTTGCGTGAACCAACCGGATATACCGGATGATAATATGCCAACATCACAGCACCTAACAGGCATTGCTTCTTGTCTGTTTGTCCACTTAGAAACATGGTTTGGTTTAGGCATATTTGGCATGACTAAGAGACGTAAACTGGACGAGCCGACACCATTTTGATCCAAAATTTAACCTCACGTTTGAAAAATTTACACTTCAATCGATTACAACGTAAATTAGCTTCCGATAATCGATTTAAAACAACTTCCTTACTTGCTAAATGTTCCCCATTCTTTTGGCTCATCACGATGATCATCGATCATCGATCTCAACCTGATATGTTGTAACAAGATCCAATTCTGCGATCCACTGCTCATAGATACAATAATACATTGTTGGAGCTCTGACGATAATAAATAGATCTTATTGGATACTGAAAAAATCCAAAAATTGTCGTTATCTCTGTAAACTGCATCAGTTCTTTATCAAGGCCCCATTGAAGATTAGCGTCTTTGAAATTTTAATCGATTTTGATTCCGTTTAGCTGTTTTTTTATCACTACTATGAGTGTTGCCTAATCACAAAACTTCACTAGGTTCTAGTGAGAAAATGGCAGAAACAATACGGAAAATAATCACAGCAGCAGAGAAAAGAGCTACATTTATTTTTAAAAGATAAAGTAACAGAAGACCAAATTGAATATCACACGTACAGGCACGTTGATGACAGGAAATTGGTCTGTCATGCGGGGAGCACATTCTTCTCTGAGGTTTTCGTGGCATAAAATGCAAGGAAACCCATGGCAGAAGACATTGCAGGAACACCATAAAAAACCAGTAGTCCACAGAATGTGTTAACTACGGTGAACCACATCCAGTAAATTACAGCCAGTATCAGCTGAGACTAAGATGTTTATCTAATATTTCTCCACCTAAACCAGATCTTACACAATATAAAATACGTTTAATCACTCCCAGACCGCCCTTCATGCTAGAACAACTTCTATGCATTTCTCTAAATGTTAATAGTCGAGTTTCACTAGACCGGCGACAACAACTTAAGGAAATGCTCTTTCGTCACAAGTTTGACATAGTTCTCCTATCCAAAACCCACCAAACCCAACGATATAAATATCAACTCGCTGGGTATACCACTTTCAAGCTTGATGTAATAAGCGTCAAATCTGGAGGCACTGCTATCTTAATCCAGAATGGCATTCCTCAGTTCATGGCCAACACTTTTGTAATAGCCAACGCTGAAGCAACACTTTTAAATGTTGGTATCCAGAACAAAACCGTCACGTTTTGCTCTATTTACGTGAGACAAGTCAAGAGGCACGATTTAGAACATTCTTTTAACTCCAGTAACAATTCACGCCACAGCACATAACCAGAATGGTCGTTCATTTCTTAATTTATGCGATAATTCCAATATCCAATTAAATGCTCCTAACGAACCAACATTCCCAAGAGGAAACTCGGATCTTGATTTGGTTCTATCTAAAAATATCTCTTTAGTCACTGCACCGCGAGTCTTGCATGAATTTTGCTCAGATCATTTACCAATTGTGTTCACAATCCCTTTCAAGACCCAAGCAGAAACATCTGAATTTTTTCGTAACTACTCCCAAGCCGAGCTCCAAAACCTCATTAAACTACACAATCGAATCCGTCGGCTCAATTATAAATACCCAGGGTTATTTTGAAATCTGACGTTAATTTTCCAACATGATTTCCTGTTGGTTCAACGAACTAAGAAATTCTGAATTCACAAATAGAATGCCTAAAATTCCCGATAATTTTCCGAAAATTTTCAATGAAATTTGAAAACTTAATGGTAATAAACAAAATGTGATTACTTCAATAGCTAAAGATAGTCCATCAAAGATCCTAAAATAATTGCAGAGGAAATTGCGTCTCACTAAACAAATTTCACAAACCAAACGATTCTCTAAAAGATCCTTTTTTCAAACAGTTAATAAAAACTAATATAACAATATAACAAAATGCCAGAAACCAGCCCTATTTCATTCGAAGATAGCACCTTAGAATACAAAAATCAAATCAAACACCTACGAGTGATAGTAAACTATCAACTCATTTTCACATCAAAAATGTTCGAAGAAAAGACTTTGCAGTTCACAACTTACTATATAGATTTTTTAACCGCAATAGTCACCGCTCTCCCAAAAACAAATTAAGATTATATAAGGCCCATCGTAACCTATGCTATCTCTGCATAAATTGGAACCTTAGATTCGTATTTCACGATTGGTCTAAGCCACCAACCTACAAATTCACAACTAACAAAGAACTCGAGGAACGCACCAAAATAAAAAGCCTCAAAAAGTTTGCCCGTCGCCTTTAATCGACGTTTATTGATAGGATAATAAATTCTGAAACCCAATTCCTTCGTACAATTCCTCATTCATGGGTCCTGGCCTTCATTTTATTTGTCATCATTCTAGATAAAGATCTAGATCTAGATTTCTAGATAAAATAACAAAAAAAAAATCGTAGCTGTTATTTATAATTGAGCCGACGCATTCGATTGCGTAGTTTAATGAGGTTTTGGAGCTCGGCTTGGGAGTGTTTTCAGCAATTAATGTTTAATGAGAGCAAAATAGGCAAGGAAATCTAAATACATATAAAAGTTATACTGTTCTCTGAAAAATAACAAAATAACTGCAACGGAGTCAGTGGATAGGGCACTTAAAACAAAGTGACCATTTAAATATTTCAGAAATCTGCCAACAAATTAAATTTTATTTTCATGTGAGGATTACCAATAAGATTCTTAAATAACATTTAAGGGAATTACAAAACACTTGGATTTATTATAAACAGTCATCGTTCGACGGTGCATTTTTTTTACCACGGAAGAGTTTTTCCCTCAGATACGGCTCTATTAAAATAATTAATCAAAAATTTTTTGTTGGTGAATTTGTTTCAGCTCATTACACAATTTATTTGATAAACATATCCTGTGTACACATTAATGTTGTTGTTAATTGGAAAAATTGTTTATTTAAAAATGATAAAAAAAAAATGGAAATTTACACTTTATTTAAATGGAAACAAATTAAATTAAACAATTTTTATTGACTTAATTTTTAACATCATATATGTGTACATAAACATTATATATACATGAAATAACTGTAATCCAACAACAACAACAACAAAGTTTTATCCTTCTGGCATTTTAAAACATAAAAAGTATGTTGCTGCTATTGCTGTTGGTGTGTTGGGTGTAGTTGATATCTTTTACTATATATAGCTCGTGTGGTCGGAGGATATTATCTACTATTCAGAAAAGCAAAACTTTGAATTGACAACTAATGGAAAAAGAAAGCATATCCAAAAAAGCCAAACTTGTTTTTCTCACTGATATTTTATTTTTATTTATTTATTTATTTATTTATTTATTTATTTATTTATTTATATATTTACAAAGTATAAGCCAAAGCTTTTGTACCTTTTATAATTAGCAATAACAAAGAATATTATAATAATAAAATCAAAAAAAATAATTGTAACATATTTATAAAGAATTAAAACCAATTTAAATAAAGTATATAATTTAAAGATATAAAAATGTTTAAAATTAATTATTAGTAGAAGCAATATAAATAAACATAATTTTTTTAAAATTAGATAAAGATCTGGCATTTTTAAGTTCTGGAAGTAAACCATTCCAGGTGAAGATTGCATTTAATAATCCCAACCTACTGTAAACATTACTTCTAATAACCGGCAAATTAATGTTCCTTGATCGTAGAGACCTTGAAAAATTGAGCAAATTGATGAAGGTAAGCCCGAATTTATAAGCTTAAAGATAAATATAGCCGTTCTATAATTATAATAGTTAAATAAATTACAACCTAAAATAGAATCCTTAAAACGAGAAACGTGATCAAACTTCTTAAGGTTAAAAATATAACGAAGACAATTGTTAAACGAAACTTCAAGTAATCGCATAGAATTACTATCACATATATTGAAAATAACATCACAATATGTAAAGATGGGCAACACTAAAGTTTTAACCAAATATATACGTAACGGAACCGGACACATTTTTTTAATTAATCTCAACGAATATAAACTATAATTAACTCGCTGACAAAGATGGCTTACATGATCATTCCATGTAAGTTTCGAATTTAATAAAAGCCCCAAATTATTTACTATAGGAACAAATAATATTCTGTCACCATCCATAAAAAGTGACGGAGAAATGTATTGTGAAATATTTTTAGACAACAACAACGCTTTACTTTTGCTAGGATTAACAACAAGTGACATAATTCACTTGTTGTTAATCCCATAATAAAATACATTCTAGATCAGCATTAAGTTTCATGACAACCTCTTCAAATTTTGAAAAACTATCTCCGATATACAATTGTAAATCATCAGCATAAAAGTGGAATTGACAATGATGAATATGCCATGCAAGGTCATTTATATATATTGAAAATAGCAAGGGACCCAGGATAGATCCCTGAGGCACTCCCTCAAGAACTTTACCATAACTCGAACGGGCATTCCTATACTTTACAAATAATTTACGATTTTGCAAATAAGAGTGTAAAAGTTTAATTGCAGAATTGGAAAATTTATAATATAAATAAAGTTTTTGAAGCAAAAGAATGTGATTAACGCAATCAAAAGCTTTAGAAAAATCTAATAGCACTAATATAGCATGAGAGTTAGGTTGATCTAATATTGATGCTAGGTCGTTAACGATGTTAACTAGAGCAGTAGTAGTACTGTGCTTAGGCTTATACCCAGATTGGAATTTGCACAAAAAATTAAAGCGATTTAAATGCTGCTGAATCTGAGACTGCATTATTTTTTCCAACACCTTCGAAAGTGCAGGCAATATGCTTATCGGGCGAACATCATTAATAGAGGCAATTATATCCTTTTTAGGTATAGGAATGATTGAAGCCACTTTCCATAAATTAGGAAAAATAGACTTAGTCAAACATTGATTTATGATGAATGTAATGTGAGGTAGAAATAGATCAATAAATAATTTTAATATTTTAAAGTCAATCATATCATTTGCCATCGCATCAGATTTAACTGCTCTAATTGCACCCAAAACATTTAACTCATCAACACATGCAAATGAAAAGCCAGTAACTTCAGAACAAATAGACTCGACATCAGGCAATGGTAAAACCACAAATGTCTCATGAAAACGACAAATTTCGTTCATAATTTGTTCTGCAGAAAATGGAATTATGGCATTACCTGTTGAACATGAAACACCTAGTTTTCTTAAATTATTCCAGGTAATTTTGGAATTAAATGCATTTCCGAAATAAAATCTGTGCTTAGCTTGATTGATAAATTTTGTAGTTTTGTTCCGAAGTATTTTAAAATAGTTTAAATCCATTACTAATTCACTTCTTTTAAAAGTTTTATATGCCGAATCTCTGCGTTTGATTAAATCTACTATAGTTTGGTTTAACCATGGCGCAGTGGGACATTTATTAATACTTCTTTTACGAGGTACACAAACTTTATCTAAGTACAAAAAATTTGAATTAAATATATCTACAATAGAATTTACATCAAAATGTTTATAAAGTAGTGACCAATCAATAGAAGAAAATTTATTTATATAAAAATCATAATTGATTTGCTTATAATTAGGTACAATGATGTTAATAATTTTATCTCGAATACGAGAGAATTTATAAGAAGCAAAAATCAAATCGTGGTCAGAAATGGATGGAAAAGAGCATTGTCCATGACTAACAATATTGTGTTTACACAACTATTAAGTCAACAACTATACACAACTATTAAGTCCAAAAGACTTTCCAGTCTAGTCGCATGAAATGGTATAAAATATAAATTTAGTATACTAAAACAATTATGTAATATGTTATTATTCAGCATATTAAAATTAAAATCACCTAGACAAATTATTTTTTCATATAATGGCAAAAAATCATTAAATATAACATTTAGATTAGTAATATCGTCCTTTGCAGAAGGAGGAGGGTTATAAAAAACTACAATAAGAATTTTACCAAATTTACCTAACAGTTCAGTTGCCAAATACTCTACTTTACCATAATAACCAGAAGATAAAATTTTAATATTAAGAGTTGATCGATAGTATAACCCAACACCACCACCTTGAGCATTACGATCTGACCTTAGTAGCTTATAGTTATTAATCAAAATAGAGTTAGAACTAATTTTATTGTGTTATCGGGTCTCTGACAATGCAAGAAAATCAAATTTGTAATTATGTAACAAAAGTGTTAACTCATTAAAATGTTTAGTCAAACTACGCACATTAAGATGTCCAAAAAATAAATAATTTGTTTTTAATGAATGCAATTTATCACCTGAACTGGCTTCAATAGTTCTAGGTTTATAATTTGAGCAAGTTGCAGCATGTAGCTGAGAAGTTAATGATGTTGCAACTTGACACCAATCAGGTTTTTTGACGAACGAGGATAGTTAATAAATGGACGATAGTTGGTAATTATTACACCAGGTGGCCACGCATCAGAACTATTTAGCTGGTTGAAATGGGTCTCCTTCAAACCAATTTTAAACAAAATGAATGTAATAGAACTATTGATATCAAAAACAAAGGGGCTAATATTTAAATGTTTGTACTGATAATTTATTTTCAGTTCTTCAAAACTACAACCAACTAAACGTGTAATCGAGAAAAGTGATTCTGGTCAAAGTATGTAGTAAAATATTGAAATAATGGTTGAAAAATTGCCTATGTTTTATAGGATATTAGAGGCATACCATTTAAATAAGGGCTTTTATATAAAGCTTCCATAAAAAGTCAAAATCCGTTAAATTATCTAAACGGCACAACAGCACAGGGTAATTATCTTATAAACTCGATACGAGAACAATGGATTCAAGCATCATTATAAATAACCTTATAGAAAATGTTAATTTTTAGTTAATTATAGGACATTGGGGCACACCGTATTATCGTGAATGGTGTATTATCCCCTCTTCTTTGAAACTTGGTCATATATGACCCTTTTACTAAACCTGGAAGGGACTGGCTTTAAAGTGGTGGCTTATGCGGATGATGTTGCTATTGGTGCTTTCGGTAAATATCCTTGTATTCTCAGAGATATTATTCAAAATGCTCGTGGCACCCTCACTCAATGGACCAATAGATGTGGTCTTAGTGTTAATCCACTAATGACTGAAATGGTAATTTTTCTGGAATTACAATCTTCCTCGTTTTAACCCTCCAACTCGCAATGGAGCTGTTCTGAATATCGCAGACAAAACGAAATTCTTGGGTCTCATTTTGAACAGAAAACTTACCTGGTAGCCAAAAATTCTGGAAAGAGTAAAAATGGGTACGATAGCACTCTAAGGATGGAAAAAGCGATAAGTCTTAAGTCTCACATCGTAAATTAGCTTTACACCTCTGTTGTTAGACCAGTTAGCCAGTTATGTAGTTAGCCTTAAATACAGTGGCGAACCAAAAGTGGCTGATGAAAGTGCAAAAAACTACTGCCTTGTGTATTAGTGGGGCACTAAGTTGAACCTCTACTCATTTTGTTGGTCGAGTGTGCGTTGACCTGCCAAGAAGCAAAAAAATAAACATAATTTTTTGTGAAATACATAATATAATTTTCTATTTATATTTTTAAGCTTTTCGTTTTTTTTATTTATTTTATTTTGGTGGACTGACCCAGTGTTCTTTGTAGCGGTACTCACTTAGAAGGCCTTGTCACTGTAAGTGAGTTCGGCTGCACAAGGGCTCCATATTCAATCGGTCATTCTGTTTACTTTTCGTTTGTAAAATGAATTTTTATTTTGAAATTCATTTTACAAATATTCGGGGCTTTAAAACTAATTTTAATTCCATTTTAACTCACTTGGAGTTAACCAAACCTGGCATTCTTAGTTTAGGTGAAGTTCAAGTTTCTTACTTAGGCGATCCAAATGACTTCAATTGTCCAGGTTATTCGCGTATTGACTATTTGATTCCACATCGAGGAGTGATTATTTTTGTAAGGGATGATCTCCACTTTAATGTACCCAAATGTATTTCACCTAGTTCCAATCCTGAGTTGAATACTTTGTGGATAGAAATTAAATTCCAATCTAGCTCAATTTTTATTTGTTCTCTGTACCGTAGTCCAAATCTAACACATGCAGAGACATGTCACCAGATCTCTCCAATGTCTGAAGTGATTGTCTTGGGAGATTTTAATATTCATAATGCCACTTGGTTAGGATTTTCTCAACCAAGAGATCAAACAGGTGAATATGTTAAATTGTTTGCGGGGATGAATAGTCTTGTCCAACTTGTAGACAAACCAACTCGGTACCCTAACAAATTAGTTCATTCATCTCATTTGTTGGATTTGCTTTTGACTACCATGCCTGACAAATATTCTATTGATGTTAATGCTCCTCTAGGTCTTTCTGATCATGCATTGTTCTCAGCAAAATTTCCCATTGCCCCACCTACTTCGGAGCTTATTACATCTACACCTAGGCTAATCTGGAATTTCAATAATGCTGATTGGCATAGTCTCAATCTATTTTTCTCTTCTTATGATTGGTCTGTGTGTTTTAAAAGTAATAATGCTGATACAGTATTCAAGCTTATAACTTCGGTGATTTTAAAAGGAATGAAGTTATTCATTCCTAGCTTTTATAAAAGGAATCGGCCCACAAAACTCAATGGTTTAATGCAAATTGTAAGTCTGCTATCTCCGAGAAAAAATGTGCTCATTTAAATTATCTCAGAAATTCTTTTAATGAAAATCTCATTAAATTTAGAATAGCCCGTAACAAATCGAATGTTATCATAATCAGGTCTAAATTAAACCATGACTTCAAAATCCAACATTTGATAAGCATGTCAACTTGACTCATCAAGTTGACATGCTTATCAAAACGCAATTTACAATCGAATGTAACTCCTAAATCTTTAACTGATTCAAGCTTATCTAGAATAGTACCACTAATTCTGTAAGAATGTTCAATTTTATTGGACTTCCTGGTAAATATTACAGAGACACACTTAAACACATTAAGTGGGAGCTGATTAGCAACGGACCAGTTATACACAGCATTTAAATCAGCTTGCAATAGTTTGATCTCTAAATAATTCAGCAAAGTCGATGGAATCGTTTAACCATGCCTCTTTAGGCAGATTATATTGTAACCACTTGTCTGTACCGCCAAATTAAATGACTGCAATTTGGTCTTCCCTGGGTTTCCCTGGTGTTATGATAATAAAAATCAATTGGTTTTGCCATGGTTACCCAAACTTTAATAAATTAACAGACCAAAAAGAAATTAAAATAAAAAAATTTAAAATTACTAAATCGATGGAAAGGTCGACGTTAGGGTTTCCTACGAAGAACTAAATCGCTCTTTTCGCCTCTTTGATCATTACAGTATTTTTCAAGCATAGCTTATAGCAATCAAGGCAGCCTTACACTGGATGAAGTATCATGTAATACCTGTAAGAGATATTGGCATTTTTACGGACAGTCAGGATACTATTAAAGTTTTAAAATCAGGCTATATCACTTCGAAAGTAGACCGAAGCTGTCTTTCGTCTCTTAATGAGATGGCTGAACAGTTCAAGATTCATTTTAAATGGGTGCCAGGGTATTTCAATACTACGGGGAATATGGAAACCAAAAGACGCCTACGACAAGGTATAACTTGCCTCATCTTACCATGCAAGGTGGACATTGAAGTTTCACTTACCATTTGCACACTGCTCCTTAAAGAAGAAGCTTATAAAATTACAAACAATAGATGGGTAAATTGCACCTAATCTGGACTTAAAAAGGTCAAACCAGTTAATATCTATGCAAAAGCGTAATGTTAACACAGTTGTGGGTGTCATTGCTGGACACTGTCTTGTTGGTAAGCATGCCAGTAGACTTAATGTTTTCTTTCATGATTACTGTCGAAGTTGCAAGGACGAAAAAGAGGAGGAAACAATACTTTATTTGTTATCTATCTTAAAACAGACTCATTTTTTGGGAGCTCACCTCTTGTGCAATCTAACGGATCTCAGTAAATTGAGCGTTAGAGATATCTACTGCTTCGTGAGAATATATTACCTTACTGAAACCAATTTCAAATTGGTTTCAGTAAGGTAATATATATATATATATATATATATATATATATATATATATATATATATATATATATATATATATATATATATATATATATATATAAATGTTTTCCAATAATAAACTTTTAATTGTCGATGTAGATTACAGCTATGGTAAATATAATTTATGTCAGCTGTCATTGTCAAAGTGAGTGGTACACTCTGTTTATCAACGACTGCTGTTAAAATTAAAGCTCTTGAAATTATTAAAACCTATTATAAAAATCAGTTTTCTATTCGCCAAACTTATAGTGCACTTCTGGTTATTTAAGGTTTACATAAGCGTCCTCCTAAACGTGCTATTCGTCGAATTGTTGTTAGATTGGTAAATAATGATCCTTTGCATTCTTTGTATGATGTAAAAATATACAAATAAGACAGAGAAAAACATGAAATAAATAAAACATGGCTGCCGTAGAACACAGTGTGCGATAGGATAGAAATGTATTAATACCACGACATTCACAACTATTAGGACTGTCTAAAGGCAAAACATGGCGTATTTTACGTAAAGAATTTCGTTTAAGAGCATAAAATATCTAATTAGTCCAAGAACTGAACGGCTATGTCAACAAATAAAATTGCAAAATATGAGTCGAAAACAATCCTGCAGGAGTCATGAAAGTAGCATCCAGAAAAAATAACTGTATTCTGTACTTTTTGAAATGTTGAAGGGCAGCATGTCACCATTATTGGAGCATGTTACAGATCGATGATTAGTTATTAGTTGATTAAAAACATGCATAGAAATCATCAATATAAATAGGATTTAATTTCAGCAAGGTGAATCTATGAATCGTACAGTAAGCAATATAATCAATTTATGCAGAAAAAAAATGTAAAGAAAAAATTGTCTCAAGATAAATGTCCAAGATGAAGGCCTGGTGAGTTGGCCTCCTAGGTTTTGCAACATCACTCCATTGGATTATTTCTTGTGAGAATATTTGAAGTTACTTATGTTTATACTAATAAACCGACTCTAGTTGAAAAATTACAAACAAGCTTTAGTCGTGTTATTTCGGTGAGGGTTAGGAAGAATAATGAAAAAAAGTGAACCAAAATTGGATTAGAAGAATGCGCTATCAAATTTTCATTAATAATATCATCTTTACTTTTTGTTTGATTTCATTTAAAGTTTTAGGACACTCTTATTGTCTTATACTTTACTATATAAACTTGTTTTACATCTCTTTCAATTTGTTTTTGTTCAAAAACGTGAAACTACTAGGTATACCCAGCTTTCCGTGCACTTGATATATCTAGATCAAGAACTCGAAACAGAAAGGCAAAAAGGCGAAAATCGATGAAATAAAAGAGATATGGATATTTTCCGTGTATACCAGCCCAAGTATGATGGGAACAAAAAACAGTTTTTTACTTGGCTTAAAACAGCCACGTACACTGTACATTGATCAATTATCAATTCGGCACCGTTCGCAGCAATTGAGCCTCTGTTGGATTGTTAATAAAGTTGGCGGAAGATCCATTTTTTTATCGAAAAATTGTGTTCAGCGACGAAGCTCATTTTTGGCTGAATCGGTTCGTAAATAAGCAGAACTGTCGATTTTATAGTGAAAATCAGTCAGGAGCATTGCAAGAGCTACCAATGTATCCAGAAAGAGAATCGCAACGTAACTGGGAATGGTGAGCGCTACCATGAGATGATATCCAACTTTTTTTTGGAAGAGCTTGACTTGCATGACATGTGGTTTCAACAAGACGGTGCCACATGCCACACAGCACGCGAAACAATGAACCAATTGAGAGGCAAGTTCAGTGAACACTTTATTTCACGTTTGGGACCGGTTAATTGGCCGCTTAGATCGTGCGATTTAACGCCTTTAGATTATTTTTTGTTGAGCTATGTTAAGGCTCATGTCTATGCTAATAAGCCCGCTTCCATTGTCGCATTGGAAGACAGCATTGAAGCATTTATTCGTGAAATACCGGCTGAAATGTTAGAAAGTGTAAGCCAACATTGGACTAAGCGGATGGACCATTTGAGGCGCAGCCGCGGTCAACATTTGCATGAAATAATCTTCAAACATTAAATTATATGGACCGTACTATCGGTTCAAATAAAGATTTCAAGTATTTTTCTTAATTTAATAAGTCTTTTTTTGGAAAAATTTCCTATAGCTATTAAAAAAATCACCCTTTATAAGCGCCTTGATCTAAAAATAAACTTTAGCCGCTTTTATATCTGATCTCCAAAGACCATAAGTCAGATACGTTTAAGTAATATAGCTATGAGGGTTCTATCTATTAAACACGGGTTATTTTAAATGAAGGTCGCATTATGTAAAATTATACCAAAGGCCCGAACCATAACTCGTCGAGCACAACTATAATTCTGCTTCTCGCCACCATAGATCACTTTATTTTATATTACATAAAAAAAAAAAAAAAATACCGGATTTTACAAAATGGCGTATGAAAATTAAGTTAGCTACCAGCATAGATAATTTGATTCAAACAGAACATTGAAGAAAATGGGAAGAAAAACACGGGAAGAACATGGGAAGAAAAACACATTCTGATGGATAACATTCTGATTATATTCATAAACCAAATGGTAATGGTAAAGTTTATATTCATAAACAACAATAATTAAGCATCACATTATCACAAAAGACAATAAATCGGTATAGTTACTAAAAAGCATACTCACATTACTTCAAAACTGCTGTTAAGGAACAAATACAGCAAATGTTGGATTCTTCTCCAATTTAGGTTATTCCAAAAAATTAGGTGCTTTATGGAAAAAAAAATTCAGAGCCATCATTGACTATCGTAAATTAAACGAAAAAAATATAGACTATAATATTACCCTAATCAGACTTACCCCTATGCTCGTTATTTTGACAAACAAAAGCATCAGATTTTGCTCTAGGTGCTGTGTTATCTAAAGTTCCGCAAAAAAACTATCTATGACCAATGGAAAGGAAGCATTAGTAATAATATAGACAATTAAAAATTACCAACTATAGTTGTAAGGCAAATGATTTTTGTTAGTAAGGTACCATAATTTTTTAACTGATGATTTATCAAATAATCGAAAATTTTTTAAAATATTAAGATGGTTGGCAGAATGCCACCAGAAAAAAATATCTGAATTTCAATGAAGGGACAAATATCACTCCACGTCAATCTGCAAGAAGATAAGGAAACCGATCTGAAAGCGGGGTAGTGACTAGAAATTATTAATTCTGCGGATACCTTCGATTAATACTTTAAACACTTCTCTGATCGTCCTTTAAACTAATATAAAAATTAAAAAATCTTCAAAAGTTGACGTTAAGATATACATCCCAAATTTTTGAAAGATCATAATTTAAATAGGGTTCTTACTTCAAAATCGCCATTTTTTTAACAGCATTTTTTTTCAAAACGGTCATTTCATTTTAACAGCGGAAGAATCGAAAACTACAATGGTGGTCAAAGAACACGAAAGAGCAAACCGCTTAAGGGAGGTGGAGAGTCAGATAAGGCGACCCATTTTTTTCCCTAGTACGACCAATGTAATCAAAGAACATACTTCATCGAGTGTAGCATTTGCAATGCACACAAATACGACCAAAACACATTTATGTCTTTAACACCAGCAAGAAAAACTACATGTCTATAAAAGACGCTTTCTTCCTACAGTCATTCTTCGACAGTAAGACAACAATTCATTTGCCACAGGTTATATAGAGTATTTAAGCAAACTTAATTTAAATTGGAATATTATCATCTTCAGAATCTTATGGCAAAGTTGAGATTCCTAAATTCAAGTATTCAAAATGCAAGTGTATTTTCGGTGATTCTGTACATTCATTTAAAAGCTTTACACCATAAACGAGGATGTGATGATCAATTAGTCTATATATTAAGCTTAATAAAAACCGAGGTGCCACCTAAAGGAAACCAAAGTAGTTCAAAATAATAGCACAAAGGTAAAGCAAAAATTGATTTTAGTAAATAATCACAAACTATTGGCCAATGTAGATTATACATGGAGTGATTTAATACTAACACGAGAAGATCAACTTAGCAAATTAGGGATGAAGAAGCAGGACAAAGTGGAAACTACCATTCTAAGAGTAGGCGATACCAAAATTAAGACGGTTGGATGATTCGTCGCTTTTCTAGAAATGTTTCCACATTTATCACTCAATTGAATTTTATATTAGAAAATGATGAGCTGCAAAGGTTATAATCGAAAAATAAAATGTCACAAATCACAACTGATAAAAAAGCCAATACAGGTTCATTTGCTTGCAAAGTGCTGGCCAAAACGACGAAATTGATTGACAAATAGCAGAGTGATTATAAAAAAGGAGATTATAGTGCCTATTGGTCATCTGAATAAACGAGACCAGTAGTCCTAGTTACTGAAAAATATAACTGAAAGATAATCGTATTTGTATTGATCATCTCAGGTAGCATAAAGAAATCTTTTTGGATATAGAGACGGTTTTTCATTAATAAAAGACCAAATCGGTCGGTCACACGCAGTAACCCGCAGTGTTTACTATAAGATCGACATGTAAAAAAATTTTTCTGGTTCTAGTTGAGGAAAAAAGTCAAAAGTACAAAGCCTCTTGTGTTTTAACGGGTCTTTGTGCGTTAAGATTTGGTCGCTGAACGATACATCTTGATTTACATGTACGAGATTAAAATTGCATCGCAGGCAAAGTAAGAAAGCAAAGAGAGGCTTATGATGATATTGCATTTAGTAAAATAATATGGGCTATGTGAAAAGTGGGATGAGTGGGAAAAATTTAAATTTATTGGTCATCATATTAAGTAATTAGGATATGTTATCTCGAAAGGAACGGTGAGACCATCAGAGAGCAACATACTAGCAGTATCGACCTTTTCGATATACACCAAAAAAAAAAAGCCAATTGCATAATTATAGGACTTTCATCATATTTATGTAAATTTATCGAGAGATATTCATTTTACAACAGATCTTCCAAAACATGAAATTTGAGTTAGCGGAGAAACTAGACAAGTTCTTTTGAAAAATTGGGGAATTTATAGTTGATAAACCTATTTTGATTATATTGAGCTCAGACAGAGAGAACGAGCTCCTCAATGATGCATCTAAAATTAAATTTGGAGCGATTGTAAAGCAAAAAGTAAAGTAAACAGCCAGTTTCATCAAAAAGTCTACACTCGTTTAGTGCGAATTAGTGTAGTTACGAACTGGAAGTCCTTGTGTTTGTGAGAGCACTAAGAGTACTACTAATCGAACCGTTCAGCATTAATTTCAAAATCGTAACCGACTACGTCGCATTCAAAATAATGATGAATAAAAAAGGAATTTATTCCAAAAAGAATGCAGCAAAACATCTTTAAAAACTTTTCGCAAGGAAAATTTAGGTATCTAAAAGATGGTAGAAATGATTCAACGAGGGAACATATTAGGCTGAAAAACAGTTTGAAAAACAGGAAAGATTTCTCCATTTTACTCTAAAAGAGAAGTATCTACCCCGTAAAGACATTGACATCTGCTGAAAAGATATACAGAAAGCAAATTTTGGGACCCGGAAAAGGGTAATTGCTGACCAAGGTACGTTCCATTTTGTACGGAAAACGGCAAATAATAAAAATAAACTTCAAGTTGAAAACAACAACAAAAACAGGAAACTAAAAACGGGCATCATCAGTGGTTCCGCCAAAAAGCCCTCTCCGGAATATACTATTTTGTTCGGCAGCTATTCCGAGCCGGCGATTAGTTAACAACTCTGTAACCACTGTATACTGCAAGATGGAGGAAGTGGGGAATTGCTGCTCAATCGCCCCGTAGTTTAAACGCCTAAAATTGAGACCATCACCTGTGATTGACGCAACATCTGGGGAGACCATTTATCTAATCGTTTATTTTTTTCGTTTATTCACAAAAATGAACAAGACAATGCTGCTGAGTTTCTCGGCCACACCATATTGGTGCAGAACTAGTTAAATCCACAGCACTGCAGGAGAATCTGTGAAGTACAGCAGTGGTAATCTACACAACAAACCCCTTTCACCGTCCGTAATGTAAACTCCTAGGGCTTTATTGTCAGCAATATGGGCACGCAGCATCAAATTGCAACCGTATACCATAAGATGCATCAAGCGCCGGAAACTCCAAGAGAAAAGAAGCTGCAATATAATAAATACCAAAAGAACCGCAAAATGCGCAAATTGCAACGGGAAACTACAATGCGCAAGCATAAAACATCGAAAATAAGCAGTGGTCAGATCTAGACCAGCCCAGGTACCAGCACCAGCTCCAGCTGCTATTCCAACAACTTCAGAAAACTCTCCAGGAGCAACTCCAAAACAGGCAAACTCAACACCAGGATACACCATTCAAAAAGCACTTATCCAACCACTACACTTACAGGACACGAATCAACCAATCAACAATAATATATCATAAATCCATAAATCATCAAACTATCAAAACCCCGCCACTGCATCGTTACAACTGCAACTACACACGCCATGCTCCGGGAATATTTATTTTAACAATAGACTCAATTTTAACTACATACTCAAAACCCACCAATATAGAATCTAGAAAATAAATGATCGATCATGAAACTCCATCTAGTTGGCCTTGCACCAGGCGCAAATCACACTTTTGGCTCCAGCTCAAGGAAAACCCGTGTGGGAATCATTCCGCAGGCAATATCGACAATACCCTGACACAAGATCCAAACTTACTCATCACCTTGAAGGCCTTTCTAACATAGAAAGTAAAACTAACTGTTTCACAGCGCTTTCAATCCATCCTATAAATACTAAAACACATAGCAACATTGCGTGGAACTTGGCGTTACAAAAATTACCCACATTTTGGCCTGGAAAATAGCCAGAAACCCAAAAACCAATGCACTAGATTCTGCCACCGAAACTGAAACATCAAGTTCAAATGCCAATAAAGCCAATCCTTCTGCGAAACAAACTCATCCCGCTCATTATACCTCTCCTCATCCGACAGACTCAAAAAACAAACATCAAGCTCAAATTGCATTTAAAATATATGATTTTCATCAACCAAATCCGCTTCTGGCGATCCCACTTATCCACCAATTGGTTAAACACTTATTTTAAGGTCAAACGGATTCACGATGAAGAGTATTTTTTGTAAAACTTAAACCACCAGGCATCAAAACCGATCACGCTGGATTGGTGCTACAGTATGAACCAGCAATGGTGTTTAAAAACCTGACTCTATTTAATTTTATTTCTCTTTAAACTATTTGGATCGTAATAATAATTAAAACTTTTACTAAATTTAAAATTGGTGGATTCTAAAAATTATTCCTGTCGAACTATGATAGTTTTAACTTTATTTTGTGGGTGGATATGGAAGTCATTCTACTTAATAATATACTGACCATACTATAATGAGTTTTGTATATAAGCCAATTATTTTTTTTTGGTTTAGGTTTTGGTATAGGTTAAAGTTTTTAGGTATGTATATATATATATATATATATATATATATATATATATTTATATATATATATATATATATATATATATATATATACATATATAAATATATATATATATATATATATATATATATATATATATATATATATATATATATATATATATATATATATATATATATATATATATCTACGAGTATATATTGACTTTACAGCCGGAAGCCAAAAAGTTAATTAATTCAAATTCATTCATTCAAAAAATTATAAATTGCTAGTTTGACTGTCAACCAATATTTGGTATATGTTCATCAGGGTATCAAAATTATTTATTTATCTCGGATGCATGCGTTTTCGAAATTTAGATAAATAACTATTTAACATAATTTCAAATCTGATTAAATTATATCCTCATAAATATATATTATTGTTCACTTGTCGCAATAATTCATTTAAGGTAGATTTTTCCAATAAATTTTCAATTATTTCTGCCATGCGGTAAGAGAATATTTGATAAGCAGTACTTAAATGTTTTTAAACTAGAAATCAGATACTAGCTTTAGCCTACTGCTTTGGTCACAAAGCAGATAAATAAACACACGTTAGTTTTTATCGGTGATTTGCTATACGGATTCAGCAGTTGAGAAATTAGATATGAGAAATATTCCCGGATAATAGTATGTGAGTTATTTATAGTATGATTCGACGTTTAAAAGGTAGTTTGTTTACTAAATGCGACTATCATCTCAAATTATGTGCTTATTGTCCTAAAATAAAATAATAAAAATTATACCGGCTGCTTTACGGCGAAAATTCATTGAATCTTAAGAATTTAACCTGAAAGGCTACTTTTAACCTTTTTTATTGAGAGCACAGTTGAAAATTTCATTCATGAATTGCCCAGTAAACAACTTGATGAAAATGTGTGACCCTGATAAGAAAGGTAAAATCTCAAAACATTAGTGTTCAAACACTTCTTCCGTCAGTAAATCTAATTCTAAAGTTTTGGCTAAAATTTTGCTTCCTGAGTGAAAAATGCATGCTGTCTTAAATGGGATTAATTTAAGCTTTGATATTTGGCCAGAAGCTACACCACAGTATCTGCAGCAAATAAAAGTGGACAGTTCATTTAAATAAAAGCAATATAGCTTAACTGATTACGAGTAGACGGTGTGTTATTTAATATTGATATATACTATGATGTTGGCTATAATCCCATCAATATGAAACTTGTTATTTCTTCTCTTGGCAGTTATAGTTAAACAAATCTAATCTAATCTGATCAAACCTAACCAAATCTAATCAAATCTAATCAAATCTAATCAAATCTAATCAAATCTAATCAAATCTAATCAAATCTAATCAAATCTAATCAAATCTAATCAAATCTAATCAAATCTAATCAAATCTAATCAAATCTAATCAAATCTAATCAAATCTAATCAAATCTAATCAAATCTAATCAAATCTAATCAAATCTAATCAAATCTAATCAAATCTAATCAAATCTAATCAAATCTAATCAAATCTAATCAAATCTAATCAAATCTAATCAAATCTAATCAAATCTAATCAAATCTAATCAAATCTAATCAAATCTAATCAAATCTAATCAAATCTAATCAAATCTAATCAAATCTAATCAAATCTAATCAAATCTAATCAAATCTAATCAAATCTAATCAAATCTAATCAAATCTAATCAAATCTAATCAAATCTAATCAAATCTAATCAAATCTAATCAAATCTAATCAAATCTAATCAAATCTAATCAAATCTAATCAAATCTAATCAAATCTAATCAAATCTAATCAAATCTAATCAAAACTAATCAAATCTAATCAAATCTAATCAAATCTAATCAAATCTAATCAAATCTAATCATATCTAATCAAATCTAATCATATCTAATCATATCTAATCAAATCTAATCAAATCTAATCAAATCTAATCAAATCTAATCAAATCTAATCAAATCTAATCAAATCTAATCAAATCTAATCAAATCTAATCAAATCTAATCAAATCTAATCAAATCTAATCAAATCTAATCAAATCTAAATAAATCTAATCAAATCTAATCAAATCTAATCAAATCTAATCAAATCTAATCAAATCTAATCAAATCTAATCAAATCTAATCAAATCTAATCAAATCTAATCAAATCTAATCAAATCTAATCAAATCTAATCAAATCTAATCAAATCTAATCAAATCTAATCAAATCTAATCAAATCTAATCAAATCTAATCAAATCTAATCAAATCTAATCAAATCTAATCAAATCTAATCAAATCTAATCAAATCTAATCAAATCTAATCAAATCTAATCAAATCTAATCAAATCTAATCAAATCTAATCAAATCTAATCAAATCTAATCAAATCTAATCAAATCTAATCAAATCTAATCAAATCTAATCAAATCTAATCAAATCTAATCAAATCTAATCAAATCTAATCAAATCTAATCAAATCTAATCAAATCTAATCAAATCTAATCAAATCTAATCAAATCTAATCAAATCTAATCAAATCTAATCAAATCTAATCAAATCTA
The DNA here is from genome assembly GCA_963556175.1 of Tipula confusa. Classification (NCBI taxonomy): domain Eukaryota; kingdom Metazoa; phylum Arthropoda; class Insecta; order Diptera; family Tipulidae; genus Tipula; species Tipula confusa. The sequence continues at coordinate 86,513,475 of OY744475.1, forward strand.
ATCAAATCTAATCAAATCTAATCAAATCTAATCAAATCTAATCAAATCTAATCAAATCTAATCAAATCTAATCAAATCTAATCAAATCTAATCAAATCTAATCAAATCTAATCAAATCTAATCAAATCTAATCAAATCTAATCAAATCTAATCAAATTTAATCAAATATAATCAAATCTAATCAAATCTAATCAAATCTAATCAAATCTAATCAAATCTAATCAAATCTAATCAAATCTAATCAAATCTAATCAAATCTAATCAAATCTAATCAAATCTAATCAAATCTAATCAAATCTAATCAAATCTAATCAAATCTAATCAAATCTAATCAAATCTAATCAAATCTAATCAAATCTAATCAAAACTAATCAAATCTAATCAAATCTAATCAAATCTAATCAAATCTAATCAAATCTAATCATATCTAATCAAATCTAATCATATCTAATCAAATCTAATCAAAACTAATCAAATCTAATCAAATCTAATCAAATCTAATCAAATCTAATCAAATCTAATCATATCTAATCAAATCTAATCATATCTAATCAAATCTAATCAAATCTAATCAAATCTAATCAAATCTAAATAAATCTAATCAAATCTAATCAAATCTAATCAAATCTAATCAAATCTAATCAAATCTAATCAAATCTAATCAAATCTAATCAAATCTAAATAAATCTAATCAAATCTAATCAAATCTAATCAAATCTAATCAAATCTAATCAAATCTAATCAAATCTAATCAAATCTAATCAAATCTAATCAAATCTAATCAAATCTAATCAAATCTAATCAAATCTAATCAAATCTAATCAAATCTAATCAAATCTAATCAAATCTAATCAAATCTAATCAAATCTAATCAAATCTAATCAAATCTAATCAAATCTAATCAAATCTAATCAAATCTAATCAAATCTAATCAAATCTAATCAAATCTAATCAAATCTAATCAAATCTAATCAAATCTAATCAAATCTAATCAAATCTAATCAAATCTAATCAAATCTAATCAAATCTAATCAAATCTAATCAAATCTAATCAAATCTAATCAAATCTAATCAAATCTAATCAAATCTAATCAAATCTAATCAAATCTAATCAAATCTAATCAAATCTAATCAAATCTAATCAAATCTAATCAAATCTAATCAAATCTAATCAAATCTAATCAAATCTAATCAAATCTAATCAAATCTAATCAAATCTAATCAAATCTAATCAAATCTAATCAAATCTAATCAAATCTAATCAAATCTAATCAAATCTAATCAAATCTAATCAAATCTAATCAAATCTAATCAAATCTAATCAAATCTAATCAAATCACATCAAATCTACCACAGAAGTAGGTTACTAATCAAAATTAATTAGGAATTAGATCCAACTATTGAACTTTCTATCGATAAATACAATTATTGCACACGAGGTAGTTTAGGAAATCAAACTCATGGTGGCTTCGGTAGCCAAAAAGGTTTACTTCGAAGAGAATAATATGTCTTTTACTGGTTGTTGTAGCTAGCACCGTCGTTCTGATTGTCGATTCTTATCGGTGAAATGTAACAATTGATATTGAAAAAAAAAACAGTTATGAGCTCAGAAGTAAAGGCGGTATCTGACTTTAATGCTGAAGCGCAAATTAAAACTATATATATATAAAATTGACGTCTTTTTCCAAAATAAGCTGAATGTTTTTCAAACCAGACCCAATACCATTGCACAGCTTGTCGAGGTAAGGAAGAAAGTAAAAAAAAACTTCAGTAGTAGAATATGGTTTCAAAGTCAGGCAGTTTATATTTTTAAGACGAACTGTCCTAAAAATTGCTACATAGAATGCATTTTTGAAAAAATTGATCTGTCCGATCCATTTTTTCAAATCGAGCTTCATAATGAATCAAATTAACTGATGATGAATAGCACACTCTATGAATTATTTGAGTATCAACATTTTTCATTTGGGGTTTCTGGTGCACCGCGTTACACCAACGTTTAGAGACAGAAACATATTCCTTTCAAATAGAGGCACGTTCGGGAGGAAGCTTTTCAGTTACTGAAAAGTCATTTTCGAGAGGACTACCCGGTACTATTAGCAACAAATGATTTAAGCTATGCAATTAATGCAGCTTTATCTTATCGTCATCCTGATGGAATGGAGTATCCAGTTGTCTTCGCAACAATAAGTGCCATCACTGGCAGATTACAAAAAGTCTTATTGTCTACCAATCATTATATGGGTGCATTTCAAATTTTTACCGATCATCAATTCCAACGACAAACAATCAAATTAATGGCATACGATTATTTGATTAAGTAAAAGCCCACATCAAAACATGGTATTGCAAACGCCTTTTTTAAACTTCCTAGTCCTGAGCAATACGATATTATTATATAAAATCATCGAAGGCGATTTTGGATTATAGTTCATTAGGGAATATTATTTGTGCATACGGAGTATTGGGGTACAGTTCGCATTAAGCAAACAGCGAGATGGTACTGTTAATGGCCAAGTATAGATCGTGATAGACTAACAATACAAACTCATTGTGAAGTCTGCAAAATTTGCAATTATGCCCAAAGAAAGAATTTACCGCCCGGCCAGTTCCAACGAAACCTTGGAAACGCTCACGTTTATAATTTACAGGTCAATTTATAGATTTCATAAGGTTTATTTATGCTTTTATTGTCAAGCTTTGAAGTTCCATTTTTATGCACATCGTACCTTGATTCGAAATCAACAGTCTAATCACATCCTAAAGTGTCGTCAAAGTTTTCCTACAATTTGTCGAAGAGTCTATTCGTTTGCGAGAAGAAAATACTGCAAATACGTATACTGGAAGTCCAAGACACATGCATGAATATGCTTAAGATGAAACATGTCTCATTTAGTGTTACATTTGCATCACATTGAGAACCTGTGCGCATTCTGATCCAAAAAATTTAAGGGAACATACAAGGAGAATATGAGCGAAGACATACTTCTCTGATCATACAGAAACAACCTCGGCCTGGATGTACAGTATTCAGAAGACATTTTCTATGAAGCACTGATATCACTTTAGAATATGTGTATGTCAATTAACAACAAAAATCCTCAATCAGCCTGGATTATTTTCTCCGGATCGTGACCTATATGGTGTTGTCGATAGAGACATATTACGAGAAAAACTATATGACGTCGATGTGTTGCAATTTTATGTTGAAGTGCAGAAAAAGATCATAAAAAAAAACGAAGAACGACTCGCGTACGACAAAGTTATTGGGCATGTACGAAGCGAAAACGGCACACTTTATAAAACAAAACATTTCGACCTAATTTGATGCGCGCCAAAATTCGATTGATGCCTGAGATTGCTTTGACTGTGGCATCATCGAGTATTGCAGCAACGCTTTTTGATGAAAGACAACACAGTATGCATTCTGGTCTCAAGCTACAATTGAATTTAAATCTAGCTGCAATATTGGAAAACATCTGGAATGTCAAATGGGGGTTACCAAATTTATGGTTCTTCGTGAAGCACAAGAGATATCGTTCCCGCTTAACTTCTGAAATTTTTTTATTGCATCTGAAAATTCATGGTACCTTAACAATCGAGGGTTTTTAAATTTGTTTTCTTTTAATCGTGAGAAAAAAAGTACTTTTGGTTCCTGGTTTTAATGATTTAGATGATATCAAGAACATTTTGCTCATAGTTCTTGAGGATTAGCCTTAACTTTTGTAGGATTTAACTATTTAACATTCATAAGGTCGTTTAACATAAGGTAGTTTTGTACATTGATTTATACCTTTAGTAGGAAAAGCTCTTTGCTACTTAATTGCATTTAGTTGTATTTTATAAACATGTTAATTGTTTACCACTGTTTCTGATGTCTCTTACAAAACTAGGCAGTCTAAAAATAGAGTAAAAAATAGAATAAATTAAGAAATGCTTCAAAGCACTGTGCTTTCAGATGTTATCAATTTTAGTATTAAGTGCAAGGAATTTTCTATTTTGAAATATTATTTCTTTACCACAGTGGGGGAAATTTCTTTACAATCATTTTTCAAAAAACTTTAAACTATTTTCAAAACTAATTTTTCAAATCTACACTACATATTGGTTAAACTTAAATCTTCTCTTCGTTCACTCGTTTATATGTATACATATAAAGCAAGTTGAAGTCATCAATTTCTGGCAAACAATTTTCCAACTCACAACCAAAGTATAATAAATCGATTTTCAACTTTTTTTTTTTCTAAAAATTATTTGTATTTAGAGTAAATGAAAAATAATTTTTCATTATTACCATCATTAATTTGCTTAAGACGAATTTTTATTTATTATACGTTACAATATTACGAGGAAAATTTAATGAACACCAACAATGGGAAAATATAAAATGAAAATCGTTTTCAATTTTTTTTTTGTGAATTCTAAATACGATATTTATTAATTTTTTTTGTTTTTATTATTTAAATATTATGTTAATGGAAAATGTTTGTACGATGTTTGTGTCACTTTATCTTCCCATTTTTTTGTTTTTGCATAATTGACTTTGAAGTTTAGTTTCTAATTTTAACGATTTTACTCGAATAAATTTAAAATTTTGTTTTTTCGATATTTGAATATTCATTTATGATAATTATATAGTGATTGTGATTCAGGAAGCCATCGCAATCTCATTTTGTATTGTATAAGCGTCGTTTGATAAGTTCCTAGACTAGAACAACAATTTTTATAAAGTGTGCGTTATCATTGATAAGTATTGTGATTCACTTTTTAACTTAAAATCTGTACCCTAAAATAACGTTAAAAATCTAATGTTGGTTATCAGTCATGCGGTATAACTTACGTTTTCATTGGAAGCGTGCACCTTAATCAGCACAATTATGCTTGGTGAATTTTATAGGTCAAAGGAGAAAGTAACATCAAGATCAGAGCTGTACTCGATTCTATTAATAACGCCATGTGAAAAAATGTTGCATGTATTCCCATTCAGAAAAAGTTTAGCGTTTTTATTGAAGATAAAACAATGTACGTGGTGCATCGCTATGCACCACGTAAATTGTTTTATCGTCAATAAAAATGCTAAACGTGTTTCTGTGTTTATTCATTGGACGTTTTGCTTGAACTGAATATTATGAATTAATTAATTTGTAATTTCAGATTTAAAATTAATTCAATTTATTACAGCCTACGGATAAGAGCAATCAGTTAATTTATAGATTCTGTTTTCAGGGAACCTTTGCAGATAACAGATGAATGGTGACAAGAGATGCCAAAATGCAGTGCAGTGCACTTCAGTAAAGTTGTGATTGTCTTGTGCTAACAGTAGTTCAAATATTGGCTGCCGGGAAATCGGACCAATTCTGTCTTTACTGACGTATCTTTCCTTTCCCTACCCCAACAAAAATTTACTAACTATTGCCCGCCATGGTGTCTGTAACCGGGTTGATCTTAATAATTTAACTAATATCCTGCCTTATGCTTCCAAGTTTATGTAAAACTGGTGTACGGTGGATCACTAACAATTATAAAAAATTTGGTCCTAAATGAATATGGTCATATGATTTGACTATAATTTTTTTCAGCAGAAGTGAGTGTGGAAGACACAAACATATAACTGGTCTTTTCTCACCATCAATCGCTTCAACGATCTTTGGGTTGGGCTTCAACCCATATTTACAAATAATATTTCCTAGATATGTCATGGAATCTTTGAAAAAACCACATTTATTCAAATTAATTTTAACATTAGACTTTTCTAAAACGTACAAAGCCGAAGTCAAGTAAAAAAGATGGCCATGAATGATCGAAGAAAATATACAGAAAGCATTCTCAAAGCTGCTGAAGAGGCAGCAGCAATTTAAAATGTGTGAGCACTACACCAGTGCATAAGAAAGGTCACTGGTAAAACTATAAACATACCAACTATAAGGGACGCTAATGGTCAAGTACTAACAACAGATGAAGCGCAGTTAAAGATATGGAAGGAATATTTCGAAGAAGACGTCGTCGCCAACCCCGAAAATCTCCAGTCATCAATTGACATCAATAACGAAACTAGCAACTCCCATCCACCAATGGAACGGGAAGTTAAAGATGTCATTAGAAGACTGAAGAGCAATAAGGCCGCTGGAACAGACAATATAACCACCGAAATATTCAAAGGAGATTCACCTACAACTGCAAGCATATTAAAACCAATAATCCAAGAAGTCTGGAATTCTGGGAGAATTCCACTGAAATGGACAGAAGGATAGATAATTACGATACCCAAGAAAGGTAACCTAAAATAATGTAGGAACTGGCGAGGTATCTTCCTCCTCAACACAACAATAAAGGTACTCGCAATGATCATCCTTGACAGAATCCCACCTACGATCGTTTCTTAATGTAAAATTAAGAAACGAACAGGCTGGATTTAGACAAGGATGAAGTTGCACTGATCAAATCAACACAATCCATATCATCACGGAGCAATCCAATGAATGGAATTCACTATTGTATATGCTCTTCGTCGATTTCGAACGCGCATTCGATACGATAAACAGGAACGCAATATGGCAGACACTTTGTGAAATGGGCATCCCAAATAAATTAATTGAACTCATACGAGAAATGTATCGGGATGCTGGGAACCAAATTCAATACAAAGGCAAACAAAGTGAAACATACTACAACACTCGAGGAGTAAGGCAAGGTTGCGTACTCTCACCAATGCTGTCCCTAATCGTATTAGACAGTGTAATGCGGAAACTAGATAACAAGTCCCCTAATGGCATTCAATGGGGGTTAACTGGTAAACTCGATGATTTGGACTATGCAGATGACAATGGTTGCCCACGCATAAACACTCTGACATGCAGCAGAAAGTGCAACAGCTATCAGATCTAGCTAACGAAGTTGGTCTCAAGATTAATATCAAGAAAACTAAGACGATGAGACTCAACACAAATATAACCACACCGATGCACATCAACAATATACAAATTGAAGATGTAAATGAATTCGTATACCTTGGTTGCACAATAACAAAAACTGGTGGAACAGAAGAAGACATACACAAACGTATAAATAAAGCCAGACATACATTCAACATGCTACACAAAGTCTGGAATACTTCTGTCCTGTCGCGCAAGACCATGATACGAATGTTCAACTCATGTGTGAAATCGGTACTACTGTATGGGTGTGAGACATGGAAGCATACAGGAAAAATCATACAGAAGCTACAGGTATTCGTAAACAAATGCCTTCGACGAAAACTTAAGTGCTTCTGGCCTAACACGATTAGTAATATCAATCTGCACATAACAACATGTCAGTGAGACATTGAGACCAAAATAAAGCGACGAAAATGGAGATGGATTGGCCACACACTGAGAAAGGCATCAAGTGATATAACTAGGATGTCATTAGACTGGAAACCGCAAGGAAAAAGAAAGGTTGGAAGACCAGCAATGACATGGAAGAGAATGATGCTAGCAGAGGCAAAACACCTGTGAAAATCATGGGCAGAAATTAAAGCAATAGCTCCAAATAGAGTAAGAAGGTTCAGAATATTAGACGCCCTATGTTCCTAAAATTGGAGGTATAGGAAAAAAAATTTCAATCGTTTTGGGCAGGAAGTGTGCCTTTAATATTTGCACTACTTCAACGTACGTTTTTTTATGGAAAATCCGGATAACTCAAAGTACACAATATTTCAAAACTTTCCGGTCCCATTATCGTAATTAACAGAGAAGGTTTCTTCTTCTCTTTAATTTCATTCACCGTGAAAAATTCCTCCATGCGGTACAGGTATTGTTTAAAATTACCACCCGGCACAAAATTTTCAATTTTATCGATCAAAGCCATGATCACATTATTTTAATTATATTTATTTTAATTATATTTATTTTAAAACTTTAAAATCACACCTCATACAAATTCTTTAATTACCCACACTTCACGTGTGACCATTAATTTTATTTGGTTTTTATCCTCGTGGCAATTGTTTTATCTTCAATAAAAATGCTAAACGTGTTTCTGTCTTTACTCATTGGACGTTCAGCTTGGACTGACTTCCCTTTTATTTACCCTATACATCAACTAATCATATATCTACATGTATCAATCTATATAGGGTTACATGTATACATAACATACATAACCTAAACAAATCACTCTGTAGCAGCAGACAGTCGGGTAAGTTTGCGTTTGGGGCAAATATTTTAATATCATCTACAAAAAGAAGATATTTTGCGAACATGAGGCACTCGACAACATCGTTTAAAAATATTATATTATAATATTAAATAGGAGAGGATCAATATGACCAAAACATTAGCACAAAACTTTGGAGAAGGAAATCTAAAGTTCTCACCAACTGCCAACGTTCTAAAAGATAAGACGTAAATCATATAACGAGAAGATACTAACAATGCAAGTTCTCTATACTTGGGAAACGAGAATGGCGTGATCGATTTTATTGAAGACTACGGAAGATGAAACTCTAGGTGACAATGAGAGATTTGATGAAGGCATTAAAAGTGTCATTAGTTTTTTGGGCAATGAACAAACTCCCTTACTACAATTCCGGTAGGTCAGATATCGGGTTGATGCAATTATCAGAACAACGCTGGGTCAACGCCAATGTTTAATTCAGCTCTTCCTCATTAGCTCCAATTTGCTAACATAAAAATGTACCTACACCAATTGACGTAGAGGAGAAATTAAATTTAAATGCATATATAAATGTCATATCGTTGAAAGCAAGAGCTTTGATTGAATTATCCGCGGACTAATATTAACCAATAATGTTACTGCTTTGCGGTATATACATATGTTACGATGCCCTGACAAGACCGCTGAAACACTATTCTGTAATACGTAAGATATAGGAGCCTCAGCTTCACTATTCTGTAATACGTAAGATAAGGAGCCTTATTGATGTTTCAATACCGTTCAGATTGAAATTTCAGAAAACATGTTCAGAAAACATTGAACGCAGACGAAAGACTCTGGTTTGCTTTTTGATATGTTCCAAAGTGGAAGCTTACCATACTGCTTCCACTTTGGAACAGATGAAATCAAACATCAACTGTTTGACTAAAACTATTTTAAGTCAACGACATCAGAATCGGAGAGCCTGATTAGGATGAAGGATGAAATGCCAGAAAATGTAAATACATCAACCCAAATCTAATCAGAAAGATTACATTTTTTAGCAACACTTAGTTGTTAATTTGGTCAAAGATATTTATGGAAGTAAAGCAGCATTGGAAATACGGTCGTTGTATTGAAAGGTTTGTGCCATTAGTTAGAAATTAACATCATTTTCAGGAACCTTTATATAGTAAGGATATTCTTAAGAGACGCCGCAACAAACATTTGGCTTTTGACATGGCCAAATGTTTGTTAAAATGAGTTTTTATACCACTGCCCATTTAATCAAATCACACAAATATGCCAGTGTCATGGTTGAACTGACAATACAAAATGTGGTCCTGAGCTGTTTAATTTTTATGAAAGATAAATTTTAACATGAGATTAAAGAGTATCGAGAACGGAGCATCTCATTGCCTTACACCAGAGCTAATTCCAAAAATTCCCGATAGTTGGTTCTCAATTTTGACACAATATTGTGACTGAATTACTGTCATTTTACATTTACGCACATATTTATCAGATATTTCCAGACATCGCAAAGCAAATCATACTCCGATGGATTGAGTCATAGACTTTTTGGAAATCCAATTACACTTGATCACCTGATCGACGTAACGAGGTTTTATAATTTTTGGAAAGAATCAACCTCAGCGAAAAAACTGATCAGAGATTGACCGATTCAGACGATGTCCTTCTTGGTAGTCACCTACAATTTTCTCCACCAGGGAGAGTAATTCTCTCCAAAGTTATGTAAGACTGTAATTTGTATGCTGTGCCAAGGATAGCTCTCGATAGTTTGCCGCGATAATTTTCGCATTCATCAGTCATAATTTCGCATTGCCATACTAATCATACAAGGTCGAACAGAGAGTTCCACAAAGTATTCCCTCTGTATATCAACCCCAGGAGAACAATTTTGTTTTATTCCATACATGGCCAATGTGAATTCCTCAAACACCTCATGAATTGGTTCTCTATGCACATCTTCGCTCTCTATATTTGATAACTGTCAAACACAGCATTTGGTTCTAATTAGACATTGCATACCTAAAGTCGCCTCGGCGGTACTGACAAAGCTTTGCCTCAAAAAGCTTTTTAGGGAAAGAAAAAATGTAAAAATTGCCTGGAAAATAAAAAATTTTGAATTTTGAACTCCGTGCACAAATGTTGTTTGACAGCTGATTGCCAAATTGTGAGTCTATATTGACGAATTTGATTCAGTTGAATTGTGATTCACCAACCCGTTGCAATTGGATCGATGGGCGTCGTGTGCCCACATTGTAAGCAGTACAGCACTTAAATTCATAAATAAAATCTCTGGGTTGTGTTGCATAAGTAGCAAAGCAAAATGGCGCCCTGGGTCGTAGAAGCAGAGCCAGTGCACTCATTGGTTTCTAGAATAGGACCAGAACACTTCCATTTCGTGACACAAGTCTAGAAATACAACGGTGGCTCTTAATGACTTCATTTGGCGCAAGTAATTTGGTTCAGACCATTTCATGTCCATTTTCAAGGTTATTATGGCACAATCATCTTTTACATCATTCGCAACTTCCATTATTATATTTTATTATAAACAACCTTTGCAGACTCAATTTCAAAGAAGACGCCTGCAAAGGACACCCTATATAAACGCTTAAAACCGCTAATAATTGATGTGAAGTCGCCATTCTTATCGTTGGGTAATATTTGGGTCACCATGCTAACGTTTTACATCGTCAGAATGATCAGCTGCAGCGTGGGTGTACGAAACTCAGCGACCATATGATGCATTATAACATCCATCATATTTTGGCAAAGTGAAGACAGTTATCATTTTTTGACCAAAATGATAAATTCACCATGTCGTGTGTTCACCATTACGACACACCAGATTGGTTCATCATGTTCATGTGCTATTCGCCGTGGATATAAAAATTCAGCAGACGTTATTCCCTTTTCAATCAAGAGTATGTCACATGCACATACTCACATTTGGTTGATTGGAAAGATAGGACCGAATGAAATCGATGATGCGATATCAGTAAGAATTTTCGCTGAAGAAGAAGTTTCAGGTTTTTGACGAGTTGTTCACAGACATTAGCAGCAAAAACAATTACCGGAAATGACGGTTATCCACTATATCATCTCAAACCGTTTGGAACAATGGAATATCAACAAGTGTCTAAGAGAATCAAAATTGAAGTTGATATAATGGTTTAATTCTCCGTATTGGTTATTACTCTTGAAGACATCCAAAGCGAACATCAACGCTGAATCTTGCCATTCCATAAAACTAATCAAATGCATCTGAAAGTTTGTGACAAAATGCAAGTTCTATTTAGGAAAAATTTCAACAGGATTAACAGCTACAATGTTCCCTTTCGATTTTTGCAAATTCGCCGAATCAAAGATTAAACTTATAAACTCCAGAAAGGTGTTCCCAAATAATGCTCAACATATTGCACGAACTGATGACATTCAAATCGGTGGCTTCCGTTATTCTACAAAATAATGCCGTCATTTATCCAAACGATTTTTTCCGGAAGCTTTTTACAAATTCTCAAAATAATCACAAACAAATTTATTGAAATTTTTGGCAGGGCAAGGCCTGTCGGGTCAGCTCATCATACATAACTATTTCTCTGACCGATCTGCAAGTCATTACAGTGCATTTAAACGAAATGATTTCTTCCACGTAAAACGAAAGTAGTGACTTTTTTGAAATCTGTAGAACGAGTGGTCCTAAATATTATTAACTGTGCAATCACAACGATACTTTATTGCAAAAGAGAGTATCAAAGTTAAAGATAAATACAAGACAACACAATTGACCTAAACCTTATAAATATGCTTAATAGACTAATGCGAAAAGTTTTGGTAGCTCTTTGGCAATACAAATGAAATAAACTGAAAAAATGGACGGTATCTAAAAGTTTCATTCCAAACCAAATAATTTTGATGCTGCGTGAAAAAACGAGACTTTCAAAACTGTTTGGGTATACTTTTTGAACCAACCGATAGTTCCAAGAAAAAGTGTAACAAATCAAAACACAAGCTAACCTTTTTTGCCTTGTTTAATTGATTGATTGATTAGAATGTACGGCCAAAGACAAACGAATTTTGTTACATATAAAAAATCGAAGGAATGTTAGTGACCTGATTACTGACACCTAAGCGATCGATATTTAGTATTTTTTTGTGGTAAAGGGAGAAAAACAATAAGTTAGTAATACCGAGCGAGTGGCTCAGTGGTTAGTGATGTGCTGCTTGGAGCGGGACATACCGTGTTCGAACCCCAACAGGGGCAGGATGCATAAGGGAATTTTTCTCACCAAGATTACGATCGGTGATATTGATAAACACAACTTTGACCCCCTATTGGTGTGCAGAACTCATGGGCTGATCCATTTTCCATGTCATCGTGGTACAGGATGACATGGAGCTATGCAATACACAGATGGTAAAATGTACTTCAAAAAATTGGAGATAATAAAAAATAAAAAAATAAAAAAAAAGTTAGTAATGACAGAATTGGTACGGTTTGCCGGTGGTGAATGTTAAACTACTATTGGCACAAGACAATAACGAATTTTCTGAACTGCTTTGCATTACAAATCAATTGAATTTACCGTTTTATGACAAATACCAAGCTAGCCTTTTTTGCCTTGTTTGTATAAAAATTCAATTATCTTCTAACTTGAAAAGGACCGTTTGGTCATTCCGTACCATTGTAAAAAAGAATTTGTATTTTTTCTTTTAATCGAAGGTTTCAATGGTTTTCAAGGTCACCTCCACTATACTGTAAAATCATTTGGTTTCCACTTATTTGCCAACAAGGTTTTTTGATAATATCAAATGTCAATCAATTCTCCGGTGCTGATTCTGAGGTAAAGTTAGAAAATTACATGTCTCGTTAAAATATCCAACGATCACGAACGCCTTCCATCTCGAAGAATAATTTTGAATAGCCCTGTATAAAACACAGACAGTAAATTGTATCGACAGTAGATTTTAGTAAAAAAATTAATTATAATTTTTATGCTAAATTAACATTATTTTAGTAAAGGTTCATGTCTATCAAGCATAAAACATTTATCATGTTCCTCATATATAGAACATAGTATTATAGAGTATAAAATGTTAGATTTGGACATGTTGAAATGTTACACGAAGATTAAAATGAAAACAAAATTTTATGTGTTTGCCCATAAAATACATTAAAATGATACATACTCAGGGTGTAGGCAGGCAGGCAGGCAGGCCAGGAGCAAAGCATATTATAGTATAGGTACATTTTAAAAATTTATTTTTGTTTTTGTTTATGTTACTCGATAGACAACAAATTGATGCTGGAAATTAATTGAAACATAAAATTTTTTTTTAAGTAAACATTTTTGTATTTTATGTTATGGATTTAATCAATGTTGGGTCTATGCGGTAGAAAATAATATCTCGAACATGTTCGAAATGATTAATACAGCTTCATATACCTCATCGTATATGGAGTATCGTTATATGTATAGAAATGTAAAATTGGTTTTGGATCTTGCTGAGTCGAGTGGTATGGTTAGGCAAATATAAACAAATTATTTAAAATTAAAATATTGGTTTAGAAGCTATCAGGTTATGGGTTGAAATTAATTTAGATTTTATCAATTATTGCATAAAGATTTGATGTTACAGGAGCCTTTTGTATGTCTTGGTCCGTTTAGTGAATTATTTAAGGTCGAAGGCTATTAATTCTGTCAAGTGAAGTTGTAAATATGTAAATTATTGTCACATAGTTGGTCAAGTTGATTCCATAGATTAATTTGACATTTCCATTAAGTTACTATTAGTCTGGTGTATTTGTAGATTGCAAATGTGTTTGATAAGGACAGGGCCGCTAAACTAGTTTTTACCTGGTGTAATTCCTAAAAGTGGCGCCCCAAACAAAAATCCGCTCCCGTCGGAGGTAGCTATATTTTTACTGAAGTTTTCTACTGAGACATAATCCTCATAACCAATTTTAAACATACAATAATTCTTTACTAGAAACTTTAATAACTGATTGTACCTAATGCTTCATAATTCGAAACTGCATTTTTTAATCTTACAATTAAAATATAGTTAAAAATAAAAAATAAATTCATTTTTAAAGTTCAAGGGGTTACCAATTATTTGATAAATTTACACCTATCTTTAAAGTTTTTTCGTTTTAGACCTAAAAGCTAAAACAATTCAAAAGCGAACTTAACGAACTTCACGAAAATAACCTATAGAAAATTAGCAATTTAAACAATATTGTTAAATCAAAGGTTTCTAATATCATTAGTAATTTATTGAATGGTCCAAATTTGTTTTCTTCCAAAAAACACTTTTTCGTTAAGTTAACTTGACGAAACTTTTTTAGTTGAACGAATCAACGACTAATTTTTTATATTTTAAGTATAACGTTGTTTCAAAATAAACCTATTAAAATTAATTAAATTGTACTCAAATTACTTAACGAATATTTAACGAAGCCTCTTAAAAATTCATCTTACAGATTTTTGAAAGTTAATTAACGAGTTATGGGTCTATTAACAAGATGTGGTAAATTACCATTTAAAAGCCAAATGTTATTTGAGTTCGTAAAATTTCAACCACTGAAAATATAATAGCTGTTAAGATAGCTAAATATGATAAGTTTTAACACGCGTTAAGGATAAGTTTTAATAACTAATTAAACGTGTTTATGAAGCTATTGATGCTAGTGATTAATGGCCATTGGAAATATCGTTGTAAATTAACACTTTAATTAAATATTGAAAAACTTAACGAAACAACTTTGATATTTAATTTTAAAGCATGATTCAATGATTAAAGTTACTTACAAAACAACTGATATTTAAACTGAAATGATTTAATCAATTGATAGGTTATCATCTTAAACTTAGAAGGCTCCTGGCATATTGTAAGATTAATTAATAATTATAAAATCATAAAAACTATCTGTAGTAGATAATAAATTTTTAGCAAGTTTTTTCTTTTTAACTAAATATATTGCTAGCAATTTGGTTATAAAGTCTTGCATGCAAACTTAACTTTTCTCAGTTTAAATTTAGATCGTAATATATTTTCTATTTGTAACATTCAGACAAGAATGATCTTAAAGTCGAACTTAACGAAACTAAATTCACGAAAATTATCAATGTCGTTTAAACGCTTTATTCAAAATGTAATGGGATTTTAGTAATTATTGTCTTCTTTTTAAACAGATTTCTGTTAAGTTAACTTAACGAAACTTTTCAAGTTTAACCAAACGTAATGTTTTTCTATTTTCTACCTAGTCTCAGCTTGTGAGCTTAAGTCTTCACTTTCTATTTTTAAAAATTGTCCTCCTAAGAACTGAATTAGCTTAAAATACATATACACTTTTAGCAGTGTCGAAAAACTGTAGAGCCTTTGCCAAATGTTAAACTGTGTCTGTAAGTATTAAATGAACAGAACAAGATGTACTAATGATGTCTGTGATTCTAATCCTTTAATTTGTGCTTGCATTCATCCAACCCTTCTTCCTTACAACCATTTATTACCAATCCTAAAAGAAAAAAGTCAACGAGAACTAAACCAATCCAATTTTACTACGTGGTGCAAAATTTAGATTGTGCTCCTGAGACCAATATAATGAAACAAAGTAATGAAATTGTTTTGAATTTCGTTTTAAGTGTTGCACTATTTTCGGTTAGAAATTTTAGTGTCTTATTCAAAACTGTCTCAAATCTCTTTTAAGTAGCTTACATGTTCGGCCAAACCCATACATTTTAAAAATATAAGCTTTTGCCATAATTAGGACAATTATGTGGCTTAGTGAATTTTTTTGTGCCGCCCCATAATTTTGGCGCCCGGTTTTACTACACCATCTGCACCTATGGAAGGGCTGGCCCTGGATAAGCATCATAGGCAGAAATCGTGACTTTTATAAAGATGAGTAAAATTTAAATTTAAATACAAATTATCCATTGACAACTCCAGTTGTAATTTTTTAATGGCTTCAAATCTTACTAATTCATTATTGTCTGGAAGCAATTCTGTGATCCTGCCGAACGCCCATTTACATTAAGCCAAATAATTTTGCTTTTTTCGTTGAATTCAAATTTTTGATTCTTAAATTATCCACCTACGTACTAAAATTTGGTTCTTTATACGAAAATTTTGTTATCATTAACAAAAACTTGTTATCATTTTCACCAACCTACTCCCGCGCCTTAAGAAATATTATTATTAGTTTCACTATTTTGTTTACATAGGTCGTTTAAATATACTCTTTGACGTCTAGAGGGTTACTACTCTGGTAATCCCGTCGCTCCCTGTATTGCAGCAAAGTAAGGTAGTCCCTATGCCGTCAGCTCTGGAATCCCTGCAGTTGCTGCTGTATGTTTTGCTGCCTCGATAGCCTGTTTAAAGGCAGTTCGTCTAAATTAGGTCCAGGAAGAATCATCAACGATTCTCCAATTAAAAAATGTGATGGTGTTAGCACGTCCAAATTACATGGATCGTCACTGATTCTGCATAATGGTCTCGAATTTAACAATGATTCAATCTGGATTGTTAATGTTGTCATTCCTTCGAAGGTGAGCCCCAGAAAATCAGATATTACTGGATTTGTTGTTTGCTTAATGATATGTTGTTTTAGTTGCTGTAGTTCTTTGTTTGTGCCAACGATGTTCGATCCATTATTACACCAAATTTGCTCTGAAGTTCCACGTCTTGCAATAAATCACCTGAGTGCAGCCAAAAAAGAGTTCGTGTCAAAACTGCTAACAATTTCTAGACGGACTGACTTTACTGCCATACACCGTAAAACCACTACTATTTCCTTATCTGTTGTGGAGCTTTTCCATGTGCACACACGATGTGGTTTTTTGGTTGTATAATTGGGTGTTTCGATGAATATGGAAGTGACGATTTAGATAAACGTCCACTAACTCGAAGTAATCCATCCGGTAATGTTCCTTTCTTGTTAAGATTTGCTAACTCTGGTTTACAAGATGTTCTCTGAACTTTACGAAGAATTACCGTCTCAGCTTCATTCATCTCGGATGGGATAATTTTGCTTCTAAGCTGCTCTTGCTGCTTTATTCGTCTCATTCTGCCAAATTTTAAGATGTAAACTACAATTTTTCGTATTTTGTACTATGATACAAATTTTGATAGTAGACCTAGAATCACGTTATCTTCGATGCTTGTCTCAGTCAGTACGTTCATAAATTTTGATCTTTCCTCAAAATTACCATACCTAGGTTTGGATATAGTTTTCGATTTCGGCTAGTTCCTTTCATCTTTATTCAGCCACTCTAGACCATTCCACCACAGTTCAAGGGTATTCAAAACTTTCGGTTTGACCCCTCTTGAAATTAAATCGGCTGGATTATTCTTGGATTCGACGTATTGCCATTTGCTTCGTGGAATGGTTTCAAGGATGGTTGACGTTCGAATGCCTATAAAACTTTTCCATATTCGTGAAACATGGTTCCTGCTGGTTATCTGCAGCTGGTTATCTGCAGTATAAAACGATCATCAAATCCGTCCATGCGAATACGTCTATATCTTCGTACGCTAGAGACTCGATACACCACTTGACCGATTTGCACAAAAGCACAGTTCCACATAATGCCAATCTCAGGAGCGATATTTCTTAACCTTGCTTTTAGCATATAATATATTGATAGTGACTACGCCCATCTCATTGACAGCTCGTAGATAGACAACAGTTCCATACGCTGATTCAGATGCGTCACGACATGTTGGATTATGAAGTGTCGTCAGGCTTCGTGGTATCTAAAATGATTCCAGTTCTTGAAGTGATTTGTAGATACCCTGCAATGAATTTGTGATACTGTTGGGCAAGCTGGCGTCCGAAACTCGAAATTTAGCGACCATATTTTCTGTATTAGCATCTTAAACAAAATAATTATTGATGCACGCCAACCCATAGGGTCATAGACTTTAGATGCCGTTGATAATATTCTTCGCTTGGGCCAAGGTATCCCATCGTCACTTTGCTGTATCTTAAAGGAGAAAGTATCTAATTTTGAGTTCCAATTTATTCCCAAAGTTTTAATTGATTTAACATCTGCAATTAGTTTTGGTGAGTTGGTCTTCCATTTTCTCAAGATTGAATCCACCTTTACTAAGGATTTCGGTTACTTCCTTTTTTAGTTGTATGGATTCAGCGATGGTGTCACATCCTGTCAGCAAATCGTCAATGTAAAAGGCACTGTTTATTAAGTTGGTAGCCTTTGGATAAACTTGATGATATGATTTCGTAGTTTTCTTCAATATTTTAACAATCAGAAAAGGTGCGCAAGCAGTGCCATATATCGTCACCGTGTTAAGTTTGTACGCCTTAAGAAGTTTTCTTGAATTTCTAGAAATTCAAATTACTGAATTTTTTTATTAGGTTTTCTGATATGCTGCTGGAAATGAGTTGCCTAATGACAGTCTCGGTTTCTTGAATGGAACTTTTACAATGAAGCGACTACTAGCATCTCTTGCTGTGGTTTGTTCATAGTGTGCTTCACATATATTCTTTATAGATTACTTTGAACTGCTACATTTTCTACCTCCCAAAATTTGATAAGTAGCTGGTGTAGATCATCGATGTTAGTTTGAATGATCTAAAAGGTATTAATGTGTAAAATGACAGTATCTGGAGCATGATTGTTGCAAGTATCAGCGATTAACCAACCAAGTTTTGTTGATTGAATATTTGGAAATCTATCAATGATGCATTTTTCCGAACCTAATATACTTCGAAAAATACGTCGGCTCCGAGAAGTACATCAATTTTGTTCGGTTTAAAAAATTGTGAATAGGTTTCATTGGTAAGAAATTGGTTATGTTATGTATTTATGAGCCGTGGCATTTAAGTTACATAGCGTTTATCTATACGTGAATATATGGTCATATCGATTTTTCACTTTGTTTTTCCAGCCGAAGATGATGCTAAACCATAAATTGATATGGAAGATTTTCTTCGCTGTAGGCGTAGGCGTAGCGCATAAGATTCTGTGGCCAACGAGGATTGAGAGCCTGAGTCCAACAGCGCTCAAAAAGGCTGGAGTTCTCCGGTTCGAGACCTTATGTTGCTATTCGTATAGAATGTTGATGTAGAAGTCTTGATCCCGTTTTGGCATACATTTTAGCAGGCTTTTTAAATCCTAACGTTTTTCTTCGGCTAGCCTTTAATTATCTTTTGTATAAAGAACTATTTCGATATGCAATTTATTCAAAGATTCTTACATTTAACGTTTGCGGGTCCTAGAACTTAAAAGCTTCATTATCGAGTCGGTGGCGAACTCTTGAGCCAATTATTTTTTTGTATGAATTAATCTTTAGGGTATTTCCTATTATAAATGCCTAATTTTGGTGTAGGGAACGTTAGTATTATAACGTTTTTGAGCAGCTGTAATTAGTAGGCCAAAAGTACGCCGGCTTGTACTGGTTCAGAGTACTTGTTGCTCTATTGATCGAATTGAAGAGTTGTCCTTGCGAAACTTGACAGTGATACCATTGAATTGCGATTCTAAGGTTGACACTGCGACACTCTAGAAATCTATGACTATCTTAAAAATTTGTATATCTGAGGCAAACAAAGCTTGTAAAGTAGTAGGGACCAACTGTTTAATGGTCTTATGTTTGGTAAATTTTTTTATTGGAGTTATAGGCAAAACATAATTTTTACGACCGATGGCACGA
This sequence comes from Tipula confusa, assembly GCA_963556175.1. Classification (NCBI taxonomy): domain Eukaryota; kingdom Metazoa; phylum Arthropoda; class Insecta; order Diptera; family Tipulidae; genus Tipula; species Tipula confusa. Next base: position 86,533,320 of record OY744475.1, read on the forward strand.
ACGACTTTATGCCAACATGTTTGTCTTTATATTTTTTTAATTATTTTGTTATCGCCTGCAGAGGATTTTATTTGTTGACTTAATAGTCTAGGTATACGTTACACTATAGAGAGGCTCCCGAAATAAAATCAAACGAATTATTTTCTTCTTCAGGTTCGTCTTTAGGTGTCTGGGTATTTGTGTTTTCTTTCCGTCAATTAAACAGGTTTAAGCTAAGTTAACCTAGCTGAGATTAGGTGATTCACATTTTGAATATTATTTGATTTTTTGGTTAGTACATTGTTCGTTATACCATAACCTGCAACCCCAATTTTTATTCTGATAGTCGGAAACTTTTCAGGAATCCTAGAAAATCAATCTGAAGCAATTATTGGAAAGTGATAGGGCTACTTTTGCCATCGGAGATCAAGAGCTCTCAGTGTCAGTTGAGGATCGGGATTGTATCATGCGTCTGCAATCGATCCTTTAATTCTGCTTGCTAAGCGAGAAAACTTGGAGGGAATCAAAAACTAGCCTCGTGGTCCAAAGGGTTAGAAAGCCAAAAAAAACGAGGAGAACTGTCATTATAAAGGCACAAAGAACTAAGGAAATACAAGACTTTGACTTGTATTAGGAGTACCTGAAACTGGTAAAAGGGAAATTGAGGAAGGCACATATGACTACTTAGAGACTTTTCTGTGAGCAAATGGAACAGATCTCAGAGACTGAAACCACTAATCCTACTAGAATCAATCATTTAATAAAACCTGATGGTTCATGGACAGGTTCCAGCAATGAATCTTTAAAACTTAACATGGAAACTAGCTTTACACAAATCTCAAAGAAATTCGTTTTCAAAAAAACGATTTTTATGTGCGAAAAATGGTTTAAAGCCTCTTAAATTGTGTGGCCTGGATCGTATTATACAGCTCTCGAAAAAATTTGACTTATAAAGAAAATTTATAGCGGGTCTATATTCCTAGAAAATGGATGAAGGTCAAAGTAATTTTATCCTGAAAGCGAAAAAAAGCTCGTATGCCTACCCAAAGAAGTCTAAGGTTCCATAACACTTTCATCTTTTCTTATAAAGACTTTCGAAAGGCTAGTAAATGTATATACATTCAAATAAATATAAAAACTATTATTAGGGCAATGTCTCTTGGACAGGAGTATTCCTCGCTCGATATCGCCGTCGCCTTTAATAATGTTAAAAAACTTAAAACGGATGCAATCTTATAAGGGTTGCCATACATAGAGGTGGATTATGCCATAATCAAGTTAATTAGTCAAAAACGGGTAAGCAGGACACTAAGCTTTGAATTAGAGGAGCCCATTAAAAGAAGGTGGGTGGTTTAAGATAGCCCGCAAGAAGGCCTTTTGTATCCATTTCTGTGGAACATGGTGATCAATGGATTACTTCTGAAAATGAAAGAAGTAGATATAGAAGTAGTCGCGTATGCTGTTGGTGTGTCGAGTATACGGTCTCTGCTAAACATCTCAATTCATAATTAAAGAAGTAATGTAAAACCTGCTCCTATAATTATTACAATGTGGACTAGCAAGTATGGACTGAGAATCAACTCATCTAAGAAAAAGATGGTACTCTTCTATAAGACTTAGAAAATTCCAGTAGGTGCCCCATCTACCGTAAATGGCATTCGAATGGCTTTTACTGACAGACCAATATTTCTCGGCCTAATCTTAAACAGTAAATTTAGCTGAAAGCCTATCATAATTGGAATAGTAAATACAGATATTTTAATTGTTAAACTGGCTCTTTACCGCCATAGTAAGACCCGTTCTTATGTACATAGAGAGCGTTTGGGAGCCAGTACTGCATAAGACAACTCACAAAATATGATTAAACAGTTATAAAAATGGCCTATCTGCTTACAATTGTGGCGCTAAGAACAATTCCTTCGCGCCCCTCAGAATTCATGTTCTATATTTTTCTGATCGATATCTTTGGTCAGCAGGTGGCAGGTCAATATAATCACTTGACTAACTGCTGTGTCTCAGTGGAAATCCAAATCCCGTGATAAAAAACCTTTCAAACCGCTTTCCCTTTAAGACAGTCTTGGAAAAAAGGTCAATATTGGAAAACCAAGCTTTGTAGTTTTTTATGGACAACGCCAAGCTAGATGGTAATGTTGGTGTTGAAATGCTCTGTGATGCATTCAATTTGGATATATGTTCGTTTACTCGCCTACTGCAGCGTGTACCAAGCCGAAGTAATAGCGATTGAGGAAGCCTTGACTTATGCTTTGAGGCAAAATGTGATATCCACGAATGACATCTAATGATACCCTGGGACCAGTTCCTTTGGCACCAATTTGGCGTTGGTCTTAACAAAATGACTTAGCAAATCAATATTCAGATCATCTGGATTTCTGGTAATTTGTAATTCACGGAGAACTGCAGAAAAGTCTCATTTGGTAGGAAAAGAACGATTTTCCAACTGAATATAGATAAGATAGTTAAAGAGAAGTCCTGACATTAGAGAGATGAACCAACACCCTTGCATGTAAAAGAGCAAGATCTCAAATTTGCACGAATGTAAGCGGTATAGTGATAATCACAGTAAACTATGTTTTAAGTGAAAATAAAAGAAAACTGGGGTTTGGCAAAAATAAGACATTTGGGTAAATATGTAAAAGGCAAATTTTGGGATGTTTTGGGATCTTTTGGGATGTTGCCAGTAAGAGTATTGGAGAAGTAAGATCCTCGAGTACCACAATGGACTGATATTGGTCTAACAGTGTAGCAGCCACTTTAACTTAATCTACCCTTCCAATGTTGAATGTTATATACCACATCTCTTCGTTACGGTGGTATTGGATGTTATTTATTCGTGAATTTCGAGACAGGATTCATAGGCTTCGGGAAAAGTGGTTGATTTCTAAATGGTCTGCATTTTCAACTGTTCTCAATTTACTTCTCCGATGATAATATCCAAATAATTTTTATAGTTGCTTTGTTTGATAAGAAATTTCAAACATTTCATTAAAAAGTTGTTGCAAATATGCTTACACGTTTTATTTCGCCGGGTAAATTTTCGAAATTCGACTTTTTTTATTTGCCTGGGGGATTCACTTGAACATTCTCATTTTCTTGTGGTTAAGTGTTTTCCTCGGAAAAAAACATTAGAAAGACAAATTTTACCATTTTCCGTCTAATTTGTTGATTAATTATTTTTTTGTGGTTTTTGAAAACATATTTTTTCAACATAAAAATGGTAGCAGTTAAAATTTATGGATATTACTACCAGAATGTACCACATTTAAAAGCAACCAACAGATAAATTATCCAACAAATTTTTGTTTGTACATAAATATAACATTTAAAAATGTGGTCAAACAAAATTTCCACATCCTAACTAATTTTCCCTCGTTTTCCCTATATGATTGGGTGTTGTAGTGGTACTCTATCTTCTACTTCTATCTCGGTTCACGACGGTATTATGGTAAACGGAAAATAAATTTTTAAATTTTTAAATTGGTTAATTGTTTTGTTGGGTGTTCTGTTAAAATACATTTTCCGGAAAACTTATAAATTAAAATTTTTCTTATAAATTCATTGGGGTGCAATTAGTTTCGATCAGTTTTGGAATTTATTTATAAACGTGGGTGATTTGATTTATATGCATGCGGTTATGGAATGATAAACATAATTTGATCGACCTATATAGTCTACCTATTTCCTCGATCAAACATAATTTAGGCTTTACTTGACAATTAATGATTGCAAGGTAATCATAGCAACTTGTAATGCCATAAGGTCAATCGCACTTATCTATACCACTTTGGTTTACAATATCATAGTCCAATACTACCTTATCGAGTGTGTCGCCATTGGCTCCTTTGACTTTCTACAGGTATCCTTAAAAATCATTGTTAACAAACATGATGATAATGTGTACCAAAGAAAGTGATGATCGCATTAAATATCATTACCACGTGTAATTTGTCAGCCATTTGTCTTCTCACTTCGTAATCAGTGTCACATGAGTTACTAATGATTTATTTTATTGACCATTACTGTTCGTTTCGATGGCTACTAGGTGAATGATAAATATCTTTGTCAGTGAAATAAAATAACTTAAACAACGGGCCGCCAAACACACCTACACGACTACACAACTTTCAAAAACCTACGGAAAACTAATACTGTTAGGAAAAGAAGATACCTCTGAACCTAGCATAGACCCTACGCAATTAACCAACAAAAATAATCAATCAGCGTCCACACATGTGTCGAGACAAGATCGATTACCAGATGCATCAGAAGTCGAGTCAAAAATTGAACATCTTGTTGAATTAAGCCAGTTACCAAAATCTATATAGGCAATAGCTAAAGCAACAAGAGGTTTATATTGGAAAATCCGATTAGCTGAAGATATGCTGGAAAGTAACAATAGATCCAGACCAGCTATAAATCTAAAATTAAAAAACATGTAGATGATGATGAACTAAATCATGGGACTTCATGAAAAGATATGCATGGAAGTTTCATAAGAACAGGAACGTAATGCAACATATTTCGTAGACCAGCACTACGAAAATGTAAGCAATGCAAATAAAAACGTTGCAATAAAGTTATCATTACTGTTATAAGAAAAAGGAGGCAAACCAAAAATGATCAAGACTCGTCTACCACCTGTAGAGATCCCACATTTTTACAGGGACTACACGAAATGGGTAGGCTTTTCGGACACGTTAAAACGGTTAGTTCATAAAAACAACCAGCTGACAAACACGGAGGCCGTCGGAGGCCAATTAGGAGGATCAGCTGCAAAGTTTTTAAGCCGTTTAGAACCCACTGGTAGAAATTACGATGCAGCCTGGGACATATTATAAAATCGGCATGATAACAAGAAATTACTGGTGTCTAATCTATTAAACACCATAATAAATCAGCCAACGTAATCAACCGTATCTGCCTCTGCCATCAGGAACCTACACGATATAACAACGGAGTGTCTCCACGCATTAAAGAATAAAGGTATCGAGATTCAGACGTGGAGCCCTTTCATAATCATCAGGTTGTTGAAATATTTTGATAGTGCGTCAAAACGCCTATACTAAAAATCTTTAAAAAACACACAGGAATTTCAGAAAACACCTCAATGTTTGAAGTTTCTAGGGAGACGATTTCCGTTAGTGGAAATAAAACACTACCAACTAATCATAAAGGGGTCAAATTCAACTCTTGAGACATGCTTTTGTGGCAGCAACAAAACCAAAACAAGTAACTAACGTTTGCTTTTGCTGCCAAAAGAATCACAAGATCATTGAATGTCAACGTTTTAAAAACCTGAATATTTCAGAAAAATCAGATAGTCATGCTGCACAGTTTGTGCAGAAATTCTCTCGGTCAAAATCACACGACGACAGATTGTAGCTGTAAAATCAAATGTTTTACTTGCCAAGACAGGCATCATACCAGGCACCACGTGAAAAACCAAGAAAGTAGCATTGCCAAACTGACCATTTCAATATCTAACAAAGATTGTGGACCAGTACTCTTAGCAACAGCCCTAGTGCAAGTACAGAATATTTACGGTGATTTCAACATATTGCGGGCTCTAATCGACCCAGGGTCACAAGTTACTTTCATCACAGAGCAAGCTGGACAAAAAATAGGCCTGCCAAGGACATGGGTTTTAGCTGAAGTTTCTGGAATATCAGCAACAAAAGGATGCTCACATCAACAAATCGCAATAGGCATAGGTTCAAGATTTCCATTAATCTTCAAGGCAAAAACTAATGCTTTATTTTAGCGGACTATCGCTTAGCCAGAGCTTAATGGGTTTAGAAAGCAAACTTCAAAAATAAGTAATTCTAGCCGCACTACTTTCGATACTTTCGGAACAATTGATCTTTAAATAGGCACTGACGTAATGGAGAGATGATGTTAGAAGGAGTAAAAAACGATCCGCGTAATAAGTGTATAGCACAAAGAACAGAACTAGGATGCATATCTAGTCATCTTACCCAAGATAGAAACATCCAAATCACTCGGTTAAAAAGCTACATCACGTTAGCGGACATAGACAAGCAGTTAAAACGCTTTTGGGAATCTGAAGAACAACATTCTAAACTAAGCCTAACTGTTGAAGTGTTCGAATGTGAACAGTACTATGAAGAAACACACCAGCGTTTAGAAAATGGAAGAATTGAGGTTCAGATACCATTTGACAACAAAAACGTCAAAGAAGGAACAGCACAAAAACAGCACAGTATTGGGTTAAACAGTACAGTTGGGAACTGACATTTTGTACTACCGGGAAGTCTTCACTTCGAAGGAGTATGGAAAGCCGGAATCAAGTAAACAAAACAACATCTCCACAAAGTAATTGGAACTCATACATTAACCGTTGAGGAGCTCTCAGCACTTCTGGCTCAAATAGAGGCATGCTTAAACTCTAGACCATTAGCTCCACTCACAAATGATTTAGATGATGATATATTTTTAAGTCCGGCACACTTCCTGAAAAGAAGAGCCATCATATCAACGCCTCAACCTGATATTAAGAGTATCCACACCGTTACGAAATGGAACTTGCTGTCCAAAATATGTCAAGGATTTTGGAAAAAATGGCAAATGGATTATCTATGTTACAAGAAATGCCAAAATGGTTACAAGAACAACCGAACATCCAATTGGGAGAACTAGTAAACTTCAAAGATGAACAATTGCCTCCTACGCACTGGCTACTAGCAAGAGTCATTAAGATATATCCAGGATAGGATGGCATTTTTAGAGTAATCACACTTAAATACAAAAACTACTCGTTTAAAAAGAATATCACTAAAATATGCCACCTACCCATAACAAGTAAGCCAAAGGATCACATTAACAAGAAGGATAATCCGGTTCCAACAGTAGTTAAAGATGCAACCGTTACTCAATATATAACAACCCCACAAAATCTAGACGAAATTAGGCTACCCGTAAAGGACAACCAAAACCCAAGAAAGTAGCCTCACAGAATGTATCTGAAGTAAATCATCTTGCATTAGCGTTATTTTTTAACGTCCTACCTTACGCCGTCACCAGCCAAATCAAGGACGCACGAATACAGGTTCGATTTTAAATCCATCTGCACATTGCATTGCTCCAGTCAGCCTGTCGATCAGTACGATGGTTTGGCCCATGCATTCTGCACTCCAACAGAGGGTCATAGTTGGATTCTTCGTTATCACCGTATTTTACGGACATCGTAAAAAAAATTGGGAATATAGAGAATTTAATATTTTTGTAATACATGTCAAAAATTTGTTTTCACAAATATTTATCGTCGGTTTCAGATACAGCCTTAGTAGACAAAATGGAAAGAACTCATGTTTAATTAAAAAAAAAAAAAAAAAATCAAATAGAAAAAATTATATGACGAAAATAATGGTCACCCAAATAATTACTCAATGGAAGATTTGATTTAACCAAAGTAATTTCCTAACCAGTAAATGTCCACATAGAACAAGCGTGAGAGCAAAGTTACAGTACTTTACAGTACAAAGGTACAGAAGGGTCTGCTTAAACTGGAAGCGTATTCTTTAATTAATCGTAATATAGCAGTTACAGATGAAAATTATAATTAGGCGTGCAAGAAAATTAAACGTGGTTCACTCCCTTTTAAAATTATTTATGGAGCAACCAAACATATACCAAAGTGGTCTTAAATCACTCGATTACTTCTCAGATGAATCCGATAAGGTGATCATAGATAAAGTGATAAAGTTAAAGTTCGTGATCCATGGCTGATATATATTTTAGACAATAAATTTAGTCTAATATCAGAAATGAAAAACTTATAACGCTATATTGAGAACAAGAGCATCCCATAACTTTGACTTTACTTATTATACGATTTTACCGACTGCACGAGATTATACAAGATAATGATTAAAATGTACTGAAGCGAAAGCTTTAATTACAACAAAATCAATTTACGATTCAGCGATACTACTTGAAGTGAACGCTCTAATTACTAATCGTTTACCATCAAGAGTGCCAAGTTGCAAAATCACCTGCAAAAAAAGAAAATTATTCCAAAAATTACAAGTACCTGATTCTGATTTTGAACGGCTGGCATATAGAGACATTCTGATAGGAGCAGATAAGATACTGACATAAATATACAATTAGAGAAGGATATCGATAAAATGTTGTACAAGTTATGGAAGATAGAGAAGATACTACAAATCAAAGGGCTTTCACCAGAAGATAAACAATTTATGCAGACTTACAAGAGACGAGAAGAGTGAAACAAGGGTAGTGAATGGTTGTAAAACTTCCTTTTAAAACTCTAAAAATTCCTTTTTAAGGAAAATTCACTTAAAAAAAAGGTATTCAAATGCCTTTAGTTTTTGTGATGAACCAGATAGGCGAAGTCATCCTGAGTCATTGTGAAATTAAAAATATTGTTTCAGAAGCTTTGGTTGCAAAAAATTATTGGGACGACAATTTGCCTGATCTTTTTAAAAAAAGGGTACCAAAATATATGGGGAGAATTTGAATACTTGCAGCGCATAAAAATTAATCAGTTTTCAAATCTTTACGCTGATGTACAACTACTTGGTTCCTATCCAGAGCCAAGTGAAGAAACCTCCTGCACTGTTGCATACAGTAGGGCAACAAATAAGAACGGAGAAACGTCTTTTACCTTCTTGACTTCGAAGACAAAGGTTGCAACAGTTACAAAAATTGAATATCTAGACTTGAGCTGCGTGCGGCACATATTTGGCAAAGCTAATTTCTAAAGTTAAAGAGGCAAAATTCCATTTTGCGAAATACTATGCTTGGATTCAACGATTGTACTAATTTGGTTATCCACATACCCTGGTCGGTGGAAAACATTCATGGCAAACCGAGAAGGCCATAATGATAAATTTTTCAGACACCACTGGGCATATGTGAAATTGGCCGACTATCCTGCAGACCATGGATCCAAAGGAGTATTATCTAAGTCAACTAGTAAACTTACGGCAATGGTAGTTTGGACACGATTGGTTGCAGCTACCAGAACGCATATGGCCCACAGAACAGTCGGACTAACATTTAATCAATTCTTAGTTTAAGGGGACGTGAGAATATGAGCCATACTGTAGAATTGTGTGGTATGTGTCAAACATGCGTTTAAAACTTGTTCACAGTTAATAGGCCATTTACCTTTGGTAGATCGGTAACACCAACATGACCATTTATCAATTTCGAAGTATATGAAAGAACGAGGTGGGACAAATCTAGTTAAAGACATATTGAATATGTGAGCGAATTAACCTTTGAGGCCTACCTAGTGACACTTGAGGGGTCAAATTTGGTTGGATCAAACCGAATTCTAAATGAGGCTTATAAAATCATTCAAAATATTAATCAGAATTATATCACTTCAGAATATTCAAGTATTAATGGTATATGCTGACAGTTAAATCTTCCAGCCTCTCCTCATTTTGGCAGATTATGCGAATCCGGTGATAAATTCATCAGGACAAACAATGATAATTTAAAGAGATGACCACATTGTTATGCCAAGTAGAAAATATATGAAACTCGAGACTGCTTTGCTCAACAACGTGGAAGTTCAGCCTCCTGAGTTTGAATTAGGTAGCAAACAACGTAGATCCAAATTCTTATGGCACAACCAATATGTCAAATTACTCTAGATGATTCCTTGCAACAAGCAAGCGAAACAATAAGGAATTAAAATCAAAGCTCAAAAAAGGTAATATCTATTAAATTAACACTTTTTACTGTTGCAGGCGATTTTTTCCGGCTACTGATATTCAATCTGATGTTGTAAAATATTTTCGAAGTTGCCTGGAATGTCAACGTGTAAAAATTAGACATCATACGCATTCGCCGTTGGAGAAATTCAATGCATCGGGTGAACGATTCGCTCACACAAATATTGATAAAGTTGGAACTTTTTTACAATCCAAACAAAATCACTAACACCTTTCGATAATTGACCATTTCGTACGTTGTTTGGAGGCAAGCGAATAATTCGAGGTCTTTGTGCAGTATTCGCCTCAGGCTATTGCGAGTAATGTAGCTGCAATCGGCGTCGAATTGAGGTTGGTGAATTTTGTCCTACACTATAAAGGCTACTGCTGCAATATTATCGGGCATGCACCCGAGTTTAGCGATCACTTTTATTATCCGAAAAGTAAGTTTTCCTCAATAACTTTTTTCACCAATTTTAATACTGCGGTTCCTGCTTGGTGTGGTCATAATTTCAAGCGTTATCATAGTAAAAGTATTGCCATTACCTTAAAAGATTTTATAATATGGCGTAAAACGAATGTTTTTCAACTTCAACGACATGTACTTTGTTAAAGCACAATTTCAATGGTCAAGTGTTCAACTGAATAATGGTGCAAATTTTGCGTTATACTTGGGAATTTTAAACATCAAATAAATGATAGGGTGTTTTAATTAAAAACGCAAAACATTAACTAAATACCTACAACAATACAATAAAAAAATGATTTCAATTCCATTTCAATTTCTTCAATTCTGTTTCCGGTACCCCAAACCCTGTCAATACAAATAACGCTAATAATAATAACAATAGTAATAATTTTTACTTGTGCAATACAAAAAGAATTCAACTAAAATTGAATTGATTGAAAGAATGAATGTGTCTACACATCCATAGATTTATAATAAAAAGGAAAATGGAAAACGCAAAAAAAAAATATGTGTTTGAGAAAAATCAGAGTGGAAACGATACAATTTTTCTTTTGTTCGAAGCGATACGGTTGAATTGGATATTACAACTTGAAAATAATAAAATATAACTCAAATTGTTTGATGAATGAAAATTAATTTTTTAAATTATATTTTGAATGGATATATACGGTGTGCACGAGAAGCTTCGGAACCATTTTAAATCTTGAAGCGATGTAGCAAAGAAAACAGTATAGCATAGTGATTTTAAATTAATTTAACCTTGAGATGACCTTTGAAAATTATCTTAAAATTTAATTTCGTAATCAAAAACAATTGGAGTGATGTTTACTTGTATAATCCTTTTTCTCTCTGACATTAAAAATCAATATTGTATAATGTTTTCCCGGTATTCCTCTCCACACAGCAAATTTTTTTAGTGATAATCGGGAATAACTTCCAGATGAATTACATTGGTGCAGTTGCACATGAATATAGCAATGTAGGCGTTACCTAATTAGGCATCTCTACCTGTTTTTGTGGCTATCATGATAGGTCCTGCACAATCTATTCCAACATTAGAGAATTGCTTAGCTTGGGATACTCTAGCCATTTTCTGATGGTGCATAGTAGTTAAATATTTTTTGCAAATCACACAATCTTTAATTAATTTCATAACCATATTACGTCAATTTACGATCCAATATCGACCGGTAACTCCTCATACCAGAATATTTTTCCAGATATTTAGCTAGAGGTGTTGTAAAATATTCTTGTATGTTATGATAGAAAATGAAATCCACCCTAATGGATCAAACACCCGACTGGACTCCGACAATATTATTCGTTTGGTTTATGCCCTTTCTTTCATAATTTCTACCTTAAATGTGAAACAGTCTGAGGCTGGAATCCAATGAAGTTCAATTGGTTTAAGTATCCTCTAGTGGGAAATGGTGCAGAGACTGTTCCGTAGGGGACCGTAAGTAACCGGTCTTTGACTTCTTTGTTTTGATCTTGCTTCCATAAAATCCGTTGATAGTTTACATCGATTTTATCAACCCAAATCTGGCGATTCTTTTTAGTATATCTGCCGTTATTACATATTTATGGTTTTGGTCATAAAACATTTAATTCAATTGATTTGTAATATTAAATCAAATTTGTTTAAGTCTAATTTATATTAATTTTAAAGTTTTGTATCAATTAAAGTGTATATAAATTAGATTTTTGGCAATTATATCTTCTGATGTATGAAAGGGATATTTTTTTGGTTGGCCAAAATTTAGTAAGTGTGTCTTTGATGTCATATCTAAATGAAAATTAAGACTAATTGACTCAATAAAATTATTTATTCCACTAGAACCAGCACTAACATAACCATAAATGATATTTTGGGCGACAAAATTGGTAACATCGGCGCCGAATAGAAAACTAACTGTGCAGTTGAATATAATTGTGGATCAGCTAATTTAATTTTCGATAAATTTGTCGCATGTTCCATTCTTGACTTTGGTGGATGAGTTATCAATGAAATTCGATCCAATATTAATGCAATTACTTTGATAGATTCCCCATCGTTGTACCTGCAGTAAACTTCAACTTATATTGCTCCTCTTGAAAAAACACTCTTGTAGCTAACCTACTAATAGCAATTCGAAGAGATTGTTTTTGTAACTGAAGCTTATTTGCTAATCTTTTATCAATGCTTGTGAGCTTGAATTAAGCATAACCTTACAAAAATGATAGTTCCCAAGTGCATCCTAGACCCTCATTAAAGCAGTTGGCAATGTAGCAGTGTAATAAATCGAAGCGTTGATTTGCGCATTTGCATTGGTTACTTCAGTTTGCCTGGAGCCAATTATCTGTTGGTATTCAATGACAACTTAATAAATTCCTTGCAATTGGATAAATAATGTTCGTTGTTACATTTAGGGCTTCCATATTCAAATTTGTCATGTGACGTTTATAGGCAATATTCGATTTATTTTCGACGGTTCTGCTTTTTCTAATGCATTGCTGCTTTTAACTAGAAATTTCAATAAAGTGTAGCAACTGGTGATGGTGAGCTTTGATCATTATCTTACTCCCAAGCTCTTCTAGTTTCTCGTAATCTTCGAAAGAAGATTAAACACAATTGAACCCTGCTACCGAAGAAGAAAGTTTGGAAGGTAAATCCATAAAATAATTAGGAATAATAATTAATTTAGTTTATCCTCCATTTGCTGCCCTTCACGATTTCAAACCCAATTTGATTATTGGTGGAGAATTAGTCTTTAGTATTTGAATTCCAAATTTAGTAAAATTCGGTTGAAAATTCCATGCTTTCCTGTGATAATGCAGAGCTCTATCATAGGTAACCGTTATTTATATCGTGCTACTCGTGGGATCAATTATGGAATCTGAACAAAAAGATGAAATCAAAAACAAGGAGAGGTTAACCAATCAAAACAACGATACAGTACTGATGAGGCTAGTAGTGGTATAGCTGGAGTAACAGTCTCACCCATGCCAGATAAAAATTCTGTCTGAGGACAATGACATGAGGACAATGACAAAGAAGAATAACTGTTTAGATAAAGTGGGTGCCTGCAATGCTCACCGTTTGAAAGTGCACCCACATTGAACCACCAAATTTCACAATCACTTACTAACTGGTCAGCATTTTCCAGTCCAGAGATCTTGAGTTTGGATAAAATATCAATCATTTAGCCTAGTTTATTAAAGGTATAATCGACATTCACCACGAAATAAGGAAAATGATAGGACTTGTAAGAACAACATACAAGTGAACCATCTTTAAGTCAACGAAACGGGTTGATGTGGAGTTCCAAACTACTGGGAATGCAGTGGCGGAAAATATAAATTCAGAAAACTCAACAGAAAGTAATTTTCACAGAAAGTAATAAAATTGCCTGTTCATTCCTAAGAGTACAAATGTTGGCCAACAAATGTTGACGGTAAGGAAACTAAAGAAAAAACCGGTGACGTTGCCTAAAGAAATACATGAGAGCAAAAGCGTCAGAGCATCTAACTCATTAGTTACATGCATGATGGCACCTTCTATGATGAGTAAGAAAAGCACGATGGCAAAGTCTTTATTAGGGCAAAATAGTAAAGACGATATTGAGTGCAGTCTAAGACCTGCTGACACAAACCGCAGTTGTACACAAACCGCAGTTGTTGTGGTTCCAACAGTCGTTGCTCAAAAAATGACTGAGGTTGTAATTATCCGTATAGGCTGGGTTAGATGCCGTATCCGTAAAGTAGCAAGTCCAGTGAGATCCTATAAATAATTGCAATCTGGTCACCGAATAAACTCGTGTTTAGAGATGATAAAGCCGACGGAAAGCACATTACTGGTGTCGTACCCAGTACGACAAAAGGCGATAGGGATAAACCGTAAATGATGAAGATAGTCCAAATAAACCATAATCAGTGTAAAACTGCACAACACCTCTTACCGCCGACTATATACGATACAATGTTTTGTGAACAGTACAAAAACGAGAAAAACGCGCATTGGTTAGTGACATCAACGGCCAGGCTCAAATCTAGGCATGCGAAGGTTTTGCCATCCAGGAAGGTGCATAGAGTTTTATTGGATACGTTAGAACAAAAGTCAATGGAAGACATAATATCTACAGTTCCTCTAAATGAGTCGATTGAGCGATTCATCCACTTCTTGGACTGTTTAGTGTTCGCTGTTAGAGATCATAGTCCGACATTAATTTCATGAGATTTCAATGAATGGGCAATTGAGTGAGGTAGTAGTAAAATAAATAGTAGAGGTCGTGCTCTACTGGATGCTTTCTTAATTCTGTTTATATCGTCCTGTGCACCACTGGTAACACACTTAAATTCAGCAGCGGCATTAATGTTCATGTCACAGCTTTAACGTTTGTTTGTGAATCTCTCTATAGAAGAAGAGTCACTTGAAAAGCTGCAATATCTACACGCACAGTGATCACTAGGCTATTCTGTGTTGACTTCGTCAAACATACCCTAGGAGCACCATCCAAAACGCAGGATGGAAAAAAAATGTTCTGACGAAGATATCTACAGGTATATACCTGTTATTCTAACGGAATCTGCCAGCTTACTGGTTGAATGAGTAAATTGCATTACTCCGGCAATAAAGCATAAAATACAAGATCATGCCATCAACCATATTCAGCGTCTTCAGTATCTATCAGGGATATACGTCGATACGTCAACAATTATAGTCGACGTTGACGCGTCAACAATGCGTCAACTTTACGTCAACGTCAATTTCATGTCGACAGTGATATAATGTCAAGAAAGAGAATTATTTCGATAATTTCTTTTATTTTTGTTTCTTGTTTTTGCTTTTTCCTCCCTAATTCTATCCGAATTTTGCATTAATTTTTTATTTTGTTTTAGTTTACAAGAGTAAGATACAATTAATGTGATAGTTTTACAATTAATGTGCCAACGACTCAGCAATAACTTTAAGTAAGAATACAACATATTGAGTCCACATGTTACTGACCAGTGAAATGTTAAAAACTTAACGAAAATGTTTCGTTTAAATCAACTGTCATTTAACAAAGTTAACAGAGCTAAAATTAAGAAGCAAACTGTATGAAATGTCAATTAATTTTATACTCAACCTCCAACCAAGATAATTAGCGAATTAGCCAGAAAAAGTAACATTCGTCAATTTCCGCAATGTTAGACTATAAGACGGATCCATATAGATATTAGATATGTTAAACCTTAATTTTTCTTAAGTTTGTTTCCTTAATTTTTCTTAAATTGAGCAAATGACTGATTTTCTCTTAAAATAACTGCCGAACTGAACTGATTGAGTTGAATGACTTTAGGTAAAATAGAAATAACGGGTTTTCCAATAAGAGGCTTCATTTTGATAATAAAAAAAACGAGTATTTTTTAAGAGAAATCAATGAATGTTTATTTTATTGTAAAAAGGAAGATATGCCATTAACATTTGAAAACGATATCAGTCAGGAATGGCCGCCACGGCTGTGCTTGCAGCACCATATCCTTTTCATGAAATTTTCTACGACCAATTCTCACATTTGCGGCTGTATGTCCTCGATAACTTCACAAATTCCATCTTTAAGGTCTTGAATCGTTTGTGGAGCATTGGCATAGACCTTATCTTTCACGTGGTCTCCTAGAAAAAGTCTAAAGGTGTTAAATCACAAGTTCTCGGTGGCCAATTCTGATGACCTATTCGAGAAATAACACGGTCAGGAAACATTTCTTGCAAAATTGCAATTGTTACGTTGCTTGTGCGGCATGTAGCGCCGTCTTGCATATAAACGTCACCCATATCAATATCTTCCAATTCCGGCCATAAAAAATAATTAATCAAAGATCGACGAGGAATCGACAAACCTGGGGTTTTTCAATACTACGGGCTACAGCAGCAATAGTTTCAGTTGTTCTTGAGCAGCACATACGGTTTCGATTCATCATATCACTAACTTGTCCCAACAGTAAATTTTTCCACCAGTTTCACTATTGCCGGCCGAGAAGGTGCTTCACGACGACCAAAAAGTGCTTTAGATTTGCGAAGTGTGACTGTAAAATTTTCACCATTTTTGTAGTGAATTTTAACAATTTCAATGCGTTGTTGAAACGTGTATCGTACCATTTTTAGTAATGGCGTAGTTTATTCTTGTCAAATGTCAATAGATGAGAGCTTCAAAATTGACAACGGCCCAAATAGTAGGCTATTCAAAATGAAACTTCTTATTGGGTAACCCTTTATTTTTAAATATTTAAAATAGAAAAATATTAAAACCCAAATTTTTTTTGGAATTCGGCGGACATGAAAGTTTCTAAAACTTCTAGTTTGGCCAGAACAACTTGAAAAAAAAAATTTCCAACTGGGTTATATCAAAACTAAAAAATAAATAAAAAGAAACAAATAAACGTGCTATTTTTCTATTTTTATTGTTGACGCGTCAACAATTCACGTCGACAAAACTTGTAATTGTTGACTTTACAAAAATGTGTCAGCAATGATTGTTGACGTCGGCGTTTGTTGATGTTGCACATCTCTGGTATATATGGACAGAATTATTATTAGAAGAGATAACCATACCTAAATGGGTATGGACTGAATTCATAATCGCGCTTCATGGATTCTGGGACAAATACAAGTTCAGTACTGTGAAGACATAAAGTTCTAAAGGAAATCCTGCTGTTTGCGCTACCAGAAGAGCACATCCAAATAAATTAAAAAACACACATTATGGGGGACTGGACACTCTAAAGATAATCAAGTGAAGATATTAATGCCATAGGTCCTTTTGAATAGAAGAATCATTTCTCCAGTGAAAATATAGATGAGTCGTCTTGATCAAAAAAGATAATAATTTAATTACTAGGTAGTCTTTTGTGGTCACCAACAGCCAACTCTATCAGTCCCTATCATATATACAGATTTGAAAAAATGAGATACTCCATCCTGGAGAGAAACGCAATAGACCAAGAAGAAGTACCATCAGCATAATATGAAACATAGCAGGTGACATATTTGGAGTACTTAAAAGTCGTAATGCAGAACATGACAATTAGGACATAGAAAATACTAAAACGAAAACAAAACTTCTCTCTATTACGTCACCATCAATTTTCTTAAAAAAAAAAACGAAGTTGAGACAATACAGCATTTAAAAATGTATAAGACCAGATCAACAAAAGACGTGTTGCTTCCAAGACATCAAAACTTAGACAAAATTCTACCTCATGTATCAATGAATGTCCTGTAAAGGTAGAATATGTGGCAATATGTAGTTTTTAAACTAGAGGTTCGGATTTTAACAAAGGAGAAATATGTCTTCCAACAAGCTCACGTAACCTAATAGCATTTCTAAGCTTCATATAACCATATGACCAGCAATGGTTTACTTTTCTTTCTGACAATGTTACACCATGACCAGTACTAAATAATTGTCAAACATGATTTTTATCATTAAAAATACACTGACCTGCACACTTATCCATCCAGTATATTCATTTTATACCAATAATTCAATATGTGAGATACAATATTGAAATAATTGGCTAAGCCAAACGACTGTCGCAGTATTAAAACCAAGAGACAACTTAAAAAATATCAGAGCTACAAAAATAATATAATAATATAATATAACAAAAGTAATATTAAATTAATATAAATTAGATTTAAAAAAAAATTATTAAAGATTACAAATCAATTGAATTAACCGTTTAATGACCAATACGTCATGTAATCATCGAAAATCTAATTTATATACACTTTATTTGATACAAAACATTAGAACTAATATAAATTAGATTTGAAAAAAGTGACACTTTGTTTGGTACAAAACTTTAAAATTAATATAAACTAGATTTTAAAAGTTTGATTAAATATTAATCCAATTGAATTAACCGTTTTATGACAAATGCGTCATAAAATCGCCTAAATTTTAATTTATATACACTTTATTTGACATAAAAATTTAAAATTAATGTAAATTAGATTTTAAAAATTTTATTGAACATTAAAAATCAATTGATTTAACTGTTTTATGACTAATCCGTCATATAATCCCCGAAAATCTAATTATTATACACTTTAATTTCCACAAAACTTTAAAATTATTTTAAATTAGATTTCAAAATATGGAATAAACATTACAAATCAATTGAATTAACCGTTTTATGACAAATGCCGTTTGACCAAAAATTAATTAAATAAAATTAAATAAGGGCATCTTGCACCGATTACCGAAGTGTGTATATCAAACATCATTCGTTACCTCCTACAATATTCACCAATTCGTAACAAGTGGTTCAAAACGTCTCTTTAGAGACGTTTACTGCCTTTATATCATAGTTACAAGTACATCACAAGCACATTGCAATAACATCGCAAATGAATGACTATCATCTATGGATTTGTTTTTATTAAAAAATTCAACCATGAATTTCTAATAGTTAAGTTGAAAGTTCATAGTTCAAATGTAAACACTGACTTCAAACCGAAGTCAATTTGCAAAAATTATACATAAGCTCGTATTTAGATGAGATGTTAAAACGAGACATCATATAAATAAGAATAATTGTATTTCTAAAACCACAATTTATAATTGTATATTAAGATTAATTGTGACGACATAATGTATATCATATAAAGCATACACACACATAAAAGTACAAATGCAACAGACAGATAAAATATTTTCATCTCTCTGATAAATTATAAGCGCTCGAAACAAAAAATTGGATTTTAACCCCAAAACCGAAAAACGTTGAAATAAAAATTTTCATAATTTTTCATATTTTATTTTCCCAACCCAATAAAGCACAAAAATGCTGGAGATCTATAATACACCGAATAAGGAATGATTTATATAAACCAATTGCTCATTTTTATGTTTCGAAAATGTTGCTCATGCTTATACATAACAAAAACAAAAAAAAAAAAAAACTTTTAGCAAATGCTCGCGGAATAAATCCAAAACCAACAATAGAATGATGAAAATGCTTTGCATGTCTTAACATTTCGCTGTATAGTGTGTAACAGGTTTTTATACTTTGGTTGTAAAAAATCGTTTTCCATCAAACGAAATGTTTAACCTTCTCTCCCCCCTAATACATGTATCCTCACAAATCTTACAGATTTTAGTTTAGAATGTATGCAAATTGAATATATTATGAGAAAAAAATGTGTACGAAAGATGTGCGTATGTATGTCGATTCATTTTAAAATGTTGGAATACCATACAGCTTTTTTGACAAATCCGAATCAAGCTTTTATGTACAATTTGTGTTTGTTCTTCTTAAATTCTCATCGATGTAACTGACATGCTAAAATTCATAGCACTTTTTAATGCCTGAAATTGTATTCGGATTTGTCAAAAGATTTTAATGTCAGAATCAAAATTTAAAGTGGTTGGCTTTATAAAAATTTAACACCCCGTTTAGGTTATGATGGAAGAAATACAACATACGTATAATAAGTTATTGTCTTTTTCAAAAGAAAGCGGGACCAGTGTAACATTTTTGTCAAATGCCTACTGTAAGTTTTCCGGTTTTTTATAGCCAGTGGAACCGAATATCTTTTGTGTTGTAACAAAAGTTTGTGAGCATCTTTATTATATTACAATTTGTTGGCTCATTAATCACAGGTTTCTGCCTGATTTTGATTTCTTGATTTTCATTATTATTTGTGGTTTTGGTCTCCTGAGCGTACGAGACCCCTCTCTAACAGTATCGAATTGTTTGTTTGGCTTTTGCTGTAGGCGCTGTACTACTGATACTTTTTTCGGTAGCTGAGCATTTAGCATTTTCTGATATAACTGGCTACCTTTGTAACTAGCCGGATGACCTTTTCCTCTGCACAGTGCACAAGTTGGCATAACATTTCATGTTTTTTTACATTGATTTGTATGATGGTTCTCTGCACTTTTGACACATTTGGCTTCTTTATTATATAGAAGTTCTTCGTGTGTCCTAACTGTTTCACTTTTAAACTGATAAGTATTGTATGGCTTTGGTTCACGGGCAGTAATTTATTTCCTACCTACCCGCCGATAAGCTGGTTAGGGCATTCTCCGATCCGCCACCTGGGGACACGTCCGATGAAGGTTTGGCTTCTCCACACAAGCCGATTTTGATTAATGATACCATTATCATAAGCTTGTAACACCAGTATAAATACTGCCATTAAATATTCATACATCTTCACCAATTATTTCGAAGCATAAAAATCCGGACAGTGGTACCCTTTTGCAAATTTTCGAAAATCAATGAATAGTCAATAGCACACAATAAGGGGTAAAATTGAAAGCAAGTTAAACTTCAAACCAATTTCCACACACCCATTTCTCAATTCAATACATTATACAGACGATTCAAACGCGATCTAGAACTTGATCATCTATATACTGATTTTTTAACTGAATATAGCCAGCTTGGCCACATGATAAAGATTGATGGTCTGACTATAGTCAAACTATGGATAATATTCAACGCATAATCAAAAATTGGTGAGATTCCGTCGTTCAACAACATGCTGCTAACGCTACAAACATTTTGAATGAATCAGCCGTGGTCTCTTCGCGCGTTTATCCAAAGGTCACCAAAGTCATATAAAAGATGTCTACGTGGATGATGTTCTTATCGGTGCTAACACCATTAAAGAGTTGGTTACACTCACGAGTTACAAGACGAGTTTTGATTCGCAACCAATTTTTCAATCAGGAAAACGCCCACAATACGATAGATCCGTTTCGACTTTGAACCAATATTTTTCTGGTAGGTCTAGATATGTAGAATTCAAAAATGCTATTTTTAAGTCGCTGCGACGTCTAGTTTCCGAGATATAGCCGTTTAAAGATTTAAAAAATCAACTTAATCGGAGGACTTTGAACCAATATTTTTCTGGTAGGTCTAGATATGTAGAATTCAAAAATGCTATTTTGAAGTCGCTGCGACGTCTAGTTTCCGAGATATAGCCGTTTAAAGATTTGAAAAATCAACTTAATCGGAGGACTTTGAACCAATATTTTTCTGGTAGGTCTAGATATGTAGAATTCAAAAATGCTATTTTTAAGTCGCTGCGACGTCTAGTTTCCGAGATATAGCCGTTTAAAGATTTGAAAAATCAACTTAATCGGAGGACTTTGAACCAATATTTTTCTGGTAGGTCTAGATATGTAGAATTCAAAAATGCTATTTTTAAGTCGCTGCGACGTCTAGTTTCCGAGATATAGCCGTTTAAAGATTTGAGAAATCAACTTAATCGGAGGACTTTGAACCAATATTTTTCTGGTAGGTCTAGATATGTAGAATTCAAAAATGCTATTTTTAAGTCGCTGCGACGTCTAGTTTCCGAGATATAGCCGTTTAAAGATTTGAAAAATCAACTTAATCGGAGGACTTTGAACCAATATTTTTCTGGTAGGTCTAGATATGTAGAATTCAAAAATGCTATTTTTAAGTCGCTGCAACGTCTAGTTTCAGAGATATAGCCGTTTAAAGATTTGAAAAATCAACTTAATCGGAGGACTTTGAACCAATATTTTTCTGGTAGGTCTAGATATGTAGAATTCAAAAATGCTATTTTTAAGTCGCTGCGACGTCTAGTTTCCGAGATATAGCCGTTTAAAGATTTGAAAAATCAACTTAATCGGAGGACTTTGAACCAATATTTTTCTGGTAGGTCTAGATATGTAGAATTCAAAAATGCTATTTTTAAGTCGCTGCAACGTCTAGTTTCAGCTATTTTTAAGTCGCTGCGACGTCTAGTTTCCGAGATATAGCCGTTTAAAGATTTGAAAAATCAACTTAATCGGAGGACTTTGAACCAATATTTTTCTGGTAGGTCTGGATATGTAGATTTCAAAAATGCTATTTTTAAGTCGCTGCGACGCCTAGTTTCCGAGATATAGCCGTTTAAAGATTTGAAAAATCAACTTAATCGGAGGACTTTGAACCAATATTTTTCTGGTAGGTCTAGATATGTAGAATTCAAAAATGCTATTTTTAAGTCGCTGCAACGTCTAGTTTCAGCTATTTTTAAGTCGCTGCGACGTCTAGTTTCCGAGATATAGCCGTTTAAAGATTTGAAAAATCAACTTAATCGGAGGACTTTGAACCAATATTTTTCTGGTAGGTCTAGATATGTAGAATTCAAAAATGCTATTTTTAAGTCGCTGCGACGTCTAGTTTCCGAGATATAGCCGTTTAAAGATTTGAAAAATCAACTTAATCGGAGGACTTTGAACCAATATTTTTCTGGTAGGTCTGGATATGTAGATTTCAAAAATGCTATTTTTAAGTCGCTGCGACGCCTAGTTTCCGAGATATAGCCGTTTAAAGATTTGAAAAATCACTTAATCGGAGGACTTTGAACCAATATTTTTCTGGTAGGTCTAGATATGTAGAATTTAAAAATGCTATTTTTAAGTCGCTGCGACGTCGCTGCTATTTTTAAGTCGCTGCGAAGTCTAGTTTCCGAGATATAGCCGTTTAAAGATTTGAAAAATCAACTTAATCGGAGGACTTTGAACCAATATTTTTCTGGTAGGTCTAGATATGTAGAATTCAAAAATGCTATTTTTAAGTCGCTGCGACGTCTAGTTTCCGAGATATAGCCGTTTAAAGATTTGAAAAATCAACTTAATCGGAGGACTTTGAACCAATATTATTCTGGTAGGTCTAGATATGTAGAATTCAAAAATGCTATTTTTAAGTCGCTGCGACGTCTAGTTTCCGAGATATAGCCGTTTAAAGATTTATAAAATCAACTTAATCGGAGGACTTTGAACCAATACTATTCTGGTAGGTCTAGATATGTAGAATTCAAAAATGCTATTTTTAAGTCGCTGCGACGTCTAGTTTCCGAGATATAGCCGTTTAAAGATTTGAAAAATCAACTTAATCGGAGGACTTTGAACCAATATTATTCTGGTAGGTCTAGATATGTAGAATTCAAAAATGCTATTTTTAAGTCGCTGCGACGTCTAGTTTCCGAGATATAGCCGTTTAAAGATTTGAAAAATCAACTTAATCGGAGGACTTTGAACCAATACCATTCTGGTAGGTCTAGATATGTAGAATTCAAAAATGCTATTTTTAAGTCGCTGCGACGTCTAGTTTCCGAGATATAGCCGTTTAAAGATTTGAAAAATCAACTTAATCGGAGGACTTTGAACCAATATTTTTCTGGTAGGTCTAGATATGTAGAATTCAAAAATGCTATTTTTAAGTCGCTGCAACGTCTAGTTTCAGAGATATATTTTTAAGTCGCTGCGACGTCTAGTTTCCGAGATATAGCCGTTTAAAGATTTGAAAAATCAACTTAATCGGAGGACTTTGAACCAATATTTTTCTGGTAGGTCTAGATATGTAGAATTCAAAAATGCTATTTTTAAGTCGCTGCGACGTCTAGTTTCCGAGATATAGCCGTTTAAAGATTTGAAAAATCAACTTAATCGGAGGACTTTGAACCAATATTTTTCTGGTAGGTCTAGATATGTAGAATTCAAAAATGCTATTTTTAAGTCGCTGCAACGTCTAGTTTCAGAGATATATTTTTAAGTCGCTGCGACGTCTAGTTTCCGAGATATAGCCGTTTAAAGATTTGAAAAATCAACTTAATCGGAGGACTTTGAACCAATATTTTTCTGGTAGGTCTAGATATGTAGAATTCAAAAATGCTATTTTTAAGTCGCTGCGACGTCTAGTTTCCGAGATATAGCCGTTTAAAGATTTGAAAAATCAACTTAATCGGAGGACTTTGAACCAATATTTTTCTGGTAGGTCTGGATATGTAGATTTCAAAAATGCTATTTTTAAGTCGCTGCGACGTCTAGTTTCCGAGATATAGCCGTTTAAAGATTTGAAAAATCAACTTAATCGGAGGACTTTGAACCAATATTTTTCTGGTAGGTCTAGATATGTAGAATTCAAAAATGCTATTTTTAAGTCGCTGCGACGTCTAGTTTCCGAGATATAGCCGTTTAAAGATTTGAAAAATCAACTTAATCGGAGGACTTTGAACCAATATTTTTCTGGTAGGTCTAGATATGTAGATTTCAAAAATGCTATTTTTAAGTCGCTGCGACGCCTAGTTTCCGAGATATAGCCGTTTAAAGATTTGAAAAATCACTTAATCGGAGGACTTTGAACCAATATTTTTCTGGTAGGTCTAGATATGTAGAATTTAAAAATGCTATTTTTAAGTCGCTGCTATTTTTAAGTCGCTGCGAAGTCTAGTTTCCGAGATATAGCCGTTTAAAGATTTGAAAAATCAACTTAATCGGAGGACTTTGAACCAATATTTTTCTGGTAGGTCTAGATATGTAGAATTCAAAAATGCTATTTTTAAGTCGCTGCGACGTCTAGTTTCCGAGATATAGCCGTTTAAAGATTTGAAAAAATCAACTTAATCGGAGGACTTTGAACCAATATTATTCTGGTAGGTCTGGATATGTAGATTTCAAAAATGCTATTTTTAAGTCGCTGCGACGCCTAGTTTCCGAGATATAGCCGTTTAAAGATTTGAAAAATCAACTTAATCGGAGGACTTTGAACCAATATTTTTCTGGTAGGTCTAGATATGTAGATTTCAAAAATGCTATTTTTAAGTCGCTGCGACGTCTAGTTTCCGAGATATAGCCGTTTAAAGATTTGAAAAATCAACTTAATCGGAGGACTTTGAACCAATATTTTTCTGGTAGGTCTAGATATGTAGAATTCAAAAATGCTATTTTTAAGCCGCTGCGACGCCTAGTTTCCGAGATATAGCCGTTTAAATATTTGAAAAATCAACTTAATCGGAGGACTTTGAACCAATATTTTTCTGGTAGGTCTAGATATGTAGAATTCAAAAATGCTATTTTTAAGTCGCTGCGACGTCTAGTTTCCGAGATATAGCCGTTTAAAGATTTGAAAAATCAACTTAATCGGAGGACTTTGAACCAATATTTTTCTGGTAGGTCTAGATATGTAGAATTCAAAAATGCTATTTTAAGTCGCTGCAACGTCTAGTTTCAGAGATATAGCCGTTTAAAGATTTGAAAAATCAACTTAATCGGAGGACTTTGAACCAATATTTTTCTGGTAGGTCTAGATATGTAGAATTCAAAAATGCTATTTTTAAGTCGCTGCGACGTCTAGTTTCCGAGATATAGCCGTTTAAAGATTTGAAAAATCAACTTAATCGGAGGACTTTGAACCAATATTTTTCTGGTAGGTCTAGATATGTAGAATTCAAAAATGCTATTTTTAAGTCGCTGCAACGTCTAGTTTCAGAGATATAGCCGTTTAAAGATTTGAAAAATCAACTTAATCGGAGGACTTTGAACCAATATTATTCTGGTAGGTCTAGATATGTAGAATTCAAAAATGCTATTTTTAAGTCGCTGCGACGTCTAGTTTCCGAGATATAGCCGTTTAAAGATTTGAAAAATCAACTTAATCGGAGGACTTTGAATCAATATTTTTCTGGTAGGTCTGGATATGTAGATTTCAAAAATGCTATTTTTAAGTCGCTGCGACGTCTAGTTTCCGAGATAAAGCCGTTTAAAGATTTGAAAAATCAACTTAATCGGAGGACTTTGAACCAATACCATTCTGGTAGGTCTGGATATGTAGATTTCAAAAATGCTATTTTTAAGTCGCTGCGACGTCTAGTTTCCGAGATAAAGCCGTTTAAAGATTTGAAAAATCAACTTAATCGGAGGACTTTGAACCAATATTTTTCTGGTAGGTCTGGATATGTAGATTTCAAAAATGCTATTTTTAAGTCGCTGCGACGCCTAGTTTCCGAGATATAGCCGTTTAAAGATTTGAAAAATCAACTTAATCGGAGGACTTTGAACCAATATTTTTCTGGTAGGTCTAGATATATAGAATTCAAAAATGCAATTTTTAAATCGCTGCGACGTCTAGTTTCCAGATATAGCCGTTTAAAGATGTGAAAAATCAACTTAATCGGAGGACTTTGAACCAATATTTTTTTGGTAGGTCTAGATATGTAGATTTCAAAAATGCTATTTTTAAGTCGCTGCGACGTCTAGTTTCCGAGATATAGCCGTTTAAAGATTTGAAAAATCAACTTAATCGGAGGACTTTGAACCAATATTTTTCTGGTAGGTCTAGATATGTAGAATTCAAAAATGCTATTTTTAAGCCGCTGCGACGCCTAGTTTCCGAGATATATTTTTAAGTCGCTGCGACGTCTAGTTTCCGAGATATAGCCGTTTAAAGATTTGTAAAATCAACCTAATCGGAGGACTTTGAACCTATATTTTCTGGTAGGTCTAGATATGTAGAATTCAAAAATGCTATTTTTAAGTCGCTGCGACGTCTAGTTTCCGAGATATAGCCGTTTAAAGATTTGAAAAATCAACTTAATCGGAGGACTTTGAACCAATATTATTCTGGTAGGTCTGGATATGTAGATTTCAAAAATGCTATTTTTAAGTCGCTGCGACGCCTAGTTTCCGAGATATAGCCGTTTAAAGATTTGAAAAATCAACTTAATCGGAGGACTTTGAACCAATATTTTTCTGGTAGGTCTAGATATGTAGATTTCAAAAATGCTATTTTTAAGTCGCTGCGACGTCTAGTTTCCGAGATATAGCCGTTTAAAGATTTGAAAAATCAACTTAATCGGAGGACTTTGAACCAATATTTTTCTGGTAGGTCTAGATATGTAGAATTCAAAAATGCTATTTTTAAGCCGCTGCGACGCCTAGTTTCCGAGATATAGCCGTTTAAATATTTGAAAAATCAACTTAATCGGAGGACTTTGAACCAATATTTTTCTGGTAGGTCTAGATATGTAGAATTCAAAAATGCTATTTTAAGTCGCTGCAACGTCTAGTTTCAGAGATATAGCCGTTTAAAGATTTGAAAAATCAACTTAATCGGAGGACTTTGAACCAATATTTTTCTGGTAGGTCTAGATATGTAGAATTCAAAAATGCTATTTTTAAGTCGCTGCGACGTCTAGTTTCCGAGATATAGCCGTTTAAAGATTTGAAAAATCAACTTAATCGGAGGACTTTGAACCAATATTTTTCTGGTAGGTCTAGATATGTAGAATTCAAAAATGCTATTTTTAAGTCGCTGCAACGTCTAGTTTCAGAGATATAGCCGTTTAAAGATTTGAAAAATCAACTTAATCGGAGGACTTTGAACCAATATTATTCTGGTAGGTCTAGATATGTAGAATTCAAAAATGCTATTTTTAAGTCGCTGCGACGTCTAGTTTCCGAGATATAGCCGTTTAAAGATTTGAAAAATCAACTTAATCGGAGGACTTTGAATCAATATTTTTCTGGTAGGTCTGGATATGTAGATTTCAAAAATGCTATTTTTAAGTCGCTGCGACGTCTAGTTTCCGAGATAAAGCCGTTTAAAGATTTGAAAAATCAACTTAATCGGAGGACTTTGAACCAATACCATTCTGGTAGGTCTAGATATGTAGAATTCAAAAATGCTATTTTTAAGTCGCTGCGACGTCTAGTTTCCGAGATATAGCCGTTTAAAGATTTGAAAAATCAACTTAATCGGAGGACTTTGAACCAATATTTTTCTGGTAGGTCTAGATATGTAGAATTCAAAAATGCTATTTTTAAGTCGCTGCGACGTCTAGTTTCCGAGATATAGCCGTTTAAAGATTTGAAAAATCAACTTAATCGGAGGACTTTGAACCAATATTTTTCTGGTAGGTCTAGATATGTAGAATTCAAAAATGCTATTTTTAAGTCGCTGCGACGTCTAGTTTCCGAGATATAGCCGTTTAAAGATTTGTAAAATCAACTTAATCGGAGGACTTTGAACCAATATTTTTCTGGTAGGTCTGGATATGTAGATTTCAAAAATGCTATTTTTAAGTCGCTGCGACGCCTAGTTTCCGAGATATAGCCGTTTAAAGATTTGAAAAATCAACTTAATCGGAGGACTTTGAACCAATATTTTTCTGGTAGGTCTAGATATATAGAATTCAAAAATGCAATTTTTAAATCGCTGCGACGTCTAGTTTCCAGATATAGCCGTTTAAAGATGTGAAAAATCAACTTAATCGGAGGACTTTGAACCAATATTTTTTTGGTAGGTCTAGATATGTAGATTTCAAAAATGCTATTTTTAAGTCGCTGCGACGTCTAGTTTCCGAGATATAGCCGTTTAAAGATTTGAAAAATCAACTTAATCGGAGGACTTTGAACCAATATTTTTCTGGTAGGTCTAGATATGTAGAATTCAAAAATGCTATTTTTAAGCCGCTGCGACGCCTAGTTTCCGAGATATATTTTTAAGTCGCTGCGACGTCTAGTTTCCGAGATATAGCCGTTTAAAGATTTGTAAAATCAACTTAATCGGAGGACTTTGAACCTATATTTTCTGGTAGGTCTAGATATGTAGAATTCAAAAATGCTATTTTTAAGTCGCTGCGACGTCTAGTTTCCGAGATATAGCCGTTTAAAGATTTGAAAAATCAACTTAATCGGAGGACTTTGAACCAATATTTTTCTGGTAGGTCTAGATATGTAGAATTCAAAAATGCTATTTTTAAGTCGCTGCGACGTCTAGTTTCCGAGATATAGCCGTTTAAAGATTTGAAAAATCAACTTAATCGGAGGACTTTGAACCAATATTTTTCTGGTAGGTCTAGATATGTAGAATTCAAAAATGCTATTTTTAAGTCGCTGCGACGTCTAGTTTCCGAGATATAGCCGTTTAAAGATTTGAAAAATCAACTTAATCGGAGGACTTTGAATCAATATTTTTCTGGTAGGTCTGGATATGTAGATTTCAAAAATGCTATTTTTAAGTCGCTGCGACGTCTAGTTTCCGAGATATAGCCGTTTAAAGATTTGAAAAATCAACTTAATCGGAGGACTTTGAACCAATACCATTCTGGTAGGTCTAGATATGTAGAATTCAAAAATGCTATTTTTAAGTCGCTGCGACGTCTAGTTTCCGAGATATAGCCGTTTAAAGATTTGAAAAATCAACTTAATCGGAGGACTTTGAACCAATATTATTCTGGTAGGTCTAGATATGTAGAATTCAAAAATGCTATTTTTAAGTCGCTGCGACGTCTAGTTTCCGAGATATAGCCGTTTAAAGATTTGAAAAATCAACTTAATCGGAGGACTTTGAACCAATATTTTTCTGGTAGGTCTAGATATGTAGAATTCAAAAATGCTATTTTTAAGTCGCTGCAACGTCTAGTTTCAGAGATATATTTTTAAGTCGCTGCGACGTCTAGTTTCCGAGATATAGCCGTTTAAAGATTTGAAAAATCAACTTAATCGGAGGACTTTGAACCAATATTTTTCTGGTAGGTCTAGATATGTAGAATTCAAAAATGCTATTTTTAAGTCGCTGCGACGTCTAGTTTCCGAGATATAGCCGTTTAAAGATTTGAAAAATCAACTTAATCGGAGGACTTTGAACCAATATTTTTCTGGTAGGTCTGGATATGTAGATTTCAAAAATGCTATTTTTAAGTCGCTGCGACGCCTAGTTTCCGAGATATAGCCGTTTAAAGATTTGAAAAATCAACTTAATCGGAGGACTTTGAACCAATATTTTTCTGGTAGGTCTAGATATGTAGAATTCAAAAATGCTATTTTTAAGTCGCTGCGACGTCTAGTTTCCGAGATATAGCCGTTTAAAGATTTGAAAAATCAACTTAATCGGAGGACTTTGAACCAATATTTTTCTGGTAGGTCTGGATATGTAGAATTCAAAAATGCTATTTTTAAGCCGCTGCGACGTCTAGTTTCCGAGATATAGCCGTTTAAAAATTTGAAAAATCAACTTAATCGGAGGACTTTGAACCAATATTTTTTTGGTAGGTCTAGATATGTAGATTTCAAAAATACTATTTTTAAGTCGCTGCGACGTCTAGTTTCCGAGATATAGCCGTTTAAAGATTTGAAAAATCAACTTAATCGGAGGACTTTGAACCAATATTTTTCTGGTAGGTCTAGATATGTAGAATTCAAAAATGCTATTTTTAAGCCGCTGCGACGCCTAGTTTCCGAGATATAGCCGTTTAAAGATTTGAAAAATCAACTTAATCGGAGGACTTTGAACCAATATTTTTCTGGTAGGTCTAGATATGTAGAATTCAAAAATGCTATTTTTAAGTCGTTGCGACGTCTAGTTTCCGAGATATAGCCGTTTAAAGATTTGAAAAATCAACTTAATCGGAGGACTTTGAACCAATATTTTTCTGGTAGGTCTAGATATGTAGAATTCAAAAATGCTATTTTTAAGTCGCTGCGACGTCTAGTTTCCGAGATATAGCCGTTTAAAGATTTGAAAAATCAACTTAATCGGAGAACTTTGAACCAATATTTTTCTGGTAGGTCTAGCTATTTTTAAGTCGCTGCGACGCCTAGTTTCCGAGATATAGCCGTTTAAAGATTTGAAAAATCAACTTAATCGGAGGACTTTGAATCAATATTTTTCTGGTAGGTCTAGATATGTAGAATTCAAAAATGCTATTTTTAAGCCGCTGCGACGCCTAGTTTCCGAGATATAGCCGTTTAAAGATTTGAAAAATCAACTTAATCGGAGGACTTTGAACCAATATTTTTCTGGTAGGTCTAGATATGTAGAATTCAAAAATGCTATTTTTAAGTCGTTGCGACGTCTAGTTTCCGAGATATAGCCGTTTAAAGATTTGAAAAATCAACTTAATCGGAGGACTTTGAACCAATATTTTTCTGGTAGGTCTAGATATGTAGAATTCAAAAATGCTATTTTTAAGTCGCTGCGACGTCTAGTTTCCGAGATATAGCCGTTTAAAGATTTGAAAAATCAACATAATCGGAGAACTTTGAACCAATATTTTTCTGGTAGGTCTAGCTATTTTTAAGTCGCTGCGACGCCTAGTTTCCGAGATATAGCCGTTTAAAGATTTGAAAAATCAACTTAATCGGAGGACTTTGAATCAATATTTTTCTGGTAGGTCTAGATATGTAGAATTCAAAAATGCTATTTTTAAGCCGCTGCGACGCCTAGTTTCCGAGATATAGCCGTTTAAAGATTTGAAAAATCAACTTAATCGGAGGACTTTGAACCAATATTTTTCTGGTAGGTCTAGATATGTAGAATTCAAAAATGCTATTTTTAAGTCGTTGCGACGTCTAGTTTCCGAGATATAGCCGTTTAAAGATTTGAAAAATCAACTTAATCAGAGGACTTTGAACCAATATTTTTCTGGTAGGTCTAGATATGTAGAATTCAAAAATGCTATTTTTAAGCCGCTGCGACGCCTAGTTTCCGAGATATAGCCGTTTAAAGATTTGAAAAATCAACTTAATCGGAGGACTTTGAACCAATATTTTTCTGGTAGGTCTAGATATGTAGAATTCAAAAATGCTATTTTTAAGTCGTTGCGACGTCTAGTTTCCGAGATATAGCCGTTTAAAGATTTGAAAAATCAACTTAATCGGAGGACTTTGAACCAATATTTTTCTGGTAGGTCTAGATATGTAGAATTCAAAAATGCTATTTTTAAGTCGTTGCGACGTCTAGTTTCCGAGATATAGCCGTTTAAAGATTTGAAAAATCAACTTAATCGGAGGACTTTGAACCAATATTTTTCTGGTAGGTCTAGATATGTAGAATTCAAAAATGCTATTTTTAAGTCGCTGCGACGTCTAGTTTCCGAGATATAGTCGTTTAAAGATTTGAAAAATCAACTTAATCGGAGAACTTTGAACCAATATTTTTTTGGTAGGTCTAGATATGTAGAATTCCAAAAATGCTATTTTTAAGTCGCTGCGACGCCTAGTTTCCGAGATATAGCCGTTTAAAGATTTGAAAAATCAACTTAATCGGAGGACTTTGAATCAATATTTTTCTGGTAGGTCTAGATATGTAGAATTCCAAAATGCTATTTTTAAGTCGCTGCGACGTCTAGTTTCCGAGATATAGCCGTTTAAAGATTTGAAAAATCAACTTAATCGGAGAACTTTGAACCAATATTTTTCTGGTAGGTCTAGATATATAGAATTCAAAAATGCAATTTTTAAATCGCTGCGACGTCTAGTTTCCGAGATATAGCCGTTTAAAGATGTGAAAAATCAACTTAATCGGAGGACTTTGAACCAATATTTTTTTGGTAGGTCTAGATATGTAGATTTCAAAAATGCTATTTTTAAGTCGCT
Organism: Tipula confusa; assembly: GCA_963556175.1. NCBI lineage: Eukaryota > Metazoa > Arthropoda > Insecta > Diptera > Tipulidae > Tipula > Tipula confusa. The sequence goes on from OY744475.1 coordinate 86,565,638, forward strand.
GCGACGTCTAGTTTCCGAGATATAGCCGTTTAAAGATTTGAAAAATCACTTAATCGGAGGACTTTGAACCAATATTTTTCTGGTAGGTCTAAATATGTTGAATTCAAAAATGCTATTTTTAAGTCGCTGCGACGTCTAGTTTCCGAGATATAGCCGTTTAAAGATTTGAAAAATCAACTTAATCGGAGGACTTTGAACCAATATTTTTCTGGTAGGTCTAGATATATAGAATTCAAAAATGCAATTTTTAAATCGCTGCGACGTCTAGTTTCCGAGATATAGCCGTTTAAAGATGTGAAAAATCAACTTAATCGGAGGACTTTGAACCAATATTTTTCTGGTAGGTCTGGATATGTAGATTTCAAAAATGCTATTTTTAAGTCGCTGCGATGCCTAGTTTCCGAGATATAGCCGTTTAAAGATTTGAAAAATCAACTTAATCGGAGGACTTTGAACCAATATTTTTCTGGTAGGTCTGGATATGTAGATTTCAAAAATGCTATTTTTAAGTCGCTGCGACGCCTAGTTTCCGAGATATAGCCGTTTAAAGATTTGAAAAATCAACTTAATCGGAGGACTTTGAACCAATATTTTTCTGGTAGGTCTAAATATGTTGAATTCAAAAATGCTATTTTTAAGTCGCTGCGACGTCTAGTTTCCGAGATATAGCCGTTTAAAGATTTGAAAAATCAACTTAATCGGAGGACTTTGAACCAATATTTTTCTGGTAGGTCTAAATATGTTGAATTCAAAAATGCTATTTTTAAGTCGCTGCGACGTCTAGTTTCCGAGATATAGCCGTTTAAAGATTTGAAAAATCAACTTAATCGGAGGACTTTGAACCAATATTTTTCTGGTAGGTCTAGATATATAGAATTCAAAAATGCAATTTTTAAATCGCTGCGACGTCTAGTTTCCGAGATATAGCCGTTTAAAGATGTGAAAAATCAACTTAATCGGAGGACTTTGAACCAATATTTTTCTGGTAGGTCTAAATATGTTGAATTCAAAAATGCTATTTTTAAGTCGCTGCGACGTCTAGTTTCCGAGATATAGCCGTTTAAAGATTTGAAAAATCAACTTAATCGGAGGACTTTGAACCAATATTTTTCTGGTAGGTCTAAATATGTTGAATTCAAAAATGCTATTTTTAAGTCGCTGCGACGTCTAGTTTCCGAGATATAGCCGTTTAAAGATTTGAAAAATCAACTTAATCGGAGGACTTTGAACCAATATTTTTCTGGTAGGTCTAAATATGTTGAATTCAAAAATGCTATTTTTAAGTCGCTGCGACGTCTAGTTTCCGAGATATAGCCGTTTAAAGATTTGAAAAATCAACTTAATCGGAGGACTTTGAACCAATATTTTTCTGGTAGGTCTAAATATGTTGAATTCAAAAATGCTATTTTTAAGTCGCTGCGACGTCTAGTTTCCGAGATATAGCCGTTTAAAGATTTGAAAAATCAACTTAATCGGAGGACTTTGAACCAATATTTTTCTGGTAGGTCTAGATATATAGAATTCAAAAATGCAATTTTTAAATCGCTGCGACGTCTAGTTTCCGAGATATAGCCGTTTAAAGATGTGAAAAATCAACTTAATCGGAGGACTTTGAACCAATATTTTTCTGGTAGGTCTGGATATGTAGATTTCAAAAATGCTATTTTTAAGTCGCTGCGACGTCTAGTTTCCGAGATATAGCCGTTTAAAGATTTGAAAAATCAACTTAATCGGAGGACTTTGAACCAATATTTTTCTGGTAGGTCTAAATATGTTGAATTCAAAAATGCTATTTTTAAGTCGCTGCGACGTCTAGTTTCCGAGATATAGCCGTTTAAAGATTTGAAAAATCAACTTAATCGGAGGACTTTGAACCAATATTTTTCTGGTAGGTCTAAATATGTTGAATTCAAAAATGCTATTTTTAAGTCGCTGCGACGTCTAGTTTCCGAGATATAGCCGTTTAAAGATTTGAAAAATCAACTTAATCGGAGGACTTTGAACCAATATTTTTCTGGTAGGTCTAAATATGTTGAATTCAAAAATGCTATTTTTAAGTCGCTGCGACGTCTAGTTTCCGAGATATAGCCGTTTAAAGATTTGAAAAATCAACTTAATCGGAGGACTTTGAACCAATATTTTTCTGGTAGGTCTGGATATGTAGAATTCAAAAATGCTATTTTTAAGTCGCTGCGACGTCTAGTGTCCGAGATATAGCCGTTTAAAGATTTGAAAAATCAACTTAATCGGAGGACTTTGAACCAATATTTTTCTGGTAGGTCTAGATATGTAGAATTCAAAAATGCTATTTTTAAGTCGTTGCGACGTCTAGTTTCCGAGATATAGCCGTTTAAAGATTTGAAAAATCAACTTAATCGGAGGACTTTGAACCAATATTTTTTTGGTAGGTCTAGATATGTAGATTTCAAAAATGCTATTTTTAAGTCGCTGCGACGTCTAGTTTCCGAGATATAGCCGTTTAAAGATTTGAAAAATCAACTTAATCGGAGGACTTTGAACCAATATTTTTCTGGTAGGTCTGGATATGTAGAATTCAAAAATGCTATTTTTAAGTCGCTGCGACGTCTAGTGTCCGAGATATAGCCGTTTAAAGATTTGAAAAATCAACTTAATCGGAGAAACTTTTAGTTTCCGAGATATAGCCGTTTAAAGATTTGAAAAATCAACTTAATCGGAGGACTTTGAACCAATATTTTTCTGGTAGGTCTAGATATGTAGAATTCAAAAATGCTATTTTTAAGTCGCTGCGACGTCTAGTTTCCGAGATATAGCCGTTTAAAGATTTGAAAAATCAACTTAATCGGAGAACTTTGAACCAATATTTTTCTGGTAGGTCTAGATATGTAGAATTCCAAAAATGCTATTTTTAAGTCGCTGCGACGTCTAGTTTCCGAGATATAGCCGTTTAAAGATTTGAAAAATCAACTTAATCGGAGGACTTTGAATCAATATTTTTCTGGTAGGTCTGGATATGTAGATTTCAAAAATGCTATTTTTTAGTCGCTGCGACGCCTAGTTTCCGGTAGGTCTAGATATGTAGAATTCCAAAATGCTATTTTTAAGTCGCTGCGACGTCTAGTTTCCGAGATATAGCCGTTTAAAGATTTGAAAAATCAACTTAATCGGAGGACTTTGAACCAATATTTTTCTGGTAGGTCTAGATATGTAGAATTCAAAAATGCTATTTTTAAGTCGCTGCAACGTCTAGTTTCAGAGATATATTTTTAAGTCGCTGCGACGTCTAGTTTCCGAGATATAGCCGTTTAAAGATTTGAAAAATCAACTTAATCGGAGGACTTTGAACCAATATTTTTCTGGTAGGTCTAGATATGTAGAATTCAAAAATGCTATTTTTAAGTCGCTGCGACGTCTAGTTTCCGAGATATAGCCGTTTAAAGATTTGAAAAATCAACTTAATCGGAGGACTTTGAACCAATATTTTTCTGGTAGGTCTAGATATGTAGAATTCAAAAATGCTATTTTTAAGTCGCTGCGACGTCTAGTTTCCGAGATATAGCCGTTTGAAGATTTGAAAAATCAACTTAATCGGAGGACTTTGAACCAATATTTTTCTGGTATGTCCAGATATGTAGAATTCAAAAATGCTATTTTTAAGTCGCTGCGACGTCTAGTTTCCGAGATATAGCCGTTTAAAGATTTGAAAAATCAACTTAATCGGAGGACTTTGAATCAATATTTTTCTGGTAGGTCTGGATATGTAGATTTCAAAAATGCTATTTTTTAGTCGCTGCGACGCCTAGTTTCCGGTAGGTCTAGATATGTAGAATTCCAAAATGCTATTTTTAAGTCGCTGCGACGTCTAGTTTCCGAGATATAGCCGTTTAAAGATTTGAAAAATCAACTTAATCGGAGGACTTTGAACCAATATTTTTCTGGTAGGTCTAGATATGTAGAATTCAAAAATGCTATTTTTAAGTCGCTGCAACGTCTAGTTTCAGAGATATATTTTTAAGTCGCTGCGACGTCTAGTTTCCGAGATATAGCCGTTTAAAGATTTGAAAAATCAACTTAATCGGAGGACTTTGAACCAATATTTTTCTGGTAGGTCTAGATATGTAGAATTCAAAAATGCTATTTTTAAGTCGCTGCGACGTCTAGTTTCCGAGATATAGCCGTTTAAAGATTTGAAAAATCAACTTAATCGGAGGACTTTGAACCAATATTTTTCTGGTAGGTCTAGATATGTAGAATTCAAAAATGCTATTTTTAAGTCGCTGCGACGTCTAGTTTCCGAGATATAGCCGTTTGAAGATTTGAAAAATCAACTTAATCGGAGGACTTTGAACCAATATTTTTCTGGTAGGTCTAGATATATAGAATTCAAAAATGCAATTTTTAAATCGCTGCGACGTCTAGTTTCCGAGATATAGCCGTTTAAAGATGTGAAAAATCAACTTAATCGGAGGACTTTGAACCAATATTTTTCTGGTAGGTCTAAATATGTTGAATTCAAAAATGCTATTTTTAAGTCGCTGCAACGTCTAGTTTCAGAGATATATTTTTAAGTCGCTGCGACGTCTAGTTTCCGAGATATAGCCGTTTAAAGATTTGAAAAATCAACTTAATCGGAGGACTTTGAACCAATATTTTTCTGGTAGGTCTAGATATGTAGAATTCAAAAATGCTATTTTTAAGTCGCTGCGACGTCTAGTTTCCGAGATATAGCCGTTTAAAGATTTGAAAAACCAACTTAATCGGAGGACTTTGAACCAATATTTTTCTGGTAGGTCTGGATATGTAGATTTCAAAAATGCTATTTTTAAGTAAGTCGAACATTTAGCCAGTTTGGCTGGCTTTCTCCGCATTTAATCAGAGTTATCTTGCAACACTTGTAGCGTAGCTGATTTGATGAAATCAATCAGACCCAAACAGTATTGTGCATTTGCAAACGGGGAACAAGTTCAGAAACAAAGGCATTTTTGTGTGTTTTTGTCTTTATATCCTCGAGCCGTTCATTTCGATCTATGCATACAACTCACCACCAAATAATTTTTAGCAGCACGAAAGTGCTTTGATGGCCGATAGAGCTTGTGTCATTCAGTACTGTGTGACAATAGCACCAATTTCCTTGGCGCTGCTAATTTTTAAAAGGCATGCAACATTTCTTTGAAACGAATCAATCAAGTCGACTATCAAATCCTTTAAATCCGCACTATCGAAAAATTCATCACACTACGGGTAAAGCTCTAGTTAGTGGTCAATTCACGTCCTCTGTGTGCATCATCTCCACCAACAGAACTGGTCTTTACACCCTCGTATTTCATTTTGCATCGTTCAGCAAAACAAATCTCTGACATAATTGACGAGAAAGACTTGTCACTCCATGATCGATGGGATAAGGTACTAAGAATAACCTTAAATTTCTTGTCAAGGTTGACAACTTTTTGATAAAAGTAAAGTTTTTTTTACTTTTATAACTGTTATACTTTCGTTCAAGCATTTTGTATTGTAAAAATGGGCCTGTGGCAGCAGTAATATCAACTAGGATCTACAAATACCACAATTTTTGAAGTGGAGGTTTTAGTGAGCTTTAGATATTGTTCAGAAATTACAAGTCGACTTTATTTTTTAAAAATTTATAAAGTATTATATCTGTGCGATCAAAACCATAGAATTAGTTTCCAAAAATATTGTGGCAAATAAATTGGCATCTTAGCGTGTTTTGACCTAGACTAAACAAGGGCCATTGCCACTTTATGGAGTAATGTGGATTATTTAAAAAGTAGAAATAGTTTACGAGCTACCAACTTTTGATTAGTATAAATTTGTACTTTCGTTTTTTTCTAAGAACAGTTAAAAAAAGGAGATGGGATAGAAAATTTAAAAGAATTAAATGCCAAGCACACACTAGTTATGTATTTATCCAACAACAGAAAGAAAAGTGACATTTTTTTTGCAGGAAGCACACAATTTAATTTTACATTTAACTAATTTCCCCAACCAAGCGAAAACAAAAAACCAGACCCCCACTTTATGTATTTTAAATTTTATGATAAATTACATCATGATGATAAAACATTTTCAACTTGGTTGTATTCTATAACTTTTCTTTGATTTATTCACCTCATGATGTTATTTAATTTTCATTTTTAGCATACACACAAAAAAAAAAAAGGAAAAATTTTAAAATCTTTGTATAGAGTGGAAGAAAATGAAAACGAAAAAAGTTTTACGCGATTTTCTTCCATTTCCACACGCAAACAAAATGTTTTAAATTAAAATATAAATATTTAATTTAAAAATTATTTAAAACAACAACAACATTTAATCTATCTTCAATTTTCATTTTTTTTCATTTCATAATTTTAATTCTATGTAATGGGTTTACCATTAAGAATGCTTGATTTTTATATTTATTTTTGTAATAATTGATTATTTGATAATACTAATATATAATTAGTTTTTAAAGACGCTACAGTCACTCCTACTCTAAAAAGTAATTATCAAAAACCGTGGAATTTTCAACTTCCGAATAGTGACAACCCTGTTAAAGCTTTGGCTACGAAGCTAATTGTAATGTGTGGTATACTAAAAGAAGAGCCTAATCAAAATTACAGTTAGATGTCCTAATCAAATTAGTATTAATGAGATTAAAAGTTTAAGGTGCAGCGAGGTGGAGTTCTGGACATTCAAGACTGTGTCTTGTCCTTTCAGTATACGAAGCCGCAAGTATAACCATAGGTCCTATATTTGCTGTTGTTCCATCATTCACAATTGCATCTCGCAACTGAATATACTCTTCGACTACTTCGATTGATTATTACGAATTGACGGGATGAGTTTGATACAATTCGAGATGATATCCGTCTTTTCCTCGCGGAAACAGTATTGGATATCGTCTGTTGATAACAATGTCTTGCAGGGTAGTCTCTGTCCCGACAATTACAGCTGCTACTTCACGGACCGTTGAAACATTGAAGCGTTTTTTATTCTCATTTAAAGTGTTCAAAGTGTTCAGTAGCACAGTAGACCGATAATTACGGTTTAAATTCAAAAACAACGAAAAAACCCTAAATTGGCTCACTGTCACGAACCCATGTCGAGTTAAGAGGAGATAAAAAATGAATCAGAAGACGATTGTTGCATGTTGCATATCACGCAGGAGTCACCAATACAATGACGTTGTATTGGAGATAAATCTTCGGCAACTCGAATACCCAGCCCCAATCTTGGCTTCAACATCGTCTCTAGAAGTTTTCCCATCGCATCGAGCATGGAAAGGGGTTTGTTTGTCTATGAGAAATCTTGGTTTCCAATACTCTTGAGAGGAATACTCTTGCTGCCAAATATACTTTGAAAATGTTTAGCAAGTGATGAGTCTAACCGCTAACCAATACCTTCAGCGCTTCCACTGGGATGTGACAGTTTCTTTATAGAAAGATATTATGGAACGTTTTCGTCTCTTCTTAAAATCTGTGTAGGGCATTTCTCATTTCACATGCACCAATGAAGCCAAGTTTGTGAGTTAGTTTATATTTTCTGCTCCAAGCGTCGGTGTACTTTTCATTACAGAGCTCCGGGTAGCATCTTGCGTTGCTTACGTGGATGGCCGCGCTTAGCTCTTTTTTCACAGATTTGTGCTCGCTGCGCCTTCCTTCGTAGTCTCATGGCATTCCTCCTAAGCTGGGTGATCAAGTTGGTCTATCAACTGGTCTGTCACCTTCCTTTTCATACATTTCGACGTAGCATCAAGGAGTCGTAAACCCGCACAATAAGTCGTTTCGTATAGTCAAGGACAGCATCAATATCAAATCTAGTTGGATTCTCCTGCATAGCTTGTAAAATACAAACCAAACCAGTTTTCAATGCCTCGGACAGTTTTGCTTCATCCATCTTGGCTGTATTCAAGATGTGTGAGGGCCGAGTTTTAACTCGCTGAGTATGTGATCCAAATTTCAGCTACAAGCCACTACCTTTGCTACAAGTCACTACCTATGTAGTTATCAATTATACTCGGCAATAAGATGTAAAAGGCACTAGCTACCCCAATACTAGCGTTATATTTAGTATGAAATTTCCGAAGTATGGTCATCCGTAATTTGACGTGGATCCCCCATTTAAAATTTGTAAGTCCAGTCTACAACTGATATGACCCCAATCCAATACCCATGCAAGGCTATAATCAGCTGTACTGTGGTGTCACGTAAAGCACCTTTCAGCCTATCCAGTTTAACCCGGAACTCTGAAATTATATCATTCAGTGATAGGTATACGCTAAAAAACCTACCGAAACCATGGTCATTTGCAGCCAAACTTTTTATTTCCTTGCAGAAATTTAATAATTTTGGTCTGCTTTCTCTCTTAGCAAGAAGAGCCTTTTTAAATGCCTCATAGGCGCCTGTCCCGCGCTTATGGTTGGTTTACCTATAGCCGGGTAGCTATTCACACAAAGAACATTTAGGCTACGATGTGCATGCTTCATTTTTATATACTACCTGAACACATTCTCAACATAGGTTACTGCGAATACTTGTATAGTTCTCCGTCAGAATTCGATCCTCTTTGTGACACTTGTGATTTTGAGTCTTTCTATGTTTAGCAGCTCTAAAGTGATTCGTTCATCTAAGTCGACGATAGTTTTTTCTGCTACTTTTCTGATGTCTTCGGTCTTACCACTGAAGTAATCTCGGAGATCCGGGGTCTGTTTTTTTTTGATATCGGAGAAATCGGAGAGATAAATTTACTGTCAAATTTACAGATATGCGTTTTTTTTAATATCCGAGAAAAAAATTATCTCTCTGTGTCGTTTTTTTTTACGCTCCGATAATTATCGGATACGATCTTTTTACTCTGAAAAAATGTACAGATTATTTTATATTTTTTAGTAAATTCTAAAATGGTGACTCCGATTAATGTTGAGTTATCAGGTGACAAATAAAACTTTAATTTAGGGAGTTTAATGCTGAAATTCATAAAATAATTTATTATTTTTGGTACTAAAAAATAACACAAAAAATATTTTTTTCGATCTGATAGATAAAAATCGGAGAAAAAAATTATCAGATATATCCGATAAATAATCTCTCTGATCTCTCCGATTTCTCCGATATCAAAAAAAACACGGCCCCGCTTTGACTACGACCTCCATCGCGAGGCAGTCTAGAAAGAAAATTTTTACCTTCTTTCGAAGTGGTAGTCCTCTAACTTCTACATTCTCGCTGACCATTAGCTGTAAACTTTCCTGGAGCTTAATGGAAAATTCCTCCATGTGCTATTTTCCCGTCTTTGAGTCATTCGTACAAGCTCCGCTCTGAATGTTACTTAGAACCTCCGCATACGTTTTTTTAGGTGTGGGTTTGAGGTCCCTAGAGAGACGGCAGACTTTTAAGTTTTACTGTAATATTCGACTACGACGGTAACCCATGTTTTACCTTTTCCTCCGACCGCTTCTACCACTGTTTCATTTGCAGAGCACTCTGACTCCCGCGTTTTACCGCCCATTCCATAATTTTCCCTCCCGGCGTCTATCGGATATGCTTTCGTTTATCAATTTCCCGGAAGAAAACACAACAGTAAATAACAAGTGATTCGAATAATCCCACATTTAGAAAAAATATTACTTGTTCTAAAGAATATAGATAGAGACATCTATGTAGCAATAGCATAAATAATAATTATTAGTAGATGGCGTTTGGGTCGCTTTTACAAAAATTAAAGCGAGATAATTTTACAATGTAAAAAATTACGTCGATAATTAAATCGTAAAATCATTCTGCCAGAATACACGCAAAGCTATTTAAACCATCCTCTGCATAAGAAAACGATTAAACTTCTCAGTTTAACGAGATTTTTGGTTTTTATGTTGCGGCCTATAATGCAAAAATGTTATTTTCCACCAGCTATAAAAACTAAAAGTAATAACAAGGAGCCAAACCTAGACACAAGGCATTGACCTAATTCTTCTTGTTTTATGTATTTAGTAGGCAGGGCGACGGCGCTACATTGTATTTTTATGCTTATATAGTACGTGCAAATAAAATAATATACTATATCTTAATCTTTATATAAATTTCAATCAAATAAATAACATAAAATGTAAGACATTTTTATGTATCTTGTGGATAAATAATTTTTTCTTGAATTTCTTCTAAAACGGTGAGTGGAATTTTAGGTACAGTATGATCCATATGGCCCCTGTTATTCCATCCTAAAACGTGTAAATTCATTTTATTTAAAAACTTTTAACCAGAAGCCATTGACGAAGTTAAATTAAATGATACCAATAACAACATAACCCTTTGTGAAATGTGTGTTAAAATTAAAAATTAAAAAAATTTCCACACAAGTTGCGATTCTGTTACATATTATGTCAAAACCATATATAATACACATATCCATGTTAATCCACTTTAGTTAACTTATACGAGGATACATATACGGTTTGGTTTTTTTACCACTCCCGTCGAACCAACAGAAAATTTAAAAAAATAAAATTCTATCAGACACACTTGCTTTCATTGTAAGCATATAAGATGTGAGATATTTTTTTTTTTTCGTTTGAAATCCAATTTTAAACATCTCTATGGCAAGTAACAGCATCCAAAAAAATCAACAACAACAAACAAGTTTTCTTAATAAACAGTATTTTAAGAAAATAAATTTCGACACTTGAACACTGTATTTTTGCCGAAGTAGAGTGAAACGATTTTATGTGTAATAGATATAGATATATGCAGTATGATCCATAAAACACTAAGCTCATACGGATTTTGGTACTATGAATGAAAAACTATTTTGTCTGATGTCGTAGTACCCTCTTAAACTCCTACTTTTCTCAGAAAGTAGAAAAATTCCAATACTATCAGAATTTGAACCTATTGCGTTTTATTTTTATTTGGTATTTTCAAGGCCATTACGAAAATGTCCAGCATCAGCAGTAATAAGTAATATTTTACTTGTTAAAAAAGACTCATTCAGGAAATATCCAGACCCAATACCTATAAATGTCACAATAAAAGGACCGCACTATGTCAAAGTACAACAATTCATGAAATTTTGTCAGAACTTGAAAGCCTACAAGGCAGAATGAAAATGGTTGCAAGACAAACAAATTCAATTCAAATCAACTCAAAGTTCACACTGCACAGAATGGCATAGAAACGTCAATCAAGTTGGCAAATGACTTTCTGGTCACAAAGATCTGCGTGGAATATTCGAGTTTACATTTCGTATTTTGAAAGATTAATTGATAATAAAATAATGCAATAAAACTTCAGACGTCATGGAATACCTCAGAGAGTCTGCCCAGACTACAGAATAAATTTTTTCAATAGACAATTTAAAGACTTTGAGAATACGTGGAAATTTAAACACATATCATCCTCTTATCATTGCACGAGGATATATAATTCATATTCTTCTAAATAAATTGAACGAATTGAAGAAGCTGGGGCTCATTAAACAGCTGAGGTGGATTTCTCTACGTTAAATCTATTATTTGTTTCTTGAACAAAAAAAGTGACGCTTTAGAAAGTCTAGCAGCAATGGGTTTTAGTATCTCATAGCTTGTTTAATAAATTTATGTAATTTTTATGTCCAGAGAGCACTATTTGGGAAGCTGCGAGGGATTTTTAATTTGAAAGTTCGAGAACGTAAATAATTTGCAGTGAAGAAGAAACTATATGTTTCAATTGTTTATCGCAAATACTGATGCGTTAAGCAAATCTATTTTATGCTGTGGTATGCAACTCCAGATACAAGTCTGGTAAATATAACAGGAAGCACCATATAATAGCTTTATAGCCCGAGGAAGAAACAACCTCGAAATGAGAATATTTTGATGAGCAGCTCTTCAGTCATTATTGGCCATCATTGAAGTAGCGGACACATTAAAAACTTGCAAAAATGCGGAGTGCTACTTACTATTTTGGATCACAGCCTTCGTCCATTATGGAAGCAAGCTCACAGCAACTTAACTTATCTCGATCAAAAAAAAAAAGTTACTCAGTATATAATATTTGGTTAATTCAATTGATTTGTAATGTTTATTGTTATTAATTTATTTTATTAATTTAATGTATTACAGCCTAAAGATTGGAGAAATAAGCCATTAAAAGATTTTGTAATCATTTGGATTTCAGGGAACATTAGCGCAGATTACAGTTGAAAGGTGGCATATGGAAGTTGCTGATAAAAGCTGACATGAAGGAGGGAAGTTCATTAAAATTGTGATTGTCTGCGCTTACAGTAGTTTGAATATTGGCTAACGGGAAACCGGGCCAATTCTGTTAGCTTCCCTACTTCACAAATTCCAGTAGAATAGAATTGTTTTGTACTGTTTATAAGGTGCCTGAAACCAGGTCATTCCTATCATGCATGGTAATATGGTAAAACCTCTCCTATCCTACCGTTTGTTTAATGTAAAAAGTCTGTGGGAATAGGACCGGCCGTAACCGGTACACTTGCCCCGAGGTAGGATTCACAGTCGCATTAATCAATCAATCAACTAATCCAAAACAATTTCAATACTAGAGTTGTGTGGGGCACAATTGCTAACCAAGCTACTTACATTGGTGAAGCAAACAATAAAGCATCCAGTTAAATGTTATGCCTAGACAGAGTCCCGAATTGTATTGATGTGGCTATCAAGCCATCTTGTGAGATGGAAAACATTTGTGGTAAATATGAATATGGTAAATATTTACACAGAAAATATTGCAATCATGTGCGATTTGAACATAACCCAGCAAACAGTGCATCTAAAGTAGTTCAAAAGTAGTGATTTTAGGGCAATAGAGGCATGTTCCTGAGTGGCATGTTCAATGAAGGGCTGATATTGTTTATATACTCATTAATATAAAAGTCGGAGGAACGGAATATTTAGGAGAAGAACAAAGGTAAATTTAATTTTGTGCTTTTGTTGCTCAGAATCAACAGCTAGAAAAATGGTAGTGAAGCTATGGATATTTAGCTATTAATTAATTTATTAGGTATCAACCTTTAACTTCATGAGACATTGACTTTACAAGACCAATACAATAAGCATCAAAAACTATATCGCATTATTCATCTGTACGGTAATCAAGGCCATCCACATAGAAATTGTCAGCAACCTATCAACTAAAACCTTTATCTGGCTTTGAAAGAAAGATTTGCCTCGAGGCGAGGTGCACCGGCCCAGATGTTCAGCAAAAATGTGTTACTGTCCTATTGTGACTACCCGTATATTTTTTTTTGTATAGCTCGCCGGCTTGGGAGGTTCAAAATTATTTGTCACAACCATTGAATGACGCAACAATTCGTACGGGTAAAATAAAATAAAAAAAAAAAAAAAAATTGAGTACACAAGAAAATCCTAGACTCACTATGGCCCTCCGTAAATCCACATCACCCCAAAAAAAAATTAATTAATCATTGCACAAAGAAAATTCATTGACAAAAAAAACCACAATAAGAAAACAACCATCACAATAATTACAAAAAATAAAAAAACTTACTACAAAAATTATAATACTTAGTTAAAAAAAAAAATAAAAATATCAACCAAAAATATAGTAAAAACAAAACAACTGCTGTGTTGATCAGCCTTCTCATGAGTTGCTCCCTCGTGGGTCGCCCGTTACGGTATGCATAGACAGTGACTAGTTGCCAACGTGTTTGTACGTGGTTTCACTTAATCCACCGTTTGATTTTCACAATCAGAACAGCATAGGAATTAAGCACGACTTTTAGTGATTAAAAAAAATCCATATAATTCATGTAATTTGCTAGAAACACGTATGTCTAAAAACACTACGAAATAATTTCTTGTACTTTGCTAGAAAAACGTATGTCTAAAAACACTTTTGTTTATTGTTTGTATGCTTCTTTTTGACATTTACATATGTTGTTGTCAATATAAAAATAATTATTTTTTGCTTTGCTAAAAATTTAAATTTGATATATTTATTTGCCTTCAAATATTATGAATATACAAAAATAAATATAATATAATAACATCTAAATATTTAAATTTTGTTATTTTATTCTCTATGTTGTATTTATATAATACTTATTTTTTATTATTATAATTTATTTATTTTTTAATAGTTTTATAAAACCATAAATTTTTTTGTAACAGACTATGTGATAGACGATTTACGTTTATCACATAGTCTATTACAAAAAGGAATTTGGTTTTCCGTTGTTTAAATATTGTTCGGCGGTTAAGTACAAATTTATTGATCAAATTCATTTTTAGTCGGCAAAGTTCATATATTATATACAATAAATAAATGAAAATAAAATAAAACATTGTATGATCTGTATTTGTAATTCATAATATCTTTTATTTATTTTAAATATTGCATATTTGTTATCAATTCTATAATGATTTTTTTTTATCGACTGGTATGGATGTACTCATAAAATAAATTTTGTGTAGTGATTTTTTTTTTGGTATCATGTAAATCCTCCGTGTTTTGAGTTGGTATCATGTAACCTTATTGTAGGAGTTTTAATAATTATTTTTCGTTAGTGATTTTTTTTAATCACTAAAAGTCGTGCTGAACAGTTTAGACAGTGACTATAGTTACCAACGTATTTGCGCGTGGTTTTGCTTTATCCACCGTTTTTTCCACAATCAGAACAGAACAGTTTAATTTTTCCTGTATAAATTAACCTTCACTGTTCGCATCCGTTATTTTTTTTTTTTTTGCAGACATTTATTTTCACATTTGTAACAAATTTTATGTGCACACTAAATGTACAAGGCGATGTTGAATTACAAGAAATTTATACTGTATGGGATAGTTTCTCAATTGTTTCAAGAACACACTTCTAGAAAAGCACCAACAGTTAACACGCAATAAATTATTTTGCACTTTGATGTTGCGTCGTACAACCTTTAAAACGTGACTTTAATTTTGCAATAGTTCTTCAAAAATTCAAAAAAAAATTCAAAAATAACAAAATTCACTAAAAAAAATTGAATTTTGTGATTTAAAATTAGTTAATTTGAATGTTACACAAATCACTATAACTTAATTGTCTTTTTTATTATTTATAATATAATTTTACAAAAAATTGCTTTTGATATTGTTTTCATATCATAATCTATAAACTATATAATTCTTTTGATTTTGTTTCTTTTCATTTAAATATGGCAATGACTAACCATTTTCTTCAAAAAAAATATTCTAATTAATATCCAAAAAAAAAATTAATTATCGACTGCCCCTCGGGCCAAAAATTTTTGCCTTTTTATACAAAAATATCTAACGGTTAATCCCGGTAATCGCAAATAACAAAAAAATTAATGATCATAAACAAATGAAAATATTCATTACGTGAATATTTGTATGAACAGCTGTAACAAATGGTTCCAATTTTATTGGAACGAAGCGAAAAGTAAGTGAACTGTACCAAATCATAGATTCACTGGCACTAAATCTCACTAGTTTCTTCTCAATTTAGTGGTTTATAAGAGGCAGCCGTTAAATCTGTAAAAACATATATTTTTAAATGTGTATATAAAACGCCCATCTGATATACGAAGAGACATTTACTTTACTAAGCCAAATAGAATAAATTTTAAATTCACGCCCACTCTACGTTACAGTCGATGAAAATTAGAACCAGCACCATAGCAGTATTTTAAATGTTAAAAAATTAACATATTTAAAATACATATTACAGAATCAAAGCAGAAAAGAATAGTTGTTGCACTTTGTAATGGAAGATACTAACAATGACCAACAAGTACCAAAGCAAAACGTTTGTTGTGTGTTGGTAACCTTAACGCTACAGGTACAAAACCGGAAAAAGTGTTTTGTCTGGATTTTTATTGATAATTTAATTAAAAACTAAGAAGAAATTGCCGGAAGAAAATTATGTTTAAAAAAAAATACTTTGTTTTATTAATTTTGAAATCAAAATAAAAAACAGTGAAATCAAAGAAAAAGTTGAAATTTAAAATTATTTAAAACTTTAAAGTTGAGTTAAGAACTGTGAATAATTGAGTTACTAACGGGTTAGCACCACCAGTAAAAGCTAAAGTTGAGGCTTTAGGATGTACTGATATAAAAGATACTATTCAGTGTTTTGTTGCTTTGGTAAATTCCTGGACATCGAATTGACGAATGTCGCAATAAGTCACATCAACAAAACCTGTGTATTAGTCGACAAAATTATAACCAGTTTTATTCACAAACTCAAACCCAAACTTTAATACAGTTTTCGGAAAACTAAGAATAGTCGACAAATACTCCGATTCGAGCAATATATCTTTAAAGTGCCAAGGACAACAGTAAATACAAAACAATGTGCATCTGAAAATATAATTCAGAAATCTATCAACAAGTTTCCAATAAATCGATCGATTTTGATGACCCAAAAAAATGGCACATTGTAACTGATTTTTGGAAAGTAAACGACTTAACTATGTATAGGTGATGCATTTCCTCTTCCTGACATCAATGAAGTACTTGACCTATTCTACGTATTTTTTGACGATAGATATTGAAGATGGATATCATTAAGTTCCTACTGACGATAAAAATAAGGACAAGACTACGTTTAGCTAGCAGTTTCAGCGAATGCCCTTTAGTCTAAAAGAAGCCCCTGGGACGTTCCAACAACTTATAAATTCAGTTTTGTTAGGTTTAAATAACATTAAATGTTTTTCTACCTCAACGATGTTGTAGACTGTAGTTTATGGATATTTACAGGATCACAATCGTAAACTAATGGATTTGTTTTAAGATTTTAGAAAAAATAAACTTAAATTAAATCCATCCAAATGCCATTTATTAAGAAAAGAAATATTATATCTCGGTCACAAAATTACTTGTACTGAAATAAAACCAAAGGAATCCAAAATTTTTCCACACCTAAACCACAAAAACAGACCTTACGTCTATGGCACATAATTTATAAATATAACCAACCATAGACCTCTCATGTGGTTAAATAAGATTTCTAATCCCACGTCGAAGTTATTGAGATGGCGTGTTGAATTAGATGATTATTAATTCCGCGTGGAGTACAAACCTGGTATTAAGAATCAAAACGCAGATGTTCTTAGTCGCAGTTTTCTAGATGACACAACTATTTTCTTTGATTTGAAAACTATGAATGTACTAACTAGAGCGCAAATAAAAATTCGTAAATTCGGTCAATATGGACACGTCAATTACCGGAAATAATTAAAATGACTATGTTAACACAGGCAGACGCCCAAGCCATCCACCTCATCATACATCCAACAGGGTCGACCTGAAACTATCAGTCGATCAACAACGATCGAAGACCGGGTACGAAATTTAGAATCAAAGATGTCTTCGATTCTAAATTGCCTAAATCAACAGAGTCGCTCGTACTCGAGCAACTACCACAATTCATCCCAACCTCGGAACCGCAACAATTCGCGATCACGGAATCGCCTAAACAAAAATAAACGCCTGTGTTATTACCACGGCAAGTTTGGAACCAACGCGACAAGATGCATGAAACCATGCACTTGGGTTAGTCAATCGACACCCAGCACGAATGCGGGTCAACGAGAAAAATAACAATTAAAGTCGTAGGTGGATTCGGCGACCGGCAAATATTCGGCATTGTATCGTTTCAAACAACCGACTATAATCACCTGCACTCACAAACTATAAATCGAAACAATCGAATTGAAAATCAAAATAAGATATATCGGATAATCTAGTATTATCGGCATCAAATGGAACTACCATTCGTACTTATTGCAAAAAGTTGCTTACACTCGATATTGGACTAAGATATTCATTTACGCATGCGTTTATTTTGGCTGCAGTGAACTATACAATCGGTGCAGATTTTCTTAACAAATTTGGTCTTTTAGTAGATTTAAAACAAAACCGGTTAGTTGATTCAGTGACTACACTGTCAGTCAACGTCAGTCTACCACTTCACTTTGTCATTGACAATGGCTATGGCCAATTATTGAAGAAATTTCTTTCACTTATAGCAGAGCCAAATTATAATCTACCGCAATTAAACATAACGTGGTTCATCATATTGTTATTGAGGGACACTTACCAGTATCAAGACCATGTTGGTTAGATCAATTACGGCATAAAGCCGCGCACACAGTATTCCAACATATGGTGGTATTTGGAATTTGTCGAACATCAGCAGTCCTCGTGTCGAGCCCTTTTCACTTGGTGAAGAAGAAAGACAACGATTGGCGACCTTGTGGAGATTATCGTAGATAAACCCGATTTTAACATGCAACTGAGCGGTTGTGAGATTTTCACAAAAATAGATCTCGTAAGAGCATATCACATAATCTTAATCGCACCGAAAGATGTCCATAAAACAGCGATTTCGATTCCCTTTGGGCTATTCAAATTTACCCGAATGCCATTTGGACTTCGTAATGTGACTCAGACCTTCCAACGATTCATGAACGAGGTCGTTCGGGGCTTAGAATTTGTCTTTTTTTACATCGACGACATACTCGTCGCTTCGAAAACTGAGGAAGAACACAAACTACATCTTGAACGATTATTTCAACGTTTAGTTCAGTTTGATGTTCATATTAAAGTATCCAAATGTATTTTTGGAGCTAGCACATTAGATTTCCTCAGCTACAAAATAACATTCGATGGAATACTACCGTCTATACAGAACTAATCAGTGCCATCGTAGATTTCTCAGCTCCGACAAACATTAAATCTATCCAGAGATTTCTGGGAATGGTAAACTATTACCATAGATTTATACCGAAAATTGCGCACATTCTTGCACCAATTCATGGTCATTTGGCGGTCTTATTGTGTAGGACAAACGAATGTCAACTAGCATTCGCGTCACTAAAAACTGAGTTAGCGAGAACAACATTATTGCGCCACCCACTGAGTGAAGCTAAACTAAGCATTACGACCGATGCTTCCAGTATCGCAGTCGGGGCGGTTATACAACAATGTCGAAATAATTGACTGGAGCCATTGGGGCTATTTTCAAGGAAACTAACTGAAGCGGAAATGAAATAGTCCGCATCCCATAGAGAACTATTGGCAATATATCAAGCCGTTAAACAATTTCGTTATTTTTTCAAAGGTCGGGAATTCAAAATATTCACCGATCATAAACCTCTGACGAGAGATATCAATTCAAAAGCTGAACGCAACCCAAGGCAAACTGGATTATCGCCATTTGGATTATAGTAGTCAATTTTCAACTGACATACAGTATATTCACGGCCAAGATAGTGTAGTAGCGGATACGCTATCACGAGCAACAATTTCGGAAACTTCCGAAATAATCCTTTTATGTTACAACACGATCTTTGAAGAGCAAAAGAAAATCAGTGAACTTCAGATTTTATTATCTGGTTCTAGACGTCATCAGTCCATAATGAGACTTGAACTTTTGAAACTACTCGGACTAGGGGTAGTGTGCGAAACAACAACGGGAATAAATCGCCCATATATCGCAGAGCCAATTAAGCTCAAAATTTGAACAAGGATGTAGCCCATTGGACTCAGGCTTGTTTAGCCTGCCAAAAAAACGAAAGTTCAGTGCCACACAAAACATGGAATAGACATGGTGTATTCGAAATTCCACCAGGTCGATTCGAACATATTCATATCGATATTTTAGGACCATTACCACCATCAAATGGATATACATATTTATTAACCTGTGTTGATCGTTTTACTCGCTGGCCAGAAGCATGCTGCATGACAAACATGTCCGCAACATGTCCGCAGCGACCATTGCCGTGACGTTGGTGACAAATTACGTATCTTGGTTTGTTGTAGCTCTTCAGGTTATAACTGATCAGAAGTCCCGGTATGAATCTTGTGGGATCGAATACGCACCATTGCTTACAATCCGAAAGCAAATGGCATGGTCGAACATTTCCATAGACAGTTAAAAGCTGCGCTTATGAAAATAAACAAAACAAAAAAATTGCAAAAAAAAACCGACGCAAGTCGACGGTGTCCCGTAAATTATTTTATTTTATTTACATTTTATACAAATTCCCCCAGAATAATCTTGATAAACAAGCCCGTTGAATAAATTACACGTATAACGTGTAGAGGGTATACAGATAGTTGACAAAAAATTCAATTTATTCTACAATAATCGTGACTTGAATTTATTACACGATAATTTACTATGTGAAATCAAAGTGTATTGCTATCTCATGATTTGTACACGGGTGAAAACACTCAGATCCTTTCGTTTGCCCACTGGACAGTATAAATAATATTTTTTAGTGACTTTAAGTTATTTTTAATTAAAAACGAAACTGTCACATTGTCTCCCGTGTACGAAATTGGATTGGAAAAATTTGTTGTGTAACCTTTTGGTTTCCTTAAGTTAAATATTGAACTGTTATGTATATAACATCGGAAGGGAAAGTGTAATAAAAAAAGGATGTAGATACGTGAACAACATCTTAAACTATGGATAAAATAAAAATATGTGATATAATTTTTGATTCTCGAAGAGCTCGCTGCTTTGTGTTTTATCATGAAGATCTCTATTCCAGGAAATAGCTTTGCACAGTGATTCATAAACTATTGTCCGGTATTTATTTCACACATTTTATGTGACGGTTTATGAGTACGTTTCCCACTTTAAAATCAAATAACAAAATATTATGAACTTTAATGGTTTTGAAAGTTTTTAATCGTAGTACCAATCATTGGGTCGCATTTCATGAAATCGTGTGGAAAGCAACGTAATCGATAATAAAAACAAAATAAATAAAAATAAAAGGCTCAAGTCTCGTAGGACTCGCGGGCATGTTTTATTATTGTACATTATTTTTTAGTTTAAATTTTTCATTCTGGTACTCCCACCACAATAGCTTTAACAATCTCACAACCATTGCTGATTTTTTTTTCATATTTTATTTTCGTTCGTTTTTTTATTTTTTATTATTATTATACTCCTTTAAGGATATACGATTTTGTTTATATAAAAATAAAATTATAAATTTATTTGTGTCACCGTATAATACATAAAATATCTACATACCGAGTGACGGAGAAGCTTCGTAACGGCCAAATATTTGGAATAAATGAATTTAGCTGAAAAAAATGAAAATAATGTATATTATAAATGATGTTTATCGAATCCATTCTCTAAATGATATTTTTCGCATTAAAAATACTGCCCATCCAGATAAGGAAAATGATGAGATTTGAGATGTCCTCTAAGATATTGCTGAAAATATATAATAGTATGATAAGTATACAAATTTATTTACCTTGTCTAGCTCAGTTTTTCTCTCGTGTTTATAATATTTTTATATCTGTTTTTGTTTGTATTTTTAAGTTTGTTATTGTTTATGTTGATTTGACAGCTCTAAATTTTTTCTGTATTAATATTTTTTTAACGTTGGTAGTATCAAAGAAAATATACTATATCAGAAGTGAAGACACAAACAAACTAGTACGGGCAACAATATTTATTCTGGAAAATTCATATTTTTTTTTATCCATCTATTGAGTAACTTTAATTTAATTTATATAAAGTTAAAATAAAGCTTGTATGTGATAGATTTTTTTTTATGGAATTTGTTTTATTGTCATTCGTTTTTCTTCACAGTCACATGCATATAAAATATACTTTATTTATATAAAATCACTAACACAATTGTTTTTTCGGTTGGTTTTCGTAATTTCTTATGCGATCGCCGATCGCATGCTATATTTTTGTTAATTTTGTTTTTTTTTTCTGTTGTTCTGCGAATACATGTACATATGTAGTTACATAATTTAATAAGAACAAAATATTATTTGTTCAATATAGATGATGCACTTAAAATCGTTTTCTATTGTTATTTAAATTCAGATAGCAATTTTTTATATATCTCCAATTTGGAAATTTTGGGCCATAGCTATTTGAAGTTAAATATATTTTAATGTAGATCAACAATTTTCTGATGCATACACATAACTTTATTTTACAGAAAATAATGAACTTTTTCATTGTGTAAAGTACAAAACTCCATTGCGTCTTTGTCTCTAAAACCAGTGATCATATATTTTGTTTTGAACTCATTGATTTTGAGACTACCAGAAACAGAGAATCGTACAAGTAGTCTTTGACACCGTTACCATCCAGTACAATAACACTGACAGTGGTATTGGACTGACAGTACAAGATGTTGTTCTGAGGTGTTCCACTTTTACGAAAGATAAATTCTAACATGAGATTAAAAAGTATGGGGGACAACATTTTCTTGACGTATCTCAGAGCTAATTGTAAAAATTCTTGATAACTTGTTCTCAACTTTGACGCAACATTGTGACAGCATTGCTGTCATTTACATAAACGCACATATTTGTCAGGTATTCTCAAATATTGCAAAGCAAACCATAAGCTATCCCAATGGATTGAGTCGTAGACCTGGTGGAAGCCCAAGAACATCAGATGTACATCACGGGATGTCTCGTAACATCAAGGGATACATAAACACAAATGAATGACAGGTTGACTAGTCGCAAGATGGCCGAGATCATCTCCATCATTTAAAGCAATGTATAGCCTTGGGGCACATGATCTATACTTTTAAGTCACCGATTTTCCTGAAGAGCGAGTTTCAAGCGGTTCTCTTTCATGGCTGATAGAGTGCCATCAAACATTGATATATTAAACATTGAGGTTTTTTAGTGGTGCGGGTAGTTAGCCCAGCGATCCAACCTTTGTTTATTCACCTCCTACGACAAGCCAAGGATGCTGTGGTAGAGATCTAAAATTTGCATGCATGTTTAGTATTTTACAAAGCATGGTAATCCCTGTGGTTACAGCAGGGCACACCCATGCTTTCAGAATACTCCTAAACAGCATGCTATCATTGTGCTATCTAACTGTCACCAGAGCACCCTTTGCTTGTCGTAAGAGGCGACTAAACAAAATTTGAATCACTGAGCTGACTACCCGCTTCCGTTAAAAACTTTACCGTCAAAATATTCAATAAAAGGAACTGTGGGTACCAAAATTTAACTCGAATCCTACTTATATTAACGGACACGCAGTTTAAGATCGGTACGTGAAACGTGAAGTCGCTAAGAAATCCAGGCGCGTCTGTTTGCTCTATATCAGTCATGAGAGAGTATCGCTTGGTATTCGTTGCTCTCCAATAAACTCGAGAAAATGTATATGATATTCAATGCTTTATAATGTAGATGACCTCGGTAGTCTTGGGGTTTATTTTTTTTTTGGGCCCCCGATGAAAAAGGCTGTTTTGTTTTCAAAGCAGTTGATAATACGCATTTGGTTAGCCAACCTGCCAATCATCTGTATTTATGCGCTCATTGATGTAAGCCACCCAAAGATAAAAACCTATTTTACAATGGATAATCTAATGGGATCCAAAATTGTGATTGGTGTCTTAAAAGCTAAAATTTACCGAGCAAACGGCACAGTGGTTAAAGCTGCGGTGATTATGTCGGGAGGTACCGGAAAAGGCTGCAAAAGGGATTTTTCGTCGTATGATTTCAATCGGTGATAACGATGAACACAACCATGACCCCTGTTGAAGTGCAGAATCAATTTCCTGAACCATTATCGGTGCCAGTACAAGCTGGCTGGACTAATGCACTGTGCAGATGCTATTCAAAGTGAACCTGTATTCGTGCGTCCTCGATTTGGCTGGCGATGGCGTAAGGTAGGTCATTAAAAAGTAACCGCAAAAGAGTTGGGTGTGATTTGGCCCTATAACAGATGGCATACATACACAAAAAAATCTGAAACTGGAAAAAATCAGGACTTATGTGGAAAAATAGGTCTTTACGTCCGACACGAACTAGCGACCGATAATGGGGGAAGAATGATGAACTTTACGATCGCGCATGACTTCATTGTGGAAATAGAAGTTATAGAAGTCATTGAACTATCAGATCCAGGTCTATCGATATTTAGGACTAGGATGGAAATCTCGGTGCTTTCATCATTGCAGTGCTGGACACTGAAAGGGGTCAAATCATTTCTCAGATTTACTAACAAGTGTAAAATGCTGTATTTTAAAGTTGTCAAATACAGACTGCGAGATGCGCATAGAAGACCCATCCTATGAGGAGTTTACACTGGCCATGTAAAAAAAAGGAACAGTTCTGCTGGGGTTAATTGCATTAATTCCGAGCTCTTGATATTCGGAGGAGGATACTTTGTGGAACTATCTTTTCGATCTTTTTCGATTAGTATGGCAAAGCGAAGTTAAATTTCTGATGAATGAAAAGTGGCAGCGTTGTGCAGTTACCTTAAAAATACGCGACGTAGCACTCCTTTGCACAGCACACAAACTACTGTCTTACATATAGTATTGGAAAGAATCACTCTTCTGGCGAAAGAAATTATAGGTGACTACCAAGGGGGATTTCGTCCTAATTGATCAGTCACTAATCAATTTATTTCAATAAGGATGATTCTTTCTAAATATTACGAAACTACCCGTGATGTGCATCTGCTTTTTTTGGACTTCCACCAGGTCTACGACTCAATCCATCGGGATAGCTTATGGTTTGCTTTGCAATATTTGGGAATACCTGACAAATATGTGCGTTTATGTAAATGACAGCAATGTTGTCACAATGTTGCGTCAAAGTTGAGAACAAGTTATCAGGAATTTTTACAATTAGCTCTGAGATACGTCAAGAAAATGTTGTCCCCCATACTTTTTAATCTCATGTTAGAATTTATCTTTTGTAAAAGTGGAACACTTTTCTTGTACTGTCAGTGCAATACCACTGTCAGTGTTTTTGTACTGAATGGTAACGGTGTCAAAGACTACTTGTACGATCCTCTGTTTCTGGTGGTCTCAAAATGAATGAGTTCAAAACAAAATATATGATCACTGGTTTTAGAGACAAAGACGCAATGGAGTTTTGTACTTTAAACAATGAAAAAGTTCATTATTTTCTGTAAAATAAAGTTATGTGTATGCATCAGAAAATTGTTCATCTACATTAAAATATATTTAACATCAAATAGCTATGGGCCAAAATTTCCAAATTGGAGATATATAAAAAATTGCTATCTGGATTTAAATAACAATAGAAAACGATTTTAAGTGCATCATCTATATTGAACAAATAATATTTTGTTCTTGTTAAATTATGTAACTACATATGTACATGTATTTGCAGAACAACAGAAAAAAAAACAAAATTAAAAAAAACATAGCATGCGATCAGTGATCGAATAAGAAATTACGAAAACCAACCGAAAAAACAATTGTGTTAGTGTTTTTATATATATAAAGTATATTTATATGCATGTGACTGTGAAGAAAAACGAATGACAATAAAACAAATTCCATAAAAAAAAATCTATCACATACAAGCTTTATTGTAACTTTATATAAATTAAATTAATGTTACTCAATAGATGGATATAAAAAATATGGATTTTCCAGAATAAATATTGTTGCCCGTACTAGTTTGTTTGTGTCTTCACTTCTGATAAGTATATGTTCTTTGGTAGTATGCAACTTTGAAATTGGACAGTATATCAATCATATGTTAATGCTTTCCTCGTTTTTTAATTCTTGGGTTCATAGCATGATATTATTTTTTTGTTTTTATATGTACAGAGTTTTAGTTCTCTATATTCATGGAATGGACATTTTGTTTTGTTTTTGCTTTTTAATGATCAATTTTAGGGTTTAATTTTTTTCATATTCTAATGCACAGGTTTTTATTTTTTATGAGTTTTATCTACTAAACTATAACTTCCATGCATGTTGTAATGATAGCTATCGTTCTGGTGGTGTGGGTATCATCAATAGAAATTATGCAAATTTCTCTATCCAACGGTTCAACTGAACTTCAGCAGATCTCCTTATTGTTAATATTCAATTTGATAATCAAGCTTGAACATTTGTGTGTATTTATCGCTTCCATAACAAAGATATTAGTACATTCTGTAATGATTTGGAGAATTTGCTGCGTTCACTCAATAATAGCAAGATTGTTATCCTAGGTTATATTAATGTTAAAATTCTCAACTACTCCGAGGCCTTTAACTAATTATCTATGCTGGCTTCTAATGGGTTCCTCAGTCTGCTAAATGAACCAACTAGAGATCTAGCTTGTGTCGACCATGTGTTTGTAAAAACTGATGCTACTTATGAATTTATTGTAGATAATTTACCACTGTATTTTTAGACGGCCCTGACGCCGACCTTTACAAAAATAAATTATGATAAACTTAGGAATTATCTTAGGAAAAAAGCATTAAAACCATGGATGAATTCTAATCTCTTACGCAAAATATCTAAATTAATTCGACGATATGCAGACAATGTTAGATTGAAAAGTACACTATAAATCTTTCGCATACTGTTAATTTAAAAGTTAAAAGTGTTAAATGTAATTATTACCGAAGTAATTTTGAGCAAATAGGTACTGATTCCAAGATTGCGTGGAAAATAGATGATTTTTAGGTAAAAACCATCACAGAGATCAAATTACTCAAATTACTCAACAGACACCTTGATATCTTGTCCTATGGATATATCTTCGTCATCTAATCTCTTCGTCATCTAACTGTTCTAACTTAGTTCTGCATGATATAAATCGATTTATTCTTGGTACTCCTAAGAATTTCAGCAGCTTTTGCTTTTTTGAGCCAATTAGTGCACCTAAAATTGAGTGCACTAATTGGCTCAAAAAAGAAAAGGAAAATCCACGGAAGATGCTGAGTCACATATATCTTACGTTAAATAAGTCTCTGAAACCTTTAGCACTTTTCGTTGACATTTCGAAGGCATTTGACACCGTTGACCATAGCATTCTTCTGGCTAAATTATCAAGTATAGGCTTTCGACGTAAGGCTTTAGACTGGTTCAGCAGTTACCTTCGAAATCGTAGGCAAGTTTTTAAAATATATGGTGTGGTTATTGATCCGGGAAATTTAAGCTGTGGTGTACCTCAGGTTTCTGTACTGGGACCACTATTGTTTTTAATATATATTTTAATTCTATATTTGAAATAAATCTCCTCGGCCATGCTACTGCGTTTGGACACGAATTATAATGTTCAACTATCACTTAATGAGGATTTAACAGAACTTTGTAAATGTTTTTTTTACAACAGACTTACAATTAGTAATAAATCCAGATTCTTACATTTTGGATCTTCGACCACTACGGTGCCCAAGATTCTATCGCGTATCATGAATACTTGTGCGATAAGAACAATTGTGCATTTCACTGATTTGAACTTGAGGCTGTTAATGAGTTTAAATATTTGGGTATTGTTATTGACTCGCAGCTAAACTAAAAATCCCATCTCGATAATAAAAGGAAACATGTAATCACTGCAGTGTATAAATTCTACAACATACGTAAATTTTGCCCAACACCCATGCCGAGGAAACCATATCATGCTCTTGTGGAGTCAATTATTATGTATGGTATCTCCTCTTGGGGTAATACTTATTTTTCAAACATTGAAGATCTTTACATTGCACAGAAACGGATTGTTAAGTTAATCTATAACTGTCCTCGAATCACCACCACAGTTCCCCTTTTTCCCAAGTTAAACATTCTTCCATTAAGGTATCCTTACGTTTATAAAGTCCTAAAATTGTTCTTTGTTCGTAGTACTAGCCACCATAATCGGTTAACTCATACTTATAAGTTGCGGAATCCTAACAGATTTGCCAGTATTCTTTGTAATTATGAAAAGTTTAGATTTTACTAAGTTTAGATCATACATGGCTCCGTATTGGGTTAATATGATACCCAAACATCTTAAGGAACTTCCTACTGATCGACGTCATGTATTCAAAAAGAGTATTAGAAATTGGCTACTTATTTATGTTGATACGGGGATCTTTAAACAAAAGTATGACTGATCAAAATTGGACTCAGCTATTAAGTATACAGAAGGCTAGCCAACGGTTGTGTTAACCACTTCATTTACACATAGATTTTGCTTCTATTCAGATTATTACTTCAACTCTTCATGTCAAAGTCATCCCAAGGTCAACTACATTTAATCGCTCCAAAACATTTTCGACACCTGGTATAAACGAAAATCAGAAAAACGATCGAAACACCACAAAAAATATTACCATCCCTTAGGATTTTATAAGGGTTAAAGTGTGCTATATACTCTTATACATAAAATTCAAAACATGTGTGAGTCGGATTAATAAATTCATACGAATCTTACACACAAACATATATAATTTTATTATCACCCGAATTTTATTGTTTTGGTCAAATGTTCCGCAAGTGATTAACACTTTTAAAATTAAGTTTACCGATTAAGTGGTAAAGTAAACAGATCTTCTCAGCATAAAGACGGTGATATAACTTGGCCGGCTGTAAAGTTATTATATGAATCATGTTTGATAATAAAGAATTCATTAAATTAAAATTATATCTAAACAACAGAATTTTATTTTAATTTTTTTTTGGGTGGTATAGGATGAGGTGGAGGGGATGCGAGTGGGTGGTGGTTTCAATAAAAAATACAAGCAGAATAAAAAAAATTGTAAATTAATTTTCCTCGGGCTGAGTACATTTTATTTTCATTTTTAGTTTTATATTTTCATTTTATAGACTACGGGGCTGTATATATGTTGCGTTTTATGTTTAATGTTTGTTGTTATTGTATACATATTTCGTTCGTCGTTACTTATGGTTGGTCTTCATAAAAATGATTTTACTGCCCGTTTGTGATGTTGGTTTTGTTGTTTTTTTAATTTTATGAGAAACGATTATGCTTTAGTTTATGTGTATATGTGTATGTATATGTTCATATATGTTATGGATATTAAAATTTTATTTCGATTGATGCCTATAGTAACATAACCTAGATGTAT